>OY725491.1:0-492620 GCA_963281255.1 Aphrocallistes beatrix
CCGCTTTACACAATCAAAAGCCTACTTGCTCGCTCCGATCAGCCGATTCCATTCTCAAAATGCCAAACTCTACCCCCCTCACCGACAAAATGCTCCTTTCACCCTCTTTAAGACGCCATTTCCGACTCAAAACACTCCCTTTCGCTTTCTCCTCATCCGCTTTACACAATCAAAAGCCTACTTGCTCGCTCCGATCAGCCGATTCCATTCTCAAAATGCCAAACTCTACCCCCCTCACCGACAAAATGCTCCTTTCACCCTCTTTAAGACGCCATTTCCGACTCAAAACACTCCCTTTCGCTTTCTCCTCATCCGCTTTACACAATCAAAAGCCTACTTGCTCGCTCCGATCAGCCGATTCCATTCTCAAAATGCCAAACTCTACCCCCCTCACCGACAAAATGCTCCTTTCACCCTCTTTAAGACGCCATTTCCGACTCAAAACACTCCCTTTCGCTTTCTCCTCATCCGCTTTACACAATCAAAAGCCTACTTGCTCGCTCCGATCAGCCGATTCCATTCTCAAAATGCCAAACTCTACCCCCCTCACCGACAAAATGCTCCTTTCACCCTCTTTAAGACGCCATTTCCGACTCAAAACACTCCCTTTCGCTTTCTCCTCATCCGCTTTACACAATCAAAAGCCTACTTGCTCGCTCCGATCAGCCGATTCCATTCTCAAAATGCCAAACTCTACCCCCCTCACCGACAAAATGCTCCTTTCACCCTCTTTAAGACGCCATTTCCGACTCAAAACACTCCCTTTCGCTTTCTCCTCATCCGCTTTACACAATCAAAAGCCTACTTGCTCGCTCCGATCAGCCGATTCCATTCTCAAAATGCCAAACTCTACCCCCCTCACCGACAAAATGCTCCTTTCACCCTCTTTAAGACGCCATTTCCGACTCAAAACACTCCCTTTCGCTTTCTCCTCATCCGCTTTACACAATCAAAAGCCTACTTGCTCGCTCCGATCAGCCGATTCCATTCTCAAAATGCCAAACTCTACCCCCCTCACCGACAAAATGCTCCTTTCACCCTCTTTAAGACGCCATTTCCGACTCAAAACACTCCCTTTCGCTTTCTCCTCATCCGCTTTACACAATCAAAAGCCTACTTGCTCGCTCCGATCAGCCGATTCCATTCTCAAAATGCCAAACTCTACCCCCCTCACCGACAAAATGCTCCTTTCACCCTCTTTAAGACGCCATTTCCGACTCAAAACACTCCCTTTCGCTTTCTCCTCATCCGCTTTACACAATCAAAAGCCTACTTGCTCGCTCCGATCAGCCGATTCCATTCTCAAAATGCCAAACTCTACCCCCCTCACCGACAAAATGCTCCTTTCACCCTCTTTAAGACGCCATTTCCGACTCAAAACACTCCCTTTCGCTTTCTCCTCATCCGCTTTACACAATCAAAAGCCTACTTGCTCGCTCCGATCAGCCGATTCCATTCTCAAAATGCCAAACTCTACCCCCCTCACCGACAAAATGCTCCTTTCACCCTCTTTAAGACGCCATTTCCGACTCAAAACACTCCCTTTCGCTTTCTCCTCATCCGCTTTACACAATCAAAAGCCTACTTGCTCGCTCCGATCAGCCGATTCCATTCTCAAAATGCCAAACTCTACCCCCCTCACCGACAAAATGCTCCTTTCACCCTCTTTAAGACGCCATTTCCGACTCAAAACACTCCCTTTCGCTTTCTCCTCATCCGCTTTACACAATCAAAAGCCTACTTGCTCGCTCCGATCAGCCGATTCCATTCTCAAAATGCCAAACTCTACCCCCCTCACCGACAAAATGCTCCTTTCACCCTCTTTAAGACGCCATTTCCGACTCAAAACACTCCCTTTCGCTTTCTCCTCATCCGCTTTACACAATCAAAAGCCTACTTGCTCGCTCCGATCAGCCGATTCCATTCTCAAAATGCCAAACTCTACCCCCCTCACCGACAAAATGCTCCTTTCACCCTCTTTAAGACGCCATTTCCGACTCAAAACACTCCCTTTCGCTTTCTCCTCATCCGCTTTACACAATCAAAAGCCTACTTGCTCGCTCCGATCAGCCGATTCCATTCTCAAAATGCCAAACTCTACCCCCCTCACCGACAAAATGCTCCTTTCACCCTCTTTAAGACGCCATTTCCGACTCAAAACACTCCCTTTCGCTTTCTCCTCATCCGCTTTACACAATCAAAAGCCTACTTGCTCGCTCCGATCAGCCGATTCCATTCTCAAAATGCCAAACTCTACCCCCCTCACCGACAAAATGCTCCTTTCACCCTCTTTAAGACGCCATTTCCGACTCAAAACACTCCCTTTCGCTTTCTCCTCATCCGCTTTACACAATCAAAAGCCTACTTGCTCGCTCCGATCAGCCGATTCCATTCTCAAAATGCCAAACTCTACCCCCCTCACCGACAAAATGCTCCTTTCACCCTCTTTAAGACGCCATTTCCGACTCAAAACACTCCCTTTCGCTTTCTCCTCATCCGCTTTACACAATCAAAAGCCTACTTGCTCGCTCCGATCAGCCGATTCCATTCTCAAAATGCCAAACTCTACCCCCCTCACCGACAAAATGCTCCTTTCACCCTCTTTAAGACGCCATTTCCGACTCAAAACACTCCCTTTCGCTTTCTCCTCATCCGCTTTACACAATCAAAAGCCTACTTGCTCGCTCCGATCAGCCGATTCCATTCTCAAAATGCCAAACTCTACCCCCCTCACCGACAAAATGCTCCTTTCACCCTCTTTAAGACGCCATTTCCGACTCAAAACACTCCCTTTCGCTTTCTCCTCATCCGCTTTACACAATCAAAAGCCTACTTGCTCGCTCCGATCAGCCGATTCCATTCTCAAAATGCCAAACTCTACCCCCCTCACCGACAAAATGCTCCTTTCACCCTCTTTAAGACGCCATTTCCGACTCAAAACACTCCCTTTCGCTTTCTCCTCATCCGCTTTACACAATCAAAAGCCTACTTGCTCGCTCCGATCAGCCGATTCCATTCTCAAAATGCCAAACTCTACCCCCCTCACCGACAAAATGCTCCTTTCACCCTCTTTAAGACGCCATTTCCGACTCAAAACACTCCCTTTCGCTTTCTCCTCATCCGCTTTACACAATCAAAAGCCTACTTGCTCGCTCCGATCAGCCGATTCCATTCTCAAAATGCCAAACTCTACCCCCCTCACCGACAAAATGCTCCTTTCACCCTCTTTAAGACGCCATTTCCGACTCAAAACACTCCCTTTCGCTTTCTCCTCATCCGCTTTACACAATCAAAAGCCTACTTGCTCGCTCCGATCAGCCGATTCCATTCTCAAAATGCCAAACTCTACCCCCCTCACCGACAAAATGCTCCTTTCACCCTCTTTAAGACGCCATTTCCGACTCAAAACACTCCCTTTCGCTTTCTCCTCATCCGCTTTACACAATCAAAAGCCTACTTGCTCGCTCCGATCAGCCGATTCCATTCTCAAAATGCCAAACTCTACCCCCCTCACCGACAAAATGCTCCTTTCACCCTCTTTAAGACGCCATTTCCGACTCAAAACACTCCCTTTCGCTTTCTCCTCATCCGCTTTACACAATCAAAAGCCTACTTGCTCGCTCCGATCAGCCGATTCCATTCTCAAAATGCCAAACTCTACCCCCCTCACCGACAAAATGCTCCTTTCACCCTCTTTAAGACGCCATTTCCGACTCAAAACACTCCCTTTCGCTTTCTCCTCATCCGCTTTACACAATCAAAAGCCTACTTGCTCGCTCCGATCAGCCGATTCCATTCTCAAAATGCCAAACTCTACCCCCCTCACCGACAAAATGCTCCTTTCACCCTCTTTAAGACGCCATTTCCGACTCAAAACACTCCCTTTCGCTTTCTCCTCATCCGCTTTACACAATCAAAAGCCTACTTGCTCGCTCCGATCAGCCGATTCCATTCTCAAAATGCCAAACTCTACCCCCCTCACCGACAAAATGCTCCTTTCACCCTCTTTAAGACGCCATTTCCGACTCAAAACACTCCCTTTCGCTTTCTCCTCATCCGCTTTACACAATCAAAAGCCTACTTGCTCGCTCCGATCAGCCGATTCCATTCTCAAAATGCCAAACTCTACCCCCCTCACCGACAAAATGCTCCTTTCACCCTCTTTAAGACGCCATTTCCGACTCAAAACACTCCCTTTCGCTTTCTCCTCATCCGCTTTACACAATCAAAAGCCTACTTGCTCGCTCCGATCAGCCGATTCCATTCTCAAAATGCCAAACTCTACCCCCCTCACCGACAAAATGCTCCTTTCACCCTCTTTAAGACGCCATTTCCGACTCAAAACACTCCCTTTCGCTTTCTCCTCATCCGCTTTACACAATCAAAAGCCTACTTGCTCGCTCCGATCAGCCGATTCCATTCTCAAAATGCCAAACTCTACCCCCCTCACCGACAAAATGCTCCTTTCACCCTCTTTAAGACGCCATTTCCGACTCAAAACACTCCCTTTCGCTTTCTCCTCATCCGCTTTACACAATCAAAAGCCTACTTGCTCGCTCCGATCAGCCGATTCCATTCTCAAAATGCCAAACTCTACCCCCCTCACCGACAAAATGCTCCTTTCACCCTCTTTAAGACGCCATTTCCGACTCAAAACACTCCCTTTCGCTTTCTCCTCATCCGCTTTACACAATCAAAAGCCTACTTGCTCGCTCCGATCAGCCGATTCCATTCTCAAAATGCCAAACTCTACCCCCCTCACCGACAAAATGCTCCTTTCACCCTCTTTAAGACGCCATTTCCGACTCAAAACACTCCCTTTCGCTTTCTCCTCATCCGCTTTACACAATCAAAAGCCTACTTGCTCGCTCCGATCAGCCGATTCCATTCTCAAAATGCCAAACTCTACCCCCCTCACCGACAAAATGCTCCTTTCACCCTCTTTAAGACGCCATTTCCGACTCAAAACACTCCCTTTCGCTTTCTCCTCATCCGCTTTACACAATCAAAAGCCTACTTGCTCGCTCCGATCAGCCGATTCCATTCTCAAAATGCCAAACTCTACCCCCCTCACCGACAAAATGCTCCTTTCACCCTCTTTAAGACGCCATTTCCGACTCAAAACACTCCCTTTCGCTTTCTCCTCATCCGCTTTACACAATCAAAAGCCTACTTGCTCGCTCCGATCAGCCGATTCCATTCTCAAAATGCCAAACTCTACCCCCCTCACCGACAAAATGCTCCTTTCACCCTCTTTAAGACGCCATTTCCGACTCAAAACACTCCCTTTCGCTTTCTCCTCATCCGCTTTACACAATCAAAAGCCTACTTGCTCGCTCCGATCAGCCGATTCCATTCTCAAAATGCCAAACTCTACCCCCCTCACCGACAAAATGCTCCTTTCACCCTCTTTAAGACGCCATTTCCGACTCAAAACACTCCCTTTCGCTTTCTCCTCATCCGCTTTACACAATCAAAAGCCTACTTGCTCGCTCCGATCAGCCGATTCCATTCTCAAAATGCCAAACTCTACCCCCCTCACCGACAAAATGCTCCTTTCACCCTCTTTAAGACGCCATTTCCGACTCAAAACACTCCCTTTCGCTTTCTCCTCATCCGCTTTACACAATCAAAAGCCTACTTGCTCGCTCCGATCAGCCGATTCCATTCTCAAAATGCCAAACTCTACCCCCCTCACCGACAAAATGCTCCTTTCACCCTCTTTAAGACGCCATTTCCGACTCAAAACACTCCCTTTCGCTTTCTCCTCATCCGCTTTACACAATCAAAAGCCTACTTGCTCGCTCCGATCAGCCGATTCCATTCTCAAAATGCCAAACTCTACCCCCCTCACCGACAAAATGCTCCTTTCACCCTCTTTAAGACGCCATTTCCGACTCAAAACACTCCCTTTCGCTTTCTCCTCATCCGCTTTACACAATCAAAAGCCTACTTGCTCGCTCCGATCAGCCGATTCCATTCTCAAAATGCCAAACTCTACCCCCCTCACCGACAAAATGCTCCTTTCACCCTCTTTAAGACGCCATTTCCGACTCAAAACACTCCCTTTCGCTTTCTCCTCATCCGCTTTACACAATCAAAAGCCTACTTGCTCGCTCCGATCAGCCGATTCCATTCTCAAAATGCCAAACTCTACCCCCCTCACCGACAAAATGCTCCTTTCACCCTCTTTAAGACGCCATTTCCGACTCAAAACACTCCCTTTCGCTTTCTCCTCATCCGCTTTACACAATCAAAAGCCTACTTGCTCGCTCCGATCAGCCGATTCCATTCTCAAAATGCCAAACTCTACCCCCCTCACCGACAAAATGCTCCTTTCACCCTCTTTAAGACGCCATTTCCGACTCAAAACACTCCCTTTCGCTTTCTCCTCATCCGCTTTACACAATCAAAAGCCTACTTGCTCGCTCCGATCAGCCGATTCCATTCTCAAAATGCCAAACTCTACCCCCCTCACCGACAAAATGCTCCTTTCACCCTCTTTAAGACGCCATTTCCGACTCAAAACACTCCCTTTCGCTTTCTCCTCATCCGCTTTACACAATCAAAAGCCTACTTGCTCGCTCCGATCAGCCGATTCCATTCTCAAAATGCCAAACTCTACCCCCCTCACCGACAAAATGCTCCTTTCACCCTCTTTAAGACGCCATTTCCGACTCAAAACACTCCCTTTCGCTTTCTCCTCATCCGCTTTACACAATCAAAAGCCTACTTGCTCGCTCCGATCAGCCGATTCCATTCTCAAAATGCCAAACTCTACCCCCCTCACCGACAAAATGCTCCTTTCACCCTCTTTAAGACGCCATTTCCGACTCAAAACACTCCCTTTCGCTTTCTCCTCATCCGCTTTACACAATCAAAAGCCTACTTGCTCGCTCCGATCAGCCGATTCCATTCTCAAAATGCCAAACTCTACCCCCCTCACCGACAAAATGCTCCTTTCACCCTCTTTAAGACGCCATTTCCGACTCAAAACACTCCCTTTCGCTTTCTCCTCATCCGCTTTACACAATCAAAAGCCTACTTGCTCGCTCCGATCAGCCGATTCCATTCTCAAAATGCCAAACTCTACCCCCCTCACCGACAAAATGCTCCTTTCACCCTCTTTAAGACGCCATTTCCGACTCAAAACACTCCCTTTCGCTTTCTCCTCATCCGCTTTACACAATCAAAAGCCTACTTGCTCGCTCCGATCAGCCGATTCCATTCTCAAAATGCCAAACTCTACCCCCCTCACCGACAAAATGCTCCTTTCACCCTCTTTAAGACGCCATTTCCGACTCAAAACACTCCCTTTCGCTTTCTCCTCATCCGCTTTACACAATCAAAAGCCTACTTGCTCGCTCCGATCAGCCGATTCCATTCTCAAAATGCCAAACTCTACCCCCCTCACCGACAAAATGCTCCTTTCACCCTCTTTAAGACGCCATTTCCGACTCAAAACACTCCCTTTCGCTTTCTCCTCATCCGCTTTACACAATCAAAAGCCTACTTGCTCGCTCCGATCAGCCGATTCCATTCTCAAAATGCCAAACTCTACCCCCCTCACCGACAAAATGCTCCTTTCACCCTCTTTAAGACGCCATTTCCGACTCAAAACACTCCCTTTCGCTTTCTCCTCATCCGCTTTACACAATCAAAAGCCTACTTGCTCGCTCCGATCAGCCGATTCCATTCTCAAAATGCCAAACTCTACCCCCCTCACCGACAAAATGCTCCTTTCACCCTCTTTAAGACGCCATTTCCGACTCAAAACACTCCCTTTCGCTTTCTCCTCATCCGCTTTACACAATCAAAAGCCTACTTGCTCGCTCCGATCAGCCGATTCCATTCTCAAAATGCCAAACTCTACCCCCCTCACCGACAAAATGCTCCTTTCACCCTCTTTAAGACGCCATTTCCGACTCAAAACACTCCCTTTCGCTTTCTCCTCATCCGCTTTACACAATCAAAAGCCTACTTGCTCGCTCCGATCAGCCGATTCCATTCTCAAAATGCCAAACTCTACCCCCCTCACCGACAAAATGCTCCTTTCACCCTCTTTAAGACGCCATTTCCGACTCAAAACACTCCCTTTCGCTTTCTCCTCATCCGCTTTACACAATCAAAAGCCTACTTGCTCGCTCCGATCAGCCGATTCCATTCTCAAAATGCCAAACTCTACCCCCCTCACCGACAAAATGCTCCTTTCACCCTCTTTAAGACGCCATTTCCGACTCAAAACACTCCCTTTCGCTTTCTCCTCATCCGCTTTACACAATCAAAAGCCTACTTGCTCGCTCCGATCAGCCGATTCCATTCTCAAAATGCCAAACTCTACCCCCCTCACCGACAAAATGCTCCTTTCACCCTCTTTAAGACGCCATTTCCGACTCAAAACACTCCCTTTCGCTTTCTCCTCATCCGCTTTACACAATCAAAAGCCTACTTGCTCGCTCCGATCAGCCGATTCCATTCTCAAAATGCCAAACTCTACCCCCCTCACCGACAAAATGCTCCTTTCACCCTCTTTAAGACGCCATTTCCGACTCAAAACACTCCCTTTCGCTTTCTCCTCATCCGCTTTACACAATCAAAAGCCTACTTGCTCGCTCCGATCAGCCGATTCCATTCTCAAAATGCCAAACTCTACCCCCCTCACCGACAAAATGCTCCTTTCACCCTCTTTAAGACGCCATTTCCGACTCAAAACACTCCCTTTCGCTTTCTCCTCATCCGCTTTACACAATCAAAAGCCTACTTGCTCGCTCCGATCAGCCGATTCCATTCTCAAAATGCCAAACTCTACCCCCCTCACCGACAAAATGCTCCTTTCACCCTCTTTAAGACGCCATTTCCGACTCAAAACACTCCCTTTCGCTTTCTCCTCATCCGCTTTACACAATCAAAAGCCTACTTGCTCGCTCCGATCAGCCGATTCCATTCTCAAAATGCCAAACTCTACCCCCCTCACCGACAAAATGCTCCTTTCACCCTCTTTAAGACGCCATTTCCGACTCAAAACACTCCCTTTCGCTTTCTCCTCATCCGCTTTACACAATCAAAAGCCTACTTGCTCGCTCCGATCAGCCGATTCCATTCTCAAAATGCCAAACTCTACCCCCCTCACCGACAAAATGCTCCTTTCACCCTCTTTAAGACGCCATTTCCGACTCAAAACACTCCCTTTCGCTTTCTCCTCATCCGCTTTACACAATCAAAAGCCTACTTGCTCGCTCCGATCAGCCGATTCCATTCTCAAAATGCCAAACTCTACCCCCCTCACCGACAAAATGCTCCTTTCACCCTCTTTAAGACGCCATTTCCGACTCAAAACACTCCCTTTCGCTTTCTCCTCATCCGCTTTACACAATCAAAAGCCTACTTGCTCGCTCCGATCAGCCGATTCCATTCTCAAAATGCCAAACTCTACCCCCCTCACCGACAAAATGCTCCTTTCACCCTCTTTAAGACGCCATTTCCGACTCAAAACACTCCCTTTCGCTTTCTCCTCATCCGCTTTACACAATCAAAAGCCTACTTGCTCGCTCCGATCAGCCGATTCCATTCTCAAAATGCCAAACTCTACCCCCCTCACCGACAAAATGCTCCTTTCACCCTCTTTAAGACGCCATTTCCGACTCAAAACACTCCCTTTCGCTTTCTCCTCATCCGCTTTACACAATCAAAAGCCTACTTGCTCGCTCCGATCAGCCGATTCCATTCTCAAAATGCCAAACTCTACCCCCCTCACCGACAAAATGCTCCTTTCACCCTCTTTAAGACGCCATTTCCGACTCAAAACACTCCCTTTCGCTTTCTCCTCATCCGCTTTACACAATCAAAAGCCTACTTGCTCGCTCCGATCAGCCGATTCCATTCTCAAAATGCCAAACTCTACCCCCCTCACCGACAAAATGCTCCTTTCACCCTCTTTAAGACGCCATTTCCGACTCAAAACACTCCCTTTCGCTTTCTCCTCATCCGCTTTACACAATCAAAAGCCTACTTGCTCGCTCCGATCAGCCGATTCCATTCTCAAAATGCCAAACTCTACCCCCCTCACCGACAAAATGCTCCTTTCACCCTCTTTAAGACGCCATTTCCGACTCAAAACACTCCCTTTCGCTTTCTCCTCATCCGCTTTACACAATCAAAAGCCTACTTGCTCGCTCCGATCAGCCGATTCCATTCTCAAAATGCCAAACTCTACCCCCCTCACCGACAAAATGCTCCTTTCACCCTCTTTAAGACGCCATTTCCGACTCAAAACACTCCCTTTCGCTTTCTCCTCATCCGCTTTACACAATCAAAAGCCTACTTGCTCGCTCCGATCAGCCGATTCCATTCTCAAAATGCCAAACTCTACCCCCCTCACCGACAAAATGCTCCTTTCACCCTCTTTAAGACGCCATTTCTGACTCAAAACACTCCCTTTCGCTTTCTCCTCATCCGCTTTACATAATCAAAAGCCTACTTGCTCGCTCCGATCAGCCGATTCCATTCTCAAAATGCCAAACTCTACCCCCCTCACCGACAAAATGCTCCTTTCACCCTCAAATTATAAACATCACAACAGAAATAAACATATTTGTATATAAAATGTTGCCTACACAGAAAAAATATATTAAAAATTATTTCTTATAAACTTTACTAGTGATTTCCATTAACTGTGAACTTAACAGTTGCCAACAAAATATTCTGACGAATATATATTCTAGTAGAGGCAGTTATTGGATTCATCTCCATGATTAATCGTTTCAGTATCCTGTCACGAATGTGAATGTAAAAAAAGGAAATGGAATAAAGTTATGCGGAAAATATTTGGAGTTGGAATTCGTCTCCAGGTGCTACTACGACGAGTTTGAGAGTCATGAGAGCTATGCCTTGTGGATTCATCCAAAAACGACTATCGTGAAACTGTCCTATCGAGTGGAGGTGTGTTCCATTCGGAGAGAATACTTTGATGCAGTTATCCCAACCATCGCTGATAATCAAATTATTCTCTTTGTCCAGACAAAAGAACCAGGCTTCAGTAACTTGCATTCCTCGACCACATGTGATGATGGAACGTCGCTTGTCTCCAGCGTGAGAGAATATGTGCATGCAGGGAGAATCAGTTAAACTGAGGATATAAACTTCTTCTGCAGTTAGCTTGACGTCAACAGGATATCTCATTGATTCATGACTAATGGAATGTTTGAAGTTTAGTGACTCGTCTACGATTTGAATTCTGTGATTCTCAGAATCTGCGATGTAGAGATCTCCGTTGTCTGAGACACTGAGTTGAGTAGGAAAGTTGAACATTCCATCTGTAGATCCCAGACCCAATAACGCAGCCACGGGATGGATGTCTGCTTCTATTTTGAAGTGGAACACTCCGTGTACTACCAGGTCTGTTATATATACGTTATTCCTATGGAATGCTATACCCCGTGGACATTTCATACGTTCATGCGTGAAACTATTCAGGAAATCGCCTCTCTCTGAAAATATTGACACTCTAGCAAACTCCCATCCTCCTTCAGTGACATAAATATGATTGGTTGTGTCATCAATAGCGACTTCATGAGGATTATAAAGTTGTCCAGGATTCTTTCCATCCTTCCCTATAGCTACTATTCGTTGCATTTGTTGGTATTGGGAGATGACTGGCACTGTCTCTTCTACAACATCTCCCAGAGCTAAGATCAGCTGCTCCAGTTCTTCACTCTCTCCCTGGAACTTCAGTCGCGACTCAGGTTGAGGTAGTCTCAACTCTGTTAGTTTCGCTTCTATATCTGCGAGGATGCTTTCCTGCAATTCTCGGAGTTCGTTGTCACTGATCTTTCTCTCAACTTCTGCTTTTATTTCAATAAGTTCTTGCTCCTTCTGTGCGCGGTGTGGTTCTCGTGCGGCCATTTCGAGGCGTCTCTCGTTTGCTTCAGCGAGGACAGTCATTCGTCGGTGGTTAACACATGCAACCACTCTGTCGAAGAAGTGGTTTATGTGCACCTCAATGGGATCCACGGGTTGTGGTTCGTCGGGATAACGAGCAGCCATTTCCACTATTAGAATGTACAAATAGAGATAGAAAATAATTGTTCACTAAACTTAGAGAATTTGAGTTAAGTTAGTTGAATACAAGTGCTAGAGTTCTTATAGTTATAGTGGCAGAGAAAGGAATGTATCAGATTTCATTCAATAGACACTGAGTACATACTATAATACACGGAATCAGTTCTATTTATAGTTTCTTGCTTAGCTGATTAGTGTCATTTCAAAGACAGGATTTCAACCTGTGAGGTAAGAAATCCTGAGATTACGTTTTGATTGGTTGAGCAGTCAACTTATTAATGGCAGACAAGACTGATACTCAACTAACTTCCACCAATTCTCTCATTTATGTACGCTGCCTGCCCCAAAGTATTGGTACACAATAATAATTTTCATCATAAGTAGTACTAAATCCATTAGTGGAGAATATTCCATTCAAACTACGATAGCCATGGATAATCTGATATCAAATTCGTAATCTACACAATCGAATTATTCACATTCTGAAGCTGAATAATTCTTCCTTAAAAGTCATAACTATTATATTTGCTCTCTTGATCCATCTGTCGCCATCATTACATAGAAGTGGCTCAGGGTGGTATATATTATAGTATAGTCAGGGTCGCTTAGTATGAACCCGTTTAATATTAACATTCGTTTAGTATGAACTAACCTCCTGGTCCCAATTTCATTTTTAGATAGGATTTGTATTGAATCAAGTTCGCTTAATATGAAGTATCTCTATTATGAACATATTCTATGGTCCCCTGGTGGTTTACAAAAAGCGACCCTGACTGTACTCACCTTCAGAAAGAATTAGAGGATAGAAAAGCTTAAAATTGAGTAATTTGGATGTGTTGATTACAAATTTGATATCAGATATGCAGTACTTGTTATGTTTTGAATGGATTTGACTGCAAAGATAAACAAAATAGCGCATTTTTGATCTTGGATTTCAAATATTGGGAGGAGTACGGACATACGTATGCCAAATATTAGTTATCACAAGGACGGTGGTATGCCTCAGGAACAAAAATCAACCTCAATCGTTGACTGTAGTAGCGATCAAATTGCAAATATTTACTCAAATAATGAATCTGCAATTTATATTACTGTATCACTCTATGAATGGAAATATTGCGGTGTACAAATACTTTTTGTGAGGCTGTGTTTATCAATTCACCCTTTTCCTTTCTCAATTTCTTATTTCTACATTTTTGCACTCCCCATCTAACCATCCAGGATTCAGCAACTTTCTATCAATAAATAATAATAATACACCTTATTGTAAATTTCCTAAATCTCTAAATATTTAAGATCTACTAATATATTTCAAAAGATATTTTTTCCGAGTTTTGAATCCTAGTAATCGTCTAATCTTTTTTCTTCACTGTTTGCGAAAATTCGTATGCATCCTTACACATGTCCTCTAATCCCAGTTTCGCACTCCATCCCATCTTCTCCTTTGCTAGGCTTGCGTCTGCGTAGCAAGAGCCAACGTCGCCGTCTCTACGGCCGACCACCTTCCTCGGAACCTTCTTCCCCGAGACTTTCTCCACAGTTTCCAAAACCTCTAAGACGGAATAGCCCCGGCCCGTTCCGAGATTGAACACATGAAGACCTGGATTCGAGTCGCAGTGCCGGAGAGCGGACAGGTGGCCCTCGGAGAGGTCCATGATGTGGACATAGTCGCGGACGCCCGTGCCATCCGGAGTCGGGTAATCATTCCCGAACACTCGGATTTCCGGCAGCCGTCCGTCCAGCACCATCATGACGCCTGGGACCAGGTTCCCCGGCGGACCGGTGGGGTCCTCTCCGATCAGCCGCGAGGGGTGGGCGCCGACTGGGTTGAAGTAGCGCAGCAGGCAGATCCGCCAGAGCTCGGGCTCCGACCTGGAAAGGTCCGTCAGGATCTGCTCGCAGAAGAACTTCGTGCGGCCGTATGGGTTGGCGCAGTTCCCGACCGGATGCCCCTCCGAGATCGGCAGCTGCTGCGGGTCTCCGTACACGGTGGCTGAGCTCGAGAAGATGAACTTGTGCACGCCCCTAGCCCGCATCGCTTGCAGGACGTTGAGCAGGGAAGCGAGGTTGTTCTGGTAGTAGTCCAGCGGAATCTTGATTGACTCCCCGACAGCCTTCAAAGCCGCGAAGTGCATCACTGCTGAGATGCGGTGCTTCGAGAAGATTTCATTCACGAAGTTTCGATCTGTGAGGTCCCCCTTCATGAAGAGAACCTCCCTTTTGGAGATCTGGCTGATAGCCGCTACGACCGAATCCTTCGAGTTCACGAGGCTGTCCACCACCAGAACCCTCTCTCCAGCCGACAGCAGCACCGCCGCCACGTGACTCCCGATGTATCCCGTGCCGCCCGTCACCAGGACACAACTCTCCTCCATCCCAGCTCTCTACTCCGACGCTAGATTATCCAAGTCAGCGGGAACAAAATTGGCATTTTTCAAAGGTGTAAAATATCAATAATCCTGTCAGGTTTAATATAAACAGTACATGAAGGATGTTTCAAGTTTGGTATCAATCGGCCGCGCGCGAGACTTTTCAAAATCGTTTGGACGGTCAGACGTACGGAGTCAGAAACCTTCCATGCCAATATGACACGCCATCTATACACTGAGATTACCGTGCCCGACACATCTAATGGTTAGAGGCTATCACCAATAAAATCTAACGATGAGCCACCAAATTCCAGAGCGTAGTGGATAACTCAGACACCAAAAGTACTGGTCTATTTGTATAGCTTATAATACACGTATGGTGGCTATTGCCACTAGAGAAAGTAAAATGGTGGTCTAGATAGCTGCACTACTAAAAATAACCAATGCGTTAAGACAAGCCGCTTCGCTTGGTGAAGGTGACAAATCTGCAGACTAATCAGATGCCAGGGATCTCTTCAACTGAGGTGTCGATATTTAGATGGATTATACAGAAAAGTGACAATATTTTCTAAGTTTAATAAGCCCAAATAAGTTCGAAATAAATATTTTAACCGACAAATAGCTACAAATAAGTTAGAAATATTTACAATCTAGCTTTTGCTGTCCTTTATGCTTCGAATGTGCTCAGAAATGAATCCAAAGGAATCAGTTCTCTCCTCAGATTTAAAACCGGACTGAGGGCTGATAGTGTGCGACTGCGGAGACAGTAAGGACTGGTTCTGAGGGAGGGAGGGATTTTGGGGGATGAATTGATTCTGAAGGAGAGACTGATTCTGAGTAAAAGACTGATTCTGAAGGAGAGACTGATTCTGAGGAAAAGACTGGTTCTGAAGGAGAGACTGGTTCTGAAGGAGAGACTGGTTCTGAGGAAAAGACTGATTCTGAGGAATTGATGAAATTTGTGAGAGAAGTGAGTTCGGTAGGGACTGGTTGGTGCTGGTGGAAGGGGTGTGGGACGGGTCGAGAAGCGGGTCGAAGGAGAAATTGTCTTGTGCGGGTCCGAGTTCGATCATATCGGAGCTAGTGGGGACGCTGGAGGGTTCAGGGAGATTTAGGCCCTCAAACCCCGCGATGAGAGGCTCTCCTTCTGACACTCTGCTACAAAAATAAACCAATCACATAAAATAAAAATAAATCCTCATTTCCGTCATTCTTGCACTATTCCATTTCTCCAGCGAAGGTTTGTCTTGACAAGTCAAGTGTTTCAGAAAGGATGGATCTATTTAGACAAATGAATATCTCCTCAGCTCTTCTGAGAGACCCACACTTCTCAGAGAGAAGCACAGAGTGGCTCACCTTTCTTGCGACGTGAGCATTCCGTTGAAGAGAGACCCCTCTTCACCGCTCTGATCGGCGGGCGGATGCGAAGGAGCGGACTCGTCAGTCTGAGTGTCTATGAGGTCGGCCTTTGGCGAGGACACGGGGTCTGGATCTGGGTCTGGAGAGCTGGAGAGTCCGAGCAGAGAGAGGAACTCTCTGGCTTTGTTCCGCAGGGCGGGAGATTCTCCTGATTTTGCAATCGTTTGGAAGAGAGGAGAGTGCGGGGTGAGGAGGGGAGCGAGGAGTTCAGGAGAACTGTGGTACAGAGCTTCCAGCAGATATACGCATTTCTACAGTCAAGCACAACTAACAAACTGCTGCGTCAAATGAACATTAGCAATAACTGCGTATTCCTAATGTCAGTTCTTCCATCCCTCAGGATTACTAGAACAATGACCTCCTAACCTCGCTATACATTTGCTGGCCCGGAAGATCCTGTCAGATAGTATTAGGCACACAACTTGGATTGTTAACTGACCAGTTTGGATGCAGAGGACTGCGATTGGAGGTGTGAAATTGTGTGAGAGACCAGCAGTGAGCTGTCAAGGCTCCTTGACCTCCCAAGAAGTTCGTCCACTTCCTGTCTGGTGGGCTTTCCTCTGACACCTCCTGCCGACACAAACTCCACCACCAGCTGTCTTTCAAGGTTCCCCGAACCTCTCTCCTCAGCCAATCCGTTCTCCAGCTTCTCTCTGGCAACTGAGCCCTCGTAGCCACTCGTCCACTCTCCTCCTGCCACTCCTGCACACATCGCATGTTAGCACGCCAGTAATTAATAATTAGCCAATGAATCAATCAATCTGAATAGAAATTATATTCGCATTCTAATAAATCTAATCTAATAATACTGCATTCAACCAATCATGTCCCATCAAATATAAGAGTGCAAATCTAACCGCATTCCAGTGCATAGCTAGGAAACTCTTCTCATTACTGGAATAGCAAAATCTTACTTTATGTCTCCATATGCGTATATACCTAGTGATGTACTGGGGTACCTGGAATGTGAGGGTTGGCGCTGGGGAGCTGCTGGTGGAGAGGACCGGAGCGGAAGTCCGTCCTGGCTCCGGAGTAGAAAGTGTCGTTCTGAGCGTACTCCGTCCCCGCAGCACTCCTCGGCCCGTAGCCGGCGTCCTCCCGCCCAGTGAACCGATTGGGATCCGGCGGAGGGACTCTGCTCAGGATCTCCGACACCTTCCCCGACACCTGGTCGATCACTCCCGACCCGGAACCGAAAGCGGAACTGAAACCAGAACCTGCGGAGTTGGGGAGTCTATTCGCGAAGTGTGGATTCCCGAACCCCTGGTAGACCGGCCGTGAGGCGCCCAGGAAGGGAGGGGGCGAGGAGAGGGAGAGGGGGACGGGGTTAGGGCCACGGAAGTTCTCTTCGAAGAGGACTTCCAGGAGATCAGAGACCGCCTCGCGGAGCCGGGAGGATTCGAGCGGTGCTCGCTGGTCCAAGAAGTTCCCTACCGGCTTCAGCTTGTGCTCCTCCTTCTGCAGCAGCTGCTGGAATGCCGGGTCTCCCTTCAGCACCAGCTCCTACGACAAAATCTTAAACTCTCTCCTACCGATATATTTGTCAGGAATCGAGCTGAGATAAGCATTATTGAGTGGGACACATTCGAAGTTGGATAATTTTCCCTAATTTAATCTCAGTTTACAGAACCTGAAAGTATGAGAATCTAACTGACAACGAGTTATCACGAGACGAGGCTTGCTCGTACTGGCATACCTGCATCAGTCTGACCGCCTTGATGCGGGAGAGCAGAGACTTGGAGCTGCTCTGCGCCAGCTCCAGCAGGTGCTGCATGATGAACACGCACTTGTGTTTGCTGGACTGGGACAGCGCGACCACCTTCTGGGAGATGTGAGGGGGCGTGGGGCTGGAGTCCGAATGTGTCGCAGCGGCGAGGAGTGGCTGGTCGGAGAGGTTGGACACTTTGTCCAGGAAGGAGTTGCCTGACTCCTGGAACATGCTAGCTCCTGTCATGCAGGGTAAGTTCGTATCGTACGAGAAGCTACAGTATTAACCAATCGGAGGCCGTATCTTATCAAATCAAACAATAACTAGCGAGACCACCAATAGAAATGTCCTACCTAAAGAACACATATCAACACCTATTTATAGACTAAGAGTTAGGCACTGCTGCCGGTTCTATCTGAAGTCGTACTTGACGTAGGGAACCTCTGCGTCGTTCCCCTCCTTGTCCTCGCAGCACATCTCCAGCACCAGTGAGCTGTGGTAGGCAGGGATGGGCTTCTTGGTCACGTCCTCCACTGCTTTAGACACCCTGCACGGTTATGATGGATTATGCATGTGCAGTAGACCTCGTCAATAGAACAGATATTTATCCTCAACGGAGGAAAATACAAGCAAACCACTTCGGCTAATATCGAACAAATTTCGATCGTCCCCTGGTGTTCGAATTAACGAGGTTCTACTGTATTTTCGAGCTAGTCGATCATCTCTAGCTTATGCCAGGACCGGTTTTTAGTGTGCTTCCTATAGTATTAGTATAGTAGCATAGCTACTATACTAATAGTATAGGATGCACAGTACTAAAATGAGGATGTTCCGGCCGGCCGGCCGTCCGAAATTCGTGTCCTGACCAGAGTTTAAGAGATATCGTCTTGAAATTTTTACAGGAGGTGCAAAGTGATATGGAGATGTGCACCTCGGTATTCACACCTCGCCGAGTTCACACCTCTTCGAGATAGGTGACAAAATGTGCTGGCCAATCAAATTCGATTATTTTATAGTGCAAATACATTGGAATAAAATAGTATTGACTTATGCATACAATCAAAAGAACTATTTGTGATTGAAATTCATTGGTTTATGTGAACCAATCAATTATCAGCCTTTTATAATGCCATTCACACGATTCTATTTCATATAAATGATTGAATACTGCTATTTTGAGTCTATAATTTGATCGTTAACAACAATTAAAGTGTGTTATATGCTACGATTAATCAATTCGATCATAAAATAACTTTTAACGACATGGACTGGAATTGATTATTTAAGTATAATAAAAGTTACTTAAGGTGACTTATGAGATTTGGAAGCACACTTCCATCCCGTCTGTGGGGGGTTTTTATATGTTAAAATCAGGAGACAATTTCGGTTGGCAAGAAGGGCTATAGCACTGCTAGAACTGACTTCATTGCTAGCATACAACTAACTTAGCGCACAGCTGTCTAATACTAAGTACATTAGTGCTGTGGTACAATGCACGTATGTTATAAAGCACTCACGGCATCTCCAATCTGGCTTTCTTCTTCTTGGCTTCAGTGAAGAAGGCGAAGACTAGCGCCACTCCTTGCGACAGCATCGTCACTTCCAACTCGTACTTCTCCTAGAACGAGAACTCTAAACTCACTGGAACACTAGCGCGGAGAATTGGAACAAACTTGCCTTGAAGAAAGAGATCAGCTCTCCCAGCGTCATCTCGGCCCCGCCGGCCTTGCGTCCGTCTATCTCGAATCTGTCCCAGAGCGTGAACTCATTCTCGTAGTACTACAACACAGCAGTCAAACCGGAACTAACACCCACAGTTCCAGGTGATGGCCTACCTTCTTCTTCTCGGCGAGGATGGGCTCAGAGAAAGCGAAGAAGGGAAGGGCGAGGTTGAAGAATGCGTTCTTGTAGTTCTCGTGGTTGATCTTGTCCTTGGCGCATCCCTGGTCCCGCGTCAGCTTGTACAGCTCCAGGCACACGAGCCCCACCACGGCGGTGGTGGTGGTGGCGATGGCGGGGATGATCTTCCCGGCGATGCCCTTGCTCTTGTGCTTGTCCGCCGTCTCGATCTGGTAGTTGGTGGCGCGCAGGTTGGAGCAGGAGGTGATGAAGTCCATGTGGTGGTTGCTGTCGTCATCCTACAGGACATGTTCAATGTCAGAGTGTTCCCATTCTTCATTGGAGATTGCCCGTGTTGGACCAGGGATGCCAGACTTATCCATGGTTGCTAACCTTCTCAAAGTCCAGAGCTCTGAGACGGAACGAGTCCGGGAGCTTCGTGCTCTGGAGTTCTTGGACCAAGGAGTCCATCTGATTGGAGCTCAGCCCTGCGCCACCCATCTCCTGCGCCTCCTGGTCTGTGGTGGCGATTTTCACACCTTCCCTCGGCTTGAAGGCGGGAATCGACACCTTAGTGGCCAAGGAGTGGATCTGCTGGCGCGTGACGCCTTCTGAGGAGATGCCGTGACTCTCCGCGTAGAGGAGAGACGCCGCTTCTACGAAGTCCAGATGCAGCTCCTATTGCATTCTCTGATAATACAACTCCACCGAGAAATCTTACAATCAGACCCGCGAATCCCACAGCCAACGTCCCGATTTTTTCACTCTTCTATTGGGCTAGTTTTCGCCAGGGTCCCGTTTTACATGAAATTTCCCCATTAAGTCCCACTTTTTTTTGTTTCTGTGTAAAATACTTTTCTATTGCGTCTCGCCATGTCCCGCGAAGTTCAACGCTGCGTCCTTTTACCATAGTTCAAGCTGGCAAGTGTGGAATCCGCACGGCCGGACTAACTCGTCTGAGCGGACAGAGTCGGACTGAGCGGACTTACGCTGGAGCCGTCGTAGAGGACGGGCGCCGGGCAGCGCTTGCTTCCGGACCAGAAGGGAGCCCCCTCCGTGGTGGTGTGGTCGGGCGGGAAGTTGAAGAGCAGCTGTTTGATTTGAGAAGTGAACAGATCTTCGAACTGCAGCCGCGCCCACTCGACGCAGTCCGGGAAGGCAGCGGGCCTCTGACTCAGCACCTGCTTCAGCTCGGAGAGCAGCATCTGCGGCTCTTGGCCCGGCATCTTCTGCACCCGCTCCATGAACCCCGCGTCTCTACACACAAACTTATAATGCTACATCTCTATACACAAACTTATAATGCTACATCTCCACACACAAACTTATAATGCTACATCTCCACACACAAACTTATAATGCTACATCTCTACACACAAACTTATAATGCTACATCTCTACACACAAACTTATAATGCTAAATCTCTATACACAAACTTATAATACTACACCTCTACACACAAACTTATAATGCTACATCTCCACACACAAACTTATAATGCTAAATCTCTACACACCAACTTATAATGCTACATCTCTACACACAAACTTATAATGCTACATCTCTACACACAAACTTATAATGCTAAATCTCTATACACAAACTTATAATGCTACACCTCTATACACAAACTTATAATGCTACATCTCTACACACAAACTTATAATGCTACACCTCTACACACAAACTTATAATGCTACATCTCCACACACAAACTTATAATGCTACATCTCTACACACAAACTTATAATGCTACATCTCTACACACAAACTTATAATGCTACATCTCCACACACAAACTTATAATGCTAAATCTCTATACACAAACTTATAATACTACACCTCTACACACAAACTTATAATGCTACATCTCCACACACAAACTTATAATGCTAAATCTCTACACACCAACTTATAATGCTACATCTCTACACACAAACTTATAATGCTACATCTCCACACACAAACTTATAATGCTACATCTCTACACACAAACTTATAATGCTACATCTCCACACACAAACTTATAATGCTACATCTCTACACACAAACTTATAATGCTACATCTCCACACACAAACTTATAATGCTACATCTCTACACACAAACTTATAATGCTACATCTCTACACACAAACTTATAATGCTACATCTCTACACACAAACTTATAATGCTACATCTCCACACACAAACTTATAATGCTACATCTCTACACACAAACTTATAATGCTAAATCTCTATACACAAACTTATAATACTACACCTCTACACACAAACTTATAATGCTACATCTCCACACACAAACTTATAATGCTAAATCTCTACACACCAACTTATAATGCTACATCTCTACACACAAACTTATAATGCTACATCTCTACACACAAACTTATAATGCTAAATCTCTATACACAAACTTATAATGCTACATCTCCACACACAAACTTATAATGCTACATCTCTACACACAAACTTATAATGCTACATCTCTACACACAAACTTATAATGCTACATCTCCACACACAAACTTATAATGCTAAATCTCTATACACAAACTTATAATACTACACCTCTACACACAAACTTATAATGCTACATCTCCACACACAAACTTATAATGCTAAATCTCTACACACCAACTTATAATGCTACATCTCTACACACAAACTTATAATGCTACATCTCCACACACAAACTTATAATGCTACATCTCTACACACAAACTTATAATGCTACATCTCCACACACAAACTTATAATGCTACATCTCTACACACAAACTTATAATGCTACATCTCCACACACAAACTTATAATGCTACATCTCCACACACAAACTTATAATGCTAAATCTCTACACACCAACTTATAATGCTACATCTCTACACACAAACTTATAATGCTACATCTCTACACACAAACTTATAATGCTAAATCTCTATACACAAACTTATAATGCTACATCTCCACACACAAACTTATAATGCTACATCTCTACACACAAACTTATAATGCTACATCTCTACACACAAACTTATAATGCTACATCTCTACACACAAACTTATAATGCTACATCTCCACACACAAACTTATAATGCTACATCTCTACACACAAACTTATAATGCTACATCTCCACACACAAACTTATAATGCTACATCTCTACACACAAACTTATAATGCTACATCTCCACACACAAACTTATAATGCTACATCTCTACACACAAACTTATAATGCTACATCTCCACACACAAACTTATAATGCTACATCTCTACACACAAACTTATAATGCTACATCTCCACACACAAACTTATAATGCTACATCTCTACACACAAACTTATAATGCTACATCTCCACACACAAACTTATAATGCTACATCTCTACACACAAACTTATAATGCTACATCTCTACACACAAACTTATAATGCTACATCTCCACACACAAACTTATAATGCTACATCTCTACACACAAACTTAGTGTTGATAGGGTCGACAGTTGATATGCACAATTAGTGGCATAGCGCACCCTCCCAAAGTGTCACGGCAGCTCATACCGAGCAATATTGGACAGAAAAGTGTGGTTGCCATGGCTACGCCACTGCACAACCGTACTTGTTAGACGAATAAAACCGCTGAGGTAGAAACTGACCCTTTGAACTGTTGGAAGAGGCGTCCGGGTTTGGAGAAGAATCCATCGAAGGAGTCCCTGGCCCACTGCAGGGTGTGCTGGATGGCGTTGGGGAAGTGCTTGAGGGTGCAGATGGCGATCTCCTTCTCCGGAGGGTCCGAGCTGGAGCCGTAGGAATCCGTCAAGAAGGGGAGCACCACCTGGACGTTCCCCTTGGTCCCTAGGGTCCCACTCTCCAGCAGCGGCAGGTGGTAGTACACGCACCTCCTGTCCATGTACATCCCTACACAGTAGTAATTTATTTTGTATAGAAAAGGTGTGAAAATTTGTTTTCAATTTTTATGCAGAGGTGTGAAAATTTCGCTTAGATCTTAGAACTGAATCGTAGTCATATCATTTTACCTACATGCCAATTTTCATATCTCTACGACTTGCCAATTCTTCAATCAATTCGGACAAAAAAATCCTAGCGTTTTAATATATAAGATTTACATCCCTACACACACTCCATTACAACGCATTTTAACTTAGAAAGAGAATTCTTAGATGGAACTGAGGTGAGCCAAGCGATGGCAAAACTACCCTAGCAACCTGGTTGCAGGAAAGAATGCACTTACTGGCATCTACGTTGTCCAGAGCGTTGGCCACTCCGCTGAGGGTGGAGAAGAACTTGTCGTCGTAGACGGACTCAGTGTCCGGTCCGACTCTGTTCACGTGCGCCTCTATCTTCAGGAACGGATTCATCTTCTGAGCGGCGGCCGCAGCCACCGAACTCTTGTTTTTCTAAGCAAGCAAAAGAGTAAACAAACAATAAACAACAAACAATAAACAAACAAACAAACAAACAAACAAACAAACAAACAAACAACAATATACAGTCGAAACCGGGTTTTTCTTACTATTTCTTTACAGGTTCAAACAGTAAGAAAAAAACGATGAAAATTAATATAGATTTGGAATTTATAACAAACAAAAAGTGGAACACTCACCCCCATGTCCCAGGGCCGGAAGAGGAACTGGCGGTTGAGGTTGGAGCGCTCGATGATGTCCATGTCCGTGACGACCACTTTCCCGCCGGGGCCGCTGCCCACGCCCATCATGGCGAAGTTCTTCAGGAGCTCGCAGCCCAGCGCGCCCGCGCCCACCACGAAGTAGCGCAGCTCCTGCAGCTTCCGCTGGAACTCCGCGCCGAACACCAGCCGCTGACTGCCGTACCTGTCCGTCTATAAATAGCACTCAGTACTGCCTGGTCTCAGACCTCCCTGCCGACGGATATGGAGGGAAGGAATGCTAAGATTGCGGTTTACCTGAGCGTCCGCCTGAGGGGAAGGGAGCTGGTCGTCGGGAGGGAGGCACTCGAGCGCGTCGAAGAAGAGGAACTGCTTGAGCGGGTGGAACTTGCCGGTGCAGGACTTGACCACTTCCTGCGCCGCGACGCCTCCCAGGAAGGAGACCATGGGCATCAGCTCCCCGCGACTCACGAACGCCAGCTTCTCGACCAGATTCTTGTCCAGCTTCTCCAGCTTCTCTCCCGGAGACTCGGCATTCACTTTCTCCGTCAACTTCACTAACTGATCCGCATCCTCCTACACACACAGTATACACACAGTCATCCTCCTACACACACACAACACACACAGTATACACACAGTCATGCTAGATGGGAAAGCACTGTGTGAGTTCATTCTGACAGTGTTCTTCTCAGAAATTAAGCGATTATATTCCTGGACATAACAACTTGACTTCTGTCCCGCCAAATTCAAAATCGGATTAAAGTGCTGGTTATAAGGTAGTTAGATAAATCGAGTGGAATTCATTGCGTATACTAAATATAGAATGGAGCTATTATTAGTTCCTACCTTGTTGTAAGGACGAGGCAGTTCTCCTTTCTCTTCTACGAACAGATCCAGAGCCTACAGAGACAACAGCTGACTCAGCAATGCGGTCAGCTGATTGGCTAGAATCTAGTCTACCTGAAACGCAGCCAGCAGCTGAGCTGGCCTCTCAAACTTGGCGAAATCCGAAATCATCAATTGCGGATCCTTCAGCGAGGCTCTGAGACTTTTCTAAATCCAGATTTAGTAACAGAGTTGATAGGAATTAATGTATCGAATCTGATTGGCTAGACAGAACTTACGAAGTGAATCGTGACTGGCATTTTGCACTCCGTGGCTATTCCCCCTCCAGTGTAGGCGGGGAGCTCGCGGGTGTCGGAGATGGAGAAGGAGTAGGGGGAGATGAACTTGATCTCCTGGGGCTTGCAGCTGTTCAGGGCCTCCATCCCGCCCACCTCTGAGAAGGAGACGAAGTCGCCGTCCTCCAGATTGTGTCTGGTGTCCTCGCTGCACATCACCACTCCCTCCTCGGCCTGCGAGATGTGCTGGACGATGCAGGAGCTCGGCTGCTCTCCGTTCTTGTCCACCACCAGGAAGTCCTCTCCGAAGTCGCAGAACAGACTCCTACACGACACGGCAGTTGGAATTGTGCTGGTGGACCATGGATGTAGCTACTCTCGCCACAGCAGTTCAAGCCTTAGATAGAGTTGAGCCTACACTTGCTACAACTCTCTCACAACCAATGCGGACTTAAGGAATGTTGTTGGTCTGTCCTATCTACAGTGTTACTATAAATAGGTCCCACTGACCCGAACAGCCCGTAGGATCCGACGCTGATGAACTTGATGCCGGCTTGGTGGCAGATGTCTCCCACTCTCATCTGCTCCGAAAACCCTGCGTCACACAGCACCACCACCTACACGACCACAACGTCACATTGGAATGCACAGATTCTCAAGGAGCACAGTACATACCTGAAAGTTGCTCAGCGCCTCAGCAGTGAGTTCCCCGCCCAGACAGCTGATCCGGACGTAGCTGTTCAGCTCCGTCAGCTGATCCAGCACCGCCGCGGCCCTCTCCGTCCCCAGCTTCTCCTCCTGGAGGTAGAAGTTGCAGCCCAGCTCCCAGGCCTGCGCGGGACTCGGGTCGTACAGCGACACCGCCTTAGGCCCCGCCAGGATCACGCTCTTAGCTACGGGGACAGTCGTAAGGAATGTGTAATCTAAACTTCCTGGAATTTGTGCACCAATCACTCGTTTCTAACTCAAGGCCGTAGACACAGGTGTGAAGTGGTCAGGTTGGGACTTAAAAGTGGTCCGGTTGAAACTGGACCACTGGCTACGGCCGTAACTAAGATATCAATTCGCCGTATTTTATCAGTTAATTAATGCAGAGAACTCTGACCGTCTCACCTAGGATCTCCTCATTTATCTAATTGTACAGATATACCCTCTCTACGTGGACGCTACTTTCTGACAAATCCCATTGCTAGACTTGGCGCCGGCCATGCCACAAGACCACCTAGGTTGATAAGGAGCGGATTGGTCGGAATCTCACCTATCTCCACGCCCATGGCGCGCATCCCGCAGATGAGGACGCTGGTGCTCTGAATCTTCTGCATCGCCTCGTGTCCCAGCACATACCTGCAGGCAGCACTCAACACAGCCTAGCTACCGACGCCACTACAAATATGCTATAGGAACTGGTGACGTCACAACTCACAGCTGTCGGGAGTAGAGAGCCTCGTCTATATTCTTTCCAGCTGGCTTTGTGTCTACCTAAATACAAGAGTCTCATTATAGGCCTAACTCATTCGAAATGTTCGAGTATTCCGTTAGTACAGATAAGTTTGGTGAAAATCTCAGAATAGGAATAAGGAAATATTTCTATTCGCAGGTACAACTCACGTCCATTGGCTCTTGCATGAGAGTGTTGGAGTTGTTGCTAGGGAGGGAGGTCGGAGAATGTACGCGAACGCGCTTGACTCTATCAGCCAGAATGCTAGTAGCAAATCTAAATCAGCTGATTAGACCAATAGAAAGCTCAGAAATAAAGTGAGTATAAATAGATTGATTAATATGCATAAGTCTACTGAGAGGAAAGGGAATTGAAGGAGGGAGGAAGTCGGGGATGAGGGGGTCTGGGGAGGGCCGGGGGTGCCCCTACATCCCGTAGATCTCCTAGCAACGGTTCCGCCTCCTCTGGAATGTTCAAATCTCCAGGAAGCACAGTCGCCCGTCTGGACTTCTGAGGTAGGAGTCTGTCTGTCTCCATGACAACAGGTCTGCGCCCGTGGAATGCCCTACTCTCGGTGGGAGAGAGCGAGTCCCGGCGAGCTCTGTAGAAACAGCAGCAGCAACTCCAGATAGAGATGAGGAGCATGACCAGGAATATGAAGGGGAGCAGAGAGGGGAGGAAATACTGGAGGAAGGAGGGTGGGGGGCCGACGGAAGGGAAAGTGAACACAGAAACGGTGGGAATCTCCGCGTAGCAAGGCCCCAGGCCTCCCCCAGGCTCTTCCAGCCGATACGCAGGCACTACAGGAGGAAGCAGCTGATTGGTCGGAATCAATACAGAGCAAAATCAATGACAGGAACTCACAGAATGCGGAGATGAATTCCTGCGTGTATGAGCCGTTGATGTGCAGGACGCGTGAGAATGTGCGGGCGACCGTTTGGCAGTCGCGGGAGGTCTCCACACTCAGAGCTGAGAACCTCACGCGCGTGGACCCCTCGGACAGTCCCAGCACCCGCACCCTGTCCCCTGTCCCCCTCTCCAGCCGCTCCAGCAGGTCCACCTGGACAGCCAACCCCCCCGCCAACACCTCGCTCAGGTTCGTCTCCAGGGTGATGAGGATGGAATGCAGTGGCGGGGAGAATGCCTCCGGGATGACGGAGATGACGTCAGCCGCTTGCTGGCCTTCTGAGTCAGTGGCCACCAGCGCCACGTAGAAGGTCTCTCCCGCAGAATCTATAAATAGAATGTAACAGCTGTGCTGATTCTAAATATAGGAACACTCAGTCGATTAGTGGATTAGAAGTGAATGAATTACAACAGTCATTCAAGAGAGAAAGCATGAACTGAACTATAAACAAATCCATCAAAGCGATTCTCACTCAGACCTAATTGCTAATCCTAAATCGGAACTAACAGCCGTATAAACTGGAATGTATCTAATTATAGACTTTGGGTATATCGGGACTTACCTAAGGGAGGTATCATGGTCAGCTGGTACCCATCAGAGCTAGAGAGCAGTAGCCAATCAGGAATCTCCCCCACGAGTGCTGACAACTCCAGAGTCAGAGCTCCTGGCTGTGGGGAGTAGAAGGTGTCGTTGGATATCTGGTAGCGTAGCAACGCCCCGGGAGAAGGTGTGAGGAGGGGGAGGGGGGACACGAGGCGCGGGGACTGAAGGGAAGTGGGAGGTGACGTCACAGCTGTGGGGGTGCTGCTAGGGAGAATATGCGTCACGGAAGGACTTGCTGGCACAGACGACATTACAGTAGAACTAATCTTGGTTGGCATTGCACTTGAACTAAGAGGAATTGAAGTAATGCTAGAACTAGGAAATGATGACGTAATGCTAGAACTAGGAAATGATGACGTAATGCTAGAACTAGATAAAGATGACGTAATGATGGAACTAGGAAATGATGACGTAATGATGGAACTAGGAAATGATGACGTAATGATGGAACTAGGAAATGATGACGTAATCGAAGTGATGGGTAGCGATGATGGCATCGTAGAGATAGGAATGGATGACGTCATTGGAAGGCTGGCAGGGAAGGATGAGACGTCGCTAGTGGGAGCAAGAATGCTGGGTGTAGGACGCAAGGTAGAGCTGGGTATGAGGGGAGAGGAGAGCTCAGTTGGAATGAGTGAGGAGGAAACTGCTGAAGCAGTCGGCATTCGTGACGTTACGAGGGTTATGTTGGGAGATAGCGTTGAGGACGAAGTGCTCGATATGCCTAGTGTTGAAAGTTGAGTTATGCGAGTTTGTCTTACAGATGATATTGGAACTAAGAGCGAAGTTGGAACTATGGAAGAAGGTATTGGAACTATAAAAGAAGAAATTGGAACTATAAAAGAAGAGATTGGAACTGTGGAAGAAGACATCGGAACTACAAACGAAGAAACTGGAACTATGGAGGTTGAATTTGGGATGATGGACGGGGACCTTGGAAATTCAGACGAAGAGAATGGAACAATAGTAGAGTTTGGCAGAACTAAAGGTGATGAAAAATTCGGAAAAAATGTAGAAGACATAATGGACGATAACATTGGAATTCCAGACGAAGATGCTGGAATAATTGAAGTGGATACTGGAACCAAGGACGAAGGCCTGGGAACTCTGGACGAAGAAGATATGGGAACTCTGGACGAAGATATGGGAACTATGGATGAAGATATGGGAACTATGGACGAAGATATGGGAATTCTGGACGAAGATATGGGAACTATGGATGAAGATATGGGAATTCTGGACGAAGATATGGGAACTATGGATGAAGATATGGGAACTATGGATGAAGATATTGGAATTATGGATGAAGATATGGGAACTATGGATGAAGATATTGGAACTATGGATGAAGATATGGGAACTATGGATGAAGATATGGGAACTATGGATGAAGATATTGGAACTATGGATGAAGATATGGGAACTATGGATGAAGATATGGGAACTATGGATGAAGATATGGGAAGTATGGATGAATTCAGTAGGAGGATGGAGGATGAAAATGGAGCAGCAAAGGATGTCATAGAAACTACGCTTGCCACTGGAGGAGTTTCAGTTAGAATGAAGGACGAGACAGGTGAAACCATGGATGATGTATCTCTCTGGGTCGGAACAATAGATGACGTCATGATTGACGTTGGCGTGGGAGCAACGGAAGGGAATGATGACGTCATAGCAGGAGTAGGCATGGCAGTTGTTACTGATGATAAAGCAACCATGGATGACGTGATTGGGAGTGCAGCTGATGACGTCACGAGTGGAAGTGATCGGGTTAGAGGCGTGGACTGGGCAGACGAAAGCGAGGAGAGCATTGAGGTAAATGACGTCATCAAACTTGTCAGGTGTGGCAGAGGTGGCACAGAGGACACCATGCCTAGAGAGGATGTGTCCCCAGCAACAGAGGAGGTGGGAAGAATGTCTACTGTCTCGGTGGCGACGAGTTCTATCTCGAGCGGAGGGTAGGGAGCCCTGGGCGACAGCTGCCGTCTGCGCCGCGCCCAGGGCAGCGCTGGCGCGAAGACCACCGTGAGCGCGTAGGCCCCGCGCGGCGCCGCGACGGAGAGCAGCGCCTCCGTCCCGCAGGAGAGGGTCAGGACCACCAGCGGCGCGAGAGGGGGCAGATCTGCCTCCTCAGGGTCCTGCGAGAGGACGAGGAGCTCGCCGGCCTCGCTCTCCCTCGCCAGCGAGGAGAGGCGCGCCTGGGAGGGGGCGAGGGAGAGGTGAGAAGTGGCGCGGCTGAGCAGCGCCACTCTGCCCGCGGGAGAGAGGTCCCGGGGCGGAGGGAGCTCTGGGAAGAGGAAGAGCGCCTCTGTTCTGGGCGCGAAGGGGGGGCAGGGGGTGCGGGGGTGTCCGGGACAAGACTTGGGACGTACGTCCACTGAGAGAATCCGGGAGCGGCCGGACCCTTGCTGCCGTACGCGGAGAGTTTGTGTCCCGGTGTCTCTGTCGAGTGGCACGCCTCGCAACTGCCACTCCGACACCTCCAGCCAGCTGGGAGCGGTCAGCGAACCAAGAGAGGTTACCTAGATACAATAAGAAGCATTAGGAATGTGAAACTGTTAGTCCGTTATTACAAAAGATATGTGGCATAAGGGACAACTTGCTCCGATTGGGTGATTGCCACCTGTGTTCTAAAGTAAAAAGGTTTGTAAGTCTGAGTTAATTAATCACATTTTAGTTCCACTTAAACTTCAAATGACAAACACGATGATGCGTCCTAATAGCCAACATTCCTTCTGAACACCAGTGTAGTCAGGCAATATTATACACTGCGCCCTGATAATCTAAATTTAGATCTAATAACAAAAGCCCAGAGCTGTTTCGGGACGGATTTAGTTCTAAACAGGCGCCAGGAATTCCACGACAGAGAAGCTAATTATAGTCTTTCTAAATTTATTCCAATTCTTTCCCTGACAAATTATCACAAATCCCTGACAGGGCTGTACCCTGCCCCCTGCTCTAAACCATCCAATCAGCTACGCGGGTTCCTGACTGTCCTCGAATAAGATTCTCACCTCGATGGCGTGGCCAGCAGAGGGATCAAAGTGGAGGGGCGACAGCTGATAGGTGAAGAGGCGCCCTTGAACCGCACAGATGTCAGCCAGCCGTTCTTCAGCCCGGTACATTCCAGAACTCCTCGAAGGTAACCAGGTGGAGAGGAATAGGGTGAAGAGTGAAAATGTGAAATAATTCATTTGCATGGACTTCCTCGACGCAGGCTATTTATAGTCGTTCTCAAAATAGAATTGCTGTGTAGCAAATTATCTAATTCTGAAATTGCAGAAATAGAAAAGTTAAATATAGATACATAGGTTGGTCCAGAAAATATTTGCTAAATTCAGTGTGGCAGTTCAGTAATTCTGTCCGAGACAGAATTACGATGTCTGTTATTCCAACAGAAAGCATTCCATTGAAGCTCTAGCGTTTCAAAGGTATTTCCGATTCTCAAATGAATTTATCAGAGAATGCACGAGGAAAGGTCTACCTATTTCTATTGGGTAATCTGATAGTTCTGACATAGTCGACTCCGCTTAATAGGGTCACATCGGTCAGAGGACATTTTGCCCCGATTAATCGGAGAACTCTATTACCCGAAAATATTAGTATGAGCTTCTATGTGTGAGAGCTATTCCGGTCCTGCCAAAAGTGTCCCGATTAAGCGGAGTCAACTGTAATCTGAAGTTCTACATTGAATTTATTTAGTGACGATTTCGGTGTCTTTTTAAATTTTACCTTTTAATGGAAAATATTTTGATAATTAATCCATAATTAAATGACTACAAACATTTAAGTCTCAAAAGTTCCAGGGTTGGGGTTTGTCCTGTCCAAAACTGGTTTTGGACGGACAGTGGGAAAAACCCGGTTTTTACCGGTCAAAACTGGTCAATACTATATCCTTGGATAATAAGAAACTGAAAACGTATAAAACTTGTTAAGATATCTTATTTTGAGTTGGTAATATGCTATTGACTACGTATACCATGAAACAGTGAAGTGATAAAATACATATGTTCTTTCTAAAGGGGTATAATTATCGAAAGCATTTGTGATATTATTTAAATTGAATACTATCGTGCAGATTGTTTATCTTACTTGAATTGACCAATTTGAAATGGCACAAGGAGGAAGGCCCATTGATTCAGTGTGGAAATTTTTTCTTCTTACATATATTCTTCAATACATCTTACTAAAATATGCAAGTAAGAAGTAACATGCATTAGTACTATAATTAGGTTTTGACCAGTTTTGGCCAGTCAGGAGGTTTTGGACAGGACGGTTTTTACCACTATGGTTTTTACATGGACAAAACCTGTCAACCCTGCTCAAAACCCATCAAGAAAAAGTTAGTTAAGACCAATCAAGATTAACAATTCCCTGCAGCTGACACACAGATTACGATACTGATTGCTGACAATAGTGAGAATACTATATGCAGATTGCTATAGCTAACACTGCGGGCGGAGGAGCTGAATTACTGTGTATTGGCAGTGGCACAGTAGTCACTCTAGACAGGACACTTTACAGCCTCTCAAACTGTAGTTAAACTAAATCGTGCGATGGCAATTGACAAATAGTGAGATGTGGAGAATATAATTACTAACGTGGTTCTAAATAGTGAGACACACGACGAGATTGTGAGTTGAGAGGCCTGACTTTACACTTAAAAGGATAGTGAATGTGATAGTTTAGGTATGCAAACGGAAATCTGTGAATCTTGTGCGAAATGAAAGCTTTTGAAACTGTAATTTTCTCTACGAACCATGTATTCTGACTTTTAACTAAACAGAGTGAATTTGAAATTTGTAACGTATATTGCAATCCATAGTTTGGATTATTATCTGGACGAGGTATCCATGGCAACATAGGCGTCGGAAATGGGCCCGCTGGCCCTTGGGGCTGCCCGGCCCGAAGGCTCCGGGGTCGGCCCAATCGATTCCGGGGCCGCTACATTCACGGCATAATACATAATACAGCTTGATACACGGTTCTAGGACTTTGGGAATGTATCGTGTAAGCTTTTACCCAGCCAGATAGGCCCTCTGGGCCTATCCGGCCCATAACCAACGATGCCGGGTAGAACCGGGCATAGTCCGGGTAGAGCCGGGCAACCCCTTAGGGCCGCCCGGCCTATGCATGGCAACTCATTAGTTAGTCAGGGCTCTCCCTGCGAGCAGGGTTTCATACAGAGGGGGGGTGGCCCTGGGATTTCTCCCCCCCAGCCAAAGTTTCCCCCCCCAGGACAATATCAACAATCTTGAACATGTTGACATTATGTGAGATTACAACAAAGGGCAGGCTATATGATACTCCTGATATCCATATATACAATACTTGTAGGTTTACTCAGATCTAAATCTAGAGATCTTAAAAATCTAAAGATATGTAGGTTAAATGACAAGAATGGTTGTAAATCGATATTTAAGCGTCAATGATTCAAAAAAAAATCCTCCCCCCCAGAAAAAAATCCTGTATGAAACCCTGGCGAGGGGTCGAAATCGTGATATTTCGTAAATCTCACGATTTTGTCGTGAGACATTCCTTGTAAGACATCGTTTTACAGGACTCTCAACCTGAGAGAGTTCGCAAATCGTGAGATTTAGAGGGTCTGTCGTGAGATCGTGACACTTTATCTCAAATCGTGTGACACACGACGAGATCGCGAGAGTTGAGAGGCCTGAGTTAATGTGATTAGTGTGCCATGCTAGCAGCTGTCGAGATTACATGTCATAACACAGTATTGCTAAAGATGGATGGAAATGAAGGGGATTGCATTACATACGCTGTACACCCATAAGATCAGCTCATAGAAAGTAATGTGAAGGAACATTCCATTGAGGGCACGACATACATGCCAACTTCCCAAGACGGCACGGTTGTCAAGTATGGTATCATTGGTATGTGGTGCATATCTTCGTATATATATCTGCACAGGGCAACTTTCTGGTAGGATTCACTACCCAGGATGGGCAACCAAATAGCCCAGTTTCTCCAATGATTTGGCATTAGATAGGGCTTTAAAATGGAGATGTATACCTATGCTTATGCACTTGTCCGCTTTCCAGCATTAATTAAACGTATAACTTTGAATGCTCATTTCCTTTGCATTTGCACATACTATCCATAGTCCTGTTCTGAATACAGCGAGCAGAGATGTCAGAGTTAGGACAGTCGATTCAATATTTGATCGGCAATAACGCCATATCTCAGCGTGTAGAGTTCTTCATAGACAGAATCCAACAAAACAAAAATATTCTTTTAAATTTGTTGGGAAATCGCCCTTATTATTAATCGCTACTGCGTCCCTCCAGATCTACTCTCGGGTTTCGAATGATGAATTAGCTGAGTATTCAGAAATAAATTTGTATACTTCCCTCAAATATAACCTAAGTTTTTAGTAAATAGTGGGCAGAATCTGAAAGGATAGAGGGTGTATTTATCCTAAGTCTGTAAAGTCCGGACAAGTAGAGTGATGTAACTCAGTTGCTCTGTTCTTGAGGATTAGACGGGAGATTCCAATCATTGTAAGCATTAGAAAGTTCAAGATTATGGAGATATATTCTAATATTCTACGCAGCCTCCTACTCATTTTAAGTTTTTCTCTAATCACTATTGTTCAGTAAAAAGTTCAAACCGCAACAGCCAACTAATCAATGCAAATATCGCAGACTTCAACCTTGGTTTGAATCCTGGAGAAATTGCATAATTCAAAGCTAGCACAGCAACCAAGACGACTAATCCGACCTAGCAACAGAAATCAGGAACTGAATGTTTTCTCCATTTTTATTGCGATACTTGTAATTAGTGATTAACGCCATTAAAATGTTCCAATTAAGCATTTTTATCCATTAAGTGTATTCTCAATGTCAGAAAGTACACTCAATTACCACAGCTTGCTGATTGGGAGCTGAGCAAATTCCACCTAGCCATTTTCGTATCTCTGGAATTACCATAATGCTTTAGTCATGACTTTCTGAACTTGAATCAATACGATATCGGTTTTTCCAATAAATTATCTATCTTCGTCACCTACGTTCTAACCTCTTTCATTTACTTGAGCGATCGCAGATAATCCCATTAGATTGTAAGTACTATGTTGCCTTCTGACACAGACGCTAGATTCATTGCGAAGACACAAATTTACTAAACATTTGATGACTTCCTCCCACTCCACCAACTCTCCTGGCTTAAACTCAGCTTGTCATCATCATCTGTACTCAGGTTGTGCAACTCATGCAATCTATTGGTTGAGAAACTGATAAGATTCTGCTAGCTCAATCCCACTCAGCGAGGCGGAAAGTCCAGTGGAACTCTGAAGCAAAAATAAAATCACTTTCTACAGTTAAATATTTAGGTTATTTTAGGGTTTATTCGTTGAAGGGAATTTATGTCTAAAATATTTTCTTTCAATATTACTTTGCAAATATTTATTTAATGCTTTTGTCCTTTTTATTGGCGCGTCGGCAACTTTCATCTACCTGCTAGTTCCTAGCTGGTCTGAGGTTGAGGACTGTGGTTGTCTACTTAGCGACACTAATGACACTGAGAAATGCAAACTAATCAAAACTGATTTCTACCAGAACTCTGATTGGTCAAATCATGATTTGTCCGTTCTTAGTAACTCTGAAATGCTTTCATGATGTTTTCAGAAATGACGTATTCAGTTGCTAGGGACGTAGTTTAAAGTATGCAAAGATAATCCATGTTAATTGGTTGTGGGTTGTTTCTTACGTCTCACTGTCTGGAATAATTAGATCAAGAGAAACGTGCAACAGAGCAACTGCGCAGCAACCAATGAATTGAATTACTTTCCACAACACTGATCCTGCGGTTTATTGCATTCTTATCGCAGCGTTGGTTTCCATGGTAAACAAGAATGGTAAATTATTTGCATTGTGAAATGGAATGTCATTGTTCAACTCTCTTGACGACGATTCAGCTAGTTAGGAATTTGGTATCGCGTTAGCGCAACCCCTCGGAGCTTCTCAATGTTTGTCTAACAATGCACAATCGATGCAATAATATCTTAGAACAAATAAGTGCGAATTGCGAAATGAAATTTGTTACAATTACTTACGTTATAAATTATGCATTTCATTTCAACACAATCTTCTGCAATAGTTCCGTGCTGAGATAAACGTGAAACTATCCTATTGAGTAAATAATTCCTAAACAGGAATTAACGCAACACCGCTCAGGTTTCACTTCCGTTGTGAATTCAACAAGCGTGCATTGTTGAAAGTGCGCGTATGAACTCTGAAAGCCTTCAGAATGCATTGAGGTCATCCTGCATTAGATAATGGTTTCACTGTAGGCAGTTGACTAGTATAAATGCAGTCGGATTCCTAGCTAGAGCAACCAACACAAAACACTAGCATACAAAATGATCGAAGAAGTTTCTCAAGCAATAACATTTCTCAAAGCCCTCCTTACAAACGGAATTCCACACTCAATCACTTCCCTCGAGCTAGACAGATTCACGAGAAAACTCAGAGAATTGCTGCTACAGAGATTCGAGACTCACTGGGACCCGAAATCCCCAGCGAAGGGCTCGGGCTACAGATGCATACGAATAAACCACAGACTGGACCCCATCGTTCTCCGGGCTTGCCAAGAGTCGGGGACAGTCAACAAAGTTCCGTCCATCCTCCCCAAGGAGCTCACCGTGTGGATAGACCCCCAGGAGGTGGCCTACCGGTTCGGAGAGGAAGGTTCCATCTGTAAACTTGAGCCCAGCCCCCCTCCATCCCCCAAAGCCACCTCCCCAGAGCCCACAAGAAGGGAAGAGATACGTTTAGAAAGTCCCTCCAGTCCCAGACCCCGCTCCAGCCGGAAAAGAGGTTCCAAAAAGCCATTCCTGGTGACCGGTTCCGTTACCTCGCAGTTACTCCCCAGACAGACGTACGAGGACCTGAGTCTGAACACAATTTCTGTCAACGCATAAGTGTGAGATGTATTTTTATTCGGTAAACATTAATTTAACTATTCTGTAACAAAACAAGACACACTATTGATAAATATAATCTCCTACATGCCTGTACAAATTTGTATAATTCACCAGCTTTTATCCAGATTCGAGTGTTATCCTTCATTCATTAAACTCACTTCACACTATCTACCTTGTTTCAGTTATTGGCGGGGCGAATTAGCGAATCATGAGCTGAGAATCTGCATTTCCATTGGCAGTTTGGAATGGCGCACTGGTATCATAGTTGCATGGGTTCAGGACAGCGGAGGTTAACTTGCTGCCGGGAGAGAAAGGTTTACGTAGCTGGAGATAACCCTGGAAGCTAGGCTTCTCTTGTTCACAGTGTAAGGCTTGAAGTAACGAGTGACTCATTTAATTGCTTTGTTCATTAATGTGCGTAGCAACGAGTTTATCACTAGGAATGCTCATTGTTTTGAAAGGTGTCGCATTACTATCTGAATAGAATCTTTGTTTTTGCGCGATAGAGCATTGATTGCATTGTTAAGTACACAATTATAAATTCAATCACAAGTTTAAACCTTCGAACTCGACTCTATTCTTAGCAGAATTATGATAGTTGCAGATTGCGCAACTGACCTTGAGCACAAATGTCCATGCATAAAGATGTGATCACGCTTACTCCTCGACTAGGATTAATGTACTGAGTAGCGTGACGTCATCATCGTATGGTCAAATATTAAATGAATTGTAATTAGAAAACCGAGAACACTTCTTGATTGGTTTAGACTTAGGATGCTATCTCCTACCAAACTGTGTTAGCGGATACTTTACAGGTGGACAGCTCTCTCTAAGCGCTGTTTAGATTTAGCGCTTACTCGCTATCCAATTGCGGAGTGGTGACGATGCAATGCCGTGAATTGATTGGTTAATTAGGCTAATTAGTGGAACTATAGATTATGTTACGAATCAATGTCAGAAGTATTCTGTTTCATTTTCAATCACAGATTTCTCAGCCAATCAACTCATTAAGTATCGATTCATAATTTATTGTTTGATGAATGCAAAATCAACAAAGTGGATGGCAGATCTGTGACGTCACTGCTCTGCGCTGTAGAAGATGACCGGGAGCTTGCTGGATAGGGCAGGGAAGGGGAGCAGCTCGCGTTCCTAGGAGAAAAGTGTTAAGGGTTTCATGGTTCCAATTGGAACTATCACTCACTCACCTCCTTCACGAGGTCCCTCAGAACACGCCGCATCCCCAGCCGCTTGGTTCCGGGCGCCAAATCCACTCTCACCTCTTCCTCGTAGAACTCATGTGCCACACTTCCGTCCTTGTCTCTGTACATCGAACTAGAGAACAGCCAATCAGACCACGGCGTTCATTTTAATATATTTCCTTGTGTATCTCTACAAATATTTGTTTCAATCTCATTGTTTATTTCTGAGATCGAATCGCAGCGCAATTTAATTATAAATCTGGAAACTTTTGAATGAATTCTCCTTTATTCTTCCTTCCTTTGGAGGAAGACAAATTTTAAAAATAAATCGGGAGCCCGAATACATACCAGGCAACCAATAAATTCTTAGTTTCACACTGTTCCATCTTAGTGATGGATCAGTCGTAATGGTATGTACAGAGATTGGAAGAAATTTGTGGCATTAAAAACAAAACTCGGTTTAGACTTCGGTTCCACGCAAACACAATGTTGAGAGATATTCCAATGGAGAGCTTTCTTCTAGTTCAGTTCCCCGACCTTGAGACAATGTCTGCGATATTCAAGGGTCGTAATGAACCTAATTACTAATCTGAACACTCATTCCATTCTCTCGTACCTGGAAACCGTGGTGAGGGGTGCTGGTTATTGGTCTGTTTTGCCCAAAATGTTTTTACGAAATTTCTAGGAAAATATTATCAGCACATTTGGAAAAGTACCCAAAAGACATAAGATTTCAAATTGGACAATTATGAAAGTGGAAAATAGTGAAAGTCATTGAACCCTACGGACAGTGTTCCTTCTGTGTTTATAAATTGACTCACTTATTCATACTCTCGATTGGTAGGAAACTGACTGGGTCTGTTTCCCAACCAATCCTCCACAAACTCATTTATCTGGTAAGGGAACAATCCCAATATTATACATGCCAACTGACCCGTTTTTGGTGGGACGTCCTGCTTTTTTCACTCTTCCAATGAGCTAATTTTCTCGAGTGTCCCGTTTTACATGAAATTTCCCCATTATGTCCCGCTCTTTTTTCATGTATAATAACCTCTATTATGTCCCGCGAAATTCAACGCTGCGTCCCGCTTTTATCTTGGCTCAAGTTGGCATGTATGCAGTATTAGTAATTATTATTAGATTTAGAGTTCTTACGAGAATCGCATTCCAGAGAGTGGAACTCGTAGCACAGTTGTAGCTACAGAGTCTATAACGACCACCCAAGGGACTGGCCATGAATGGCGCTCATAAAGTGGCAGTTTTAGTTCCGATGTATAACAAATAATAGCATTTTACCTTCGCACCCAGAAGACCAAGTAGTCGTTAATGTTGACTTCGTCCATCCGGAGTCTCCTCACCTGTCTCCCCCCAGGGTCGGGGGGTTCCGTTTCCATCCCCATCCACTCCTTGACTCTCCCCACACTTCCTCCCATTCAACGCAGGCAGTAGCTCGAGACTGTCTATGTGCATACAACACCACTATACAATAGAGTCAGATCAATACACCACAAACTAGCCAGTTGAGTGTGCTTAGTTATTCTTCACTAATGTGGACTGTTCTGTTTGCTTATGGGACTAGTTACGGACACTTTCAATTCCTAAGACAAATTGAAAGAGTTCCTAGCTCATAGATTGCCTCGATTCTAAAACTGACCCGAAAAGGCTACATCTCGCAATGTTTAATAAAGACACAATAATGTCATAACTCAATCTGCTGAGAGGAAATGTTGAATAATACTGTATTGATTTGAAGATAGATTTGAAGATGGCCATTGAATCAAATTCATATCTGCTTCGTACTGCCCTCAACAACCAGTTTCCCCAACGAACTGGTCCCTGATAAATTGTTTTTCCTTACCATCGTGACTACAAGGTCAGAGGCTGTGTGGTAAGCACTCAGCCCTGATAGCTGAGAGAACACACAGAGTGACTACTAATCACTAATTATTGTTTATTGCCGAATGTATATTTCTATTCCTGTCCAATCACAGAATATCAGAAAGAGGCGTGGCAGTATCGCTAATCTTATTCTTTGTCTGAAGAGTTCAGAAAGTTCAAACAAAGAATTCAGTCACTCCCAGATTACTTGACTCAGCGAACATTTATGCATTGCAATAGAAACCTGATAGTGTTAGCATTTCTTTGGGTCATTATGGTAACTAGGTCACTCCTACCACCTGCGTGCGTTACGCAATCACTATTAGTATTTGATTAATGTTTGCATTATTTCTACTTGACCCCAGCAACGGACTTCGCTCATCGGAATTACCCGTGTCCTCTAAGCTGCATAGTTTCAGTTTCAGAAAGGATTTGTTTGTGGATATCTCTGACGCAGGTCACTACGCAGTCCTGTATTCCCATAGCAGTTATGTACTGGAGTACAAAAGAGAATATTATATAATATATATGTCAGTAGATAGGAAATCGATAGGAGAGAGTTCCCTGATTCTTACTGATTCAAAACCTGATAATGTCTGATGGGTCAGAAGTTCAACTTTACAACCAATCAGTTTATTAGTATTCTCTTTCATAATTTTGACTTCGCGTTTTGCCAAGACTCAATTATTCATTGAGTTTATGCTTTATTGTTTTGAACTTTTTTGGAAACAAAGTCCAGGAAAATCTAACCATTTGCTTAGTTACCACCAAACTGTTGGAATGCGGCCTAACTGAATAAACCAATGTCTAGGCTGAGGTTGCGAGTAAGAATGCGATTCTTTAGAATGCGGTGAATTACTTTAAGTAGGTCAGCTCTAAATCCAGCCTAAAACGGAGTCCATTAGCGCTCCTGTTAGTCCACAGACCTGCATTAACTTTGGAGATCACACAAAGGAGAATTGAAGAATATCTATTTTTATCCGATATATAATATATGTTATCATATGCCCCCCCCCCCCCCTCCCCCCGTATGGACCAATTAAGATGACGTGCGATGCCATTGGACACTCAACTATTTTTATCCAAGGACCAAAATCCTTTCTGCATCCATTCATTCCCCATTGAATCTATAGTATTAGATCTCTCCATGTTAACCGCACGTTCTGATTGGTCTGTATAATAAGCCTATTCTGTTCAAATTAGCTATGCCAGTCTCCGCTCTGCTGAAGACGTCCCGCTACCTCGCCCTGATCCTGGGGATCCTGTACGGACGCTCCAGGTACCACAAACTCGTGAAAAGACAGAAACTCTCCGTCAACCCCGCCACTCCTCTCCTACCTCCCTCCTAGCCTAGTTACCGATATACTACATAGTTATGTGTTGTTAGTTTACTGATCTGTGTGTTCCTCGTCTACACGTGTACAGTACTTTGAATGCATCAATCAGTTACGTATCTTGTCTATTATTCTAAATCTAAATGTGTCTACCTGGACAATTTAAGTTTAGGGAAACGGAATTAGGTCATCCAATCACTGGCGTCTGGCTTCCAATTGCAGCCATGATTGAAAGATAATTTTAGTTTTCTGTAAGTAGAATTAATTCCTAATTCAGTCGATTAGTTTCTGAAAGTGAAATTTATCTGAATAGTCAGTAGTTTCCAGAATTTTCAATGACAAAATTTTTGATTTGCTTGAGTGCTGATTTCCCAGAAATCCCCTGATTTCAATTTCCGAATATTTGTAGAGTTGAAGTCTCGTGTCCCTGTTTATTCATTTTGTTTACTAAAACGATTAAATAAACATTTAATTTCTAAACTTTGTCATGAGCTGTCCTTGCACAACAATTCTAATCAGAGTTCATTAGCCAATCACGTCGCATGGCTAGTTTGCAGAATTTAGCCTTGAATCATTGCCAGATAAGAATTATGGAAGGCGTGAAAAGAATATCAATTTCTTGTTTTGGATGGCGTAAGCATTGACTAAACTGAATTTGGGGAGCATCTGATTTTAAAAAATCGAAAGAAATACAAACCATTCGATAAACGAAAATAGTGTTTGGGATGATTTGGCGGAATAAAGCAATCATTCCACCACAGCATTCTCACCAGTTCATCTAGCTTGGTACATCTGTGGAGCCAAGGTGTTTGCAGTGTGTTTCGATTTTGGTTCCGTGTTCTACCATTGGAATTCCAAAATAAAACTGTTTGGGTGCCATACAACCTTATCATTCAAAAAAGTGCCGGACAGGAAAGTCCTAGGTAAACCCATGATTCTGACCTGCATTCCATTCGGTATGGTGGAAATAGTTCACATGAAACCACCATTAATCCTAATGATACAAAGTCGAACTATTCCTAAATCTGCAATTCGAACTAATTCCTTTTTCGGAAAGTCGAACCATTTCCGCATTACCGCATAGTATAGCATGATTCTGATACTTCACCCTTACTGCATTCCATTACATTCCAGACTTAGCGTTCGTATCCATGGAGCCGCGAGAGTGCGCAGGCCTGTTCGTCTGCGCCTACGCGTACGAGGGGCAGCGGGAGGACATCCTCTCTCTGAGCAAGGGGCAGCTGGTGCTGGTGCTGGAGAGACCCTCCGACACTTGGTGGGTGGCGGAGTTGGACTCTGGAGAAATTGGCTATGTCCCAACGGCATACCTCAAGGTAACCTTCGTTGCTATGGATTGACTGCATGTTATTCCACCAAACCTAGTTAATCTCTGATACTACAAACCGAGGCGAATTCCTCGGCGAGAAAGTGCTGAGTGGTCAATGTGTATTCGCTTGGATCATGAAAGCTTTTTTGATTTTGATGTTACAGAATAACACTATTGTGCAAATATAAAACTTTATTTTCCTGGAATGGGCTTGCACCTGCTTTGTCTGTCTACAGCGAATTCAGAAGTCTCAGCGTTGTGTAAGATGTAAGCTTACTTCTTGCACAAAGCTGTGCTTTCCTGGCAATGGATTTGCAGTACTGTAATTTCCCGTCTTACTCAGATAAGCATTACTAATCTGGTCTATTACGCCGCGCAATCCGATCTACCAATTCATTGCTAGGTTACATGGAATGTGTTTAGGAATTAACGGAGGAGAACAGGAACAGCTGGCCAGCGTCGCCTCCTCCAATCAGATCCCCGCCCTTACAGAGGTGTCAGAGGATCAAGGCGCACCTCAAGGACAACGCGCCAGATCAGTAAGTTCTATTAATAGAATCCATTCAATTATCTAGAATGAATCATCTCTGTAAACTGACTCTTGGATTGCGTCAGTGCTTTCTATTATTAGTAATATTACAGCGGTAATTCTAATGCTCAGAATAGTGTTACTAAATTTGGAATTATTCAGAATGATTACTATCCACAGTTACTAATCTATCCCATGCTACTTTATCTCCTTATATGGTATTAAGTAATTGTGAATATTCCGCTTGAGATCTTCGCGGAGTTCTATTTATAGATTGTGTCGTAGGAGTGAGAGCGGGCTGCGGTGGGTGTCGGGGAACCCAGTGGCTCTAGCTCGGCTGGAGCAGCAGGAATGGACTCCGGTGGACCTGGGGGACCGGGACCCCGTGGCCCGGGAGAAGAAGAGGGAGGCGATGGTCCAGCTGATGGCGCAGCTCCGCGGGGAGGAGTGGGAGTCGGGCGCCACGAAACCACTCGAGGACGTGCTCACCCCGCCACAGCTAGAGGTATGCCCATATATGGATGTGCCACCTGCTGTAATCCACTGAGTTATTCGCTCACTTCGCGTAATACATTTTTGTAATGTAGCAGTGTAGTACGTAATTCACTGAGCAGAAGTGCTAACCTCAGAATAAACCCGTGCGTTGATTGGTAGCGGCGTTTCCTCGTTCCACGGAAGAGAAAGTAGTATTCGGATTCCAGAGAATTGTTCATATATTTAAACGCGATGCGATATATAACAAATCGATTGATGATGTTGCAATAAATATTTATAGCACTTCATTTATCATCTTACACCATGGATACCATTCTGAATAGAAATATTTACTCAGTTTATTGGAAAGAACCTGATTGGGCTGTATTTTCTCGAAATTTATAGTTCCGGTTTACATGAACATTACTCATAATTCGCGCTGTGTCTATTTATACTTTTCTAGGATGTGCATCAGATAGAGAGCAGGAGACTGACCAATCCAGTTCTAGCGTCTCAGCCGCACAAACAGCTGCAGCAGGAACTGATCCTCAGGAACAGGAGGTACGCACCAGGGATGAGAATGGGAAGCGAGATATTGCTCTCTGAATAGCTTTCATTAGCTATTCCGACCAGTATAGGTTATGACGACATATCATAGTATATGTACCGTCCCTAGTTACGGTTACGGTGGTTAGTTATGCTGCGCATGTGTGTAGAGGAGAGCTGAGGAATGAGAGGTCAGAGTTGGACAGAGTGCTGCAAGGGAGGAAGAGGGAGACAGAACTAAACCAGATGAGGGGACACACTGACACTTCACACCTCGAAGACACTCCACATTCCGTATCACCTGAGCTGTTGCTACAGCTGCAGAAGCGGACCAAGCACCTTGAGCAAGTACAGACCTATTTATAGGAGTGACTGCTATTTATAGACTGAGTCCTGAGTCTAACTCTCTCTTTGCAGGTGGAAGAAGAGGAAAAAGCGGACCACTCCAAGCCAGAGTTTCTAAAAATAAAACTGAGAAAAGTCCCGACTTCTTAAACTCACTCATCACTTCCCTTTTATACATTCCACGCGTTGCTATGGAGCTTTTAACCCCACCTTGGAATTCAAGAATTTCATTGGCTATTGTCTCTTAAGTTATAACATTTGTATCATTCACATTTCAGTTCTATTTATAAACTAATCGGAACAACGAATAAGAAGCAAAGAAAGGTTTGTTCCAATACACACTTTATTACAGAAATAGCACTCTAGTCTATAAATAGAATATTTGTACATTCACGCCGCAGCTGTTTCCCGCTCAGACCACTAGAGAATGACAGGTGTCAACAGCCAATCAGATCTTACTGATTCCCTGTGCTAACTCACTGTATAGGTTTTCTGCGATGTCTTGACATACTTCTTCGAAAAGTCGTTGCTGGGAATCGAGCCCCTCGTTGCTCAGCCGGTTCTTTATCTATATGCATATAAAGGTGTTAGTTCCACATCCAAAGTTCTCAACGCAAACACCAATATTTCCAGTTTCCATAAGTTCGCAGCTGATTAACCACCAAATTTAGTAGTTCCATTCAAGCTAGCTTAGAGACTCACCTCTTCCTGATAAGATTGTGCGTAGTTGAATAGTCCATACACTGCACTGTCAGAGTGGAAGAGCACATCCTCTCCCTACACACACTCTATTAATAGCATTCTATTATTAGCTGCACTGCTCTACACTGTTAATGCAGCTCCACACTGTATAGCTACGTACGTAAAAACCCAACACACGGCTAAACGGGAAATGACTCGACAATGTGACGTAGCCATTGGTGGTTAATTAAATTTGTATTATTTATTTTCACACTTAAGATTATTAGTTTTAATGCGGTGTATTTAACTCTGTAATCTGATTGGGAAGTTCTGATGTGAATGTTCTAGAGCTCACTTCTAAAATTAGAATCTCTTTAAACTTTCTAAAATTAGTACAACTCACGGCTGGCAGGAACTCCATGGTCTGGAATGAGAAGCTGCTCTTGTCCACTGGAGGAGCATTCCTCACGCCTTCGTAGTATCTATGAGAGAGAGTTAGTAGAACCATGGCAACAGAGCGAGGTGTTAGAATGTGGTTATACTCACTGTGTCACTCTATTCTTGTACTGCTGCACTTCTTTGTGGTAGAGAAGTTTGTTGGTTGGACTATCCTACAGGAGAGTGGCGGTTATGTCTAACCAATGAGAAGTCTCAATTATGAGTGAATTAGTATTATTGGACCAGGGATTACAGAGTGCTGCTTTCCTAAGTTGACTAATTCATTGAAAGATGATGAAGAATTATGAATTATTCAATTAATGAATTATTCAAAATCTCAAACATTAGTGTAGATTCTATGCCCAAAAGTGGTTAAAAGGTTGCTCATGTTATATACCTCGAACATTGCTCAGTCCCTAAGCGAAATATCAAGTATTTTTTTCATTATTTTAGTTTCAAATTTTGAGTAATTCATTGACAATTCATGAATTAGTCAACTTAGCTGCTTTCTTATTAGTAATTGCTGCATTGGCAGATGCCTAAGTCCCAGGCATGTTTATCAATATTTCTTTCACTTATTTGCAAATCTTGGAAAGCGAAAATCGAGCAAAATTCTACTTCTATAGACCCCACTAGGAATTAAAACTGAGAACCTAGTAGAAAAGTGGAAAGAACTGGGATTGTAGCTACATATTATGTGAGGGTCCCTGTTGTCACGTATCAGCTGATTAACTCACTCTTGAAATGTGCGCTTGTCCAATGGAACAGCTGTCGATGAATGCCTACAAAATCACACATAACACACCGCAGCATGCCAGATCCTATAAATAGCCACAGGGCTACCTGGGAGATGACGGAGAGAGCTGAGTCGACGGAGGAACTCTTCGCTACGTCCAATAAGAACTCAGGATTCTTGAGAAGGTTCACCCAGAACCTCAGCGGGACACTACAACAGGGACATGAATAAGCTCTCTAGCAACAGTGGCACAGATCGGAATGTGTCATCCCTACCTGTTGTTCTTCCAGGTGTGAATGGTTTCTGCGTCCTGGATTCCGTACTTGCCCGCCTGTTCGTCCAAGAAGTCGTAGAGCAGCTTCACGGCGCGCGGCACTGCGAACTTGTCCGTCGGGTCCTTGGAGAGGGCGGGGAATACCTGCGCCATCATCTCGTCCATGTAGCTCTGCAGGATGCGCTGCGGACAGAGTTATTCATATCCATGGTCCTCTGAGGTAATTATCCATGCGTGTGGATATGCTGAGTACTCAGAAGAATTACTCATTTTTTATGCCATTTAGGGCAGAGAAGCCATTAAATTTGTATAAATGGAAATGACCGCAGTTGTTTCAAGCCCGATCCAATCTCGGAGACCTGATTGGTACTCAGGTTTCACACAGAAATGGTTCTACTCAGATAATTCACCCGCCACGAATTCTCGGTTGCAGCGCTCGCTCAATTCTAACACGATTCCCCAGGAATACTCAGCGTGAGTCTGCCACTCCGACACAAGTTCTCACCTTGGTGGCCACGAGCCGGGGCAGGTAGATCTCGGTGGCGTACTGCTTGCGTCTGAGGGTGTGGGTCTGCTCGTAGTAGTCCTCGGCTTCAGGTTCGCTCTTCTGCAGGTGGAAGACCCGGAGGCTGTCCTCGTCCAGACTCAGCAGCCTAGACAAACTGCTCAGCCCGTAACGTACACGAATAGCAACCTAGATGGAGCGTTGGAATGCACTGTTACCTCTGAGTGTGTCCGAAGTCGTATATGGCAGTGCCGGGATAATCCCACACTTGGCCGGGGTTCGGCATGTGCGTCCGCTTCACCGTTTTCAGCGTCATCCCGTCTCTGATGTTGTAGTGGCTGAGGGTGTTAATTTGGCGCCAATCCTCGTCCCCTTCGTTCGTCATGTCGTTGTCTCTCAGCTGGAGACCCCCTCCGCCAGCCGACACCAGCACCACCTCCACATCCTACAACAACCAAGCTATGCCATGCTACACTAGGTTATGCCATGCTATACTATGCTATGCTACACTATACTATACCAAGTTATGCTGTGCTGTGCTATGCTATGCGGTAATGCGGAAATGGTTCGACTTTTCGAAAATGGAAATAGTTCGAATTGCAGATTTAGGAAATAGTTCGACTTTTTATCATTAGGGTTAATGGTGGTTTTTATGTGAACTATTTCCTTTTTTGGAAAGTCGAACTATTTCCGTTTTTTTGTGAACTATTTCCACCATATCTGCTGTGCTGTGATTATACATTTGAAACTCTTATATTCCTTTTATTGGCCAATCAGTGGATTTTTTACTCCTGATACTCAGACATGATGTGACAGTATATAATCGCTGAGTTAGCATGTAAGAGTGTGACCATACAACTGAGTTCAAATTAAGAACGGTCGCTACTGCCAATTCCAACCTCGAGTTTGGGTCTGTGGGAGAAGCCTACGCCCTTGTACTCCTGGTCCATCAGCTTGATCTTCGTCTGAGTTATCGTGTCGCAGTCCAGGACGCAGCAGCTGACTCTCTCCCCCTCCACCGTGTCCACCTCCACTTGCAGTTTCTAAATACATTAATGTCTCACTCTGAACTCTGCCACTTTTCAGACTGAATGAAACCAACCTTGTGTTCTATTTCCGTCCTCAGCAGCTTCTCCTCGGACAGAGAGTTCACAGCTGCTCCGGAGAGGACATCCACGGGTCCTGCTTCCAGATGTCCTTTTATACCCAGGTAGAGCTTGTACATGGACACACTCACGGGCCCCTGCAGGTTCGCGTACATGTTGAACGCCAGCCAATTAGCGAGCAGCTTCTCTGCCACAGACTCAGTCCTACAGAATATCAAACGTTAAAGTTAGTTCCACTCTATTGGGGTTAGGGACAGCCATTTATCTCGTGGGAGGTACACTGCATTGCGGAATCTAGCAATCCTATTCCTATTAAATATAAGCTCCCTTATTTTCACACCTGTGTGGCGTGTAGACCGACATTTTCATTCCGAAATCTCTCAGAAAAACAAAAATTTCCCCAAAGTTCCTACTGTCTATGTCTCAAGAATGTCTCCCATATCCAGAGAAGGCATCTTTTCCCCGGTTTCCATCTCGTGGCTCGGATCTCATGGATCCTCCTACCTAAGGCGTAGCCAGCACAATTGTAGGGAATTCCGGTCTATTCCGTGAGAGGGTTTCGGCACCCAATGCTAATTTGTGAAATTTTAGTGGACACAGCCTTTGAGGTTGCGGCCTAGGCCCCATATGCCGCACCCTGGATACGCCTCTGCTCCTACCTGGAGCCTAGGGAGACCCAGAAATTGCCTCTGGCCCGCCCCTCAGAGTTGGAATCGTCTCAAATGTTAGAACCCGACCCTGAATCCAAATCTGAACCCCAAACTTGGACTCGACCCGATTCCAAGTCCCTCCTCTCACCTCCTGAGCAGGAGCTTGGCGGTGTTCCTGGTGATGTTCTTGTTGATGAGCTCCTCCAGCAGGTCCAGCAGCAGCTCCGTCAGGTACGGCATGGAGTTGTACAGCGCCGTGGTCAGGAGACTCGCCACGTTGCACCGGTCCCGCGTGGAGAAGTTGCGGTTGTCCTCCATGGAGTGCACCATCACCCGCACGAACTCTTTCTCTCTCAGGAGAGAGTCGAACTTGTGCAGTCCCGCGTTGAACACCTCCGCCTCCACATTCCTTGGACCCTATGTGGTAACTACAATGAAGTTCTTGTCCTGCTAGTATCTGCTATCTTTCAGGTTTCAAAGGATTTCGGATTAGCAATTCTAACTGGGGATAAAGGGTGTAATTTGGGGGACAGTGATCTCCCCAGAAGTTTATCGAATTTATCGACCAATTCGCCTTCATTTTGAATAGATTTGGCCTTATTTGAACTCAAAGGCTCAATAGCTGCAACACATCCTGCGAACTGTTCGTGTAGGTGTTTCTTAGGGAGGTGTCGGATGCCACTTATGCCACTTTTCTGTCGCCTACCTCGACTGGGTGCAGCACGGGGTGCTCCTGTAGTCCCGGGAAGAGAATCCGCATTGCGAAGGTCCTGAGGTCCAGCATGGGGATGGTGCTCACTTGGAGCGTCCCTTCGTCCAGACCCATCTGCGTGTTCAGATCCGTGAACCCTGTCAACAACAACAACATTAACTCTGCACTGTCAACAACAACAACAACAACAATAAACATGAATTCTGCGCTGTTCTACATTTGTATAGACTCAGTGTTTCCGTCAGGAATATTGGAAATCGCGTTAATTTTGCAATTTTTGTGCGGTTTATTCGGGAAATTGCAATATTTAACAACAAAATCACGTTATTCGACAAACACTAAGAAACACAGAGTATCGTGCATAGCAGTGTAATATTATCTGAAACCGATATTCGATTTCAGTGCAGCTCCTAAAGTGAGATGTCTTATGTAGAGTAACTGGAGTACTTCTACGTATATGCTATTTCCTTATTAGGTGCTAACACGACACATACGAAGTAAGGTTCAGTTAAACTTTTGCAAACTCTCAGCTGTTCGTTCGCAATAGCACTGCCTAGATTACTGAGGTTATTCGGGTGGGAGTCTACCTTTCCTGCACTTGTCCGCCAGGTCATTCTCAATGTCCTCCACTTCGGACAGCAAGTGCTCCGCCTCTTCCCTCCGCTTCCTGCTCCCCCTCCTGGCCCTGGCCACGCAGACCCAGCACAGACACAGCAGCCCCGCTATGGCGCAGCAAGCCAGCACCACCAGAACCCCCACGGCGATCAGAAGTGTCAAGTTATCCTCCAAGAACTGTGCGGCCGCATTCTTCTCTGTGAAGCTCACTTCCAGGGTTAGCGTGTATGCATTGGAATTCTCTCCGATCTTGATCTGGGAATACAGAGCTTGAAAGCAATAAGCAAACAAACAAACAAACAAACAAACAAACAAACAAACAAACAAACAAACAAACAAACAAACAGACAAACAAACAAACAAACAAACAAACAAACAAACAAACAAACAAACAAACAGACAGATAATCAGAGATTGCAGAAGTAGGATAGCATATTCACACTCACCTCCACGGTTAAACCACTTTGCGGCGTTGTTCCGTTGATGGTACACACAATCTCTGTGTCTGTTATCTCTGTGTTGGAACAGAAATTATCTTGTCCCGTCCTCGTCTCTCTGAAAGAGATGATTTCTTCTGGAAGGTTGCTCAACCCAGGAATCTAAAGAGGTGTGAAAATAACTGAAGTGTTACCCTTGAACCAGAAGATTAGCTGTTTAATCATACTGGGATTAATGGTTTAACAGGGCTGGAGACACTCATAAGATTCGTCGAATAGAACCGATGAATACCGAAGTACTACGATCACTAAATGTGCCAATTTGTAGACCTCTGACATTCTTCTGCTGTCCGATATTTTAGCCGAATCGAAATCTATCTATTCGTGGCTACCAGTCCATGGTTCCAGTTGGATAGAATCGCATCACACGGTCAGTTCCATTGGTCTAGGTCCAATACCATCTTAACACCAGCACAGCCATTGGTGCAGTTTGACACAACAACTCACGGGAATGGAAATGGTGTCGGATCCTGTGAGAACGGAGATTGTGTGGTTCCTGGTTCCTGTCGTGAAGACTGGGTCGGGGTAGAGGGTGAAGGTGAAAGGGATGAAGTAGGGATCTGTGACGTCAGGGACTCTGTCCATCACAAGCTCGAACTGGATGTTCATTCCTGTGGTTATCTGCGTCGCTAGGGTGAAAGGATTTCCCGCGCAGAATAGATCTTCCGCATCAATTTCCGTCGGGGGTTCACAAACCTAGCAACGGAACCATGTACAAATATGTCCAGCCTCTACTAGCAAATCGAACTTACAGTTCTGCTGAGCTCTACGCCATCCAGACTGAATATCAGCGTTTGAACGAGAGTGGCGCCTAAATTATCGCCCCTCAGAGAGTAGTCAAGCGCGCCAGACACAATCGTCCCTCTCAGCTCGCGAGGGAACCCCGCCAGGCGCATGTTCTGCACCACCGGGTTGGGTAACACATCGAATGGCTGTGTCGTGTAGGTCCGCTGCACGCCTGAGTCAATGCTAATGCTCATGAGCGGCTGTCCTTCGCTGGCCCGTGTCGTCTCGCACGTCAGTATGTCCACTAGGAGGACATTAGTAAACAGACACATTAAGACCAATGGGAATAGCTTTTGAACCAGAATCGACTGATTCTTTTTCATGAGGCATGAGGCATGAGGCATGAGGTTATCTAGGAGTGTGAGACGCTCCTTTAGGCATACGGTTGTAAGCCCGAAAGTGTTTAGGAGCGTAAAAGTTTAGAATATTACCCAATTTACCCTATATAATAATGTTATTTAGCGATTTAGGCGTATTTTATGGAAAATTTATGGTTTTGAGATTAGGATGGAAGCAGGGGTTTATCTAGGTGCTCGGTCGGCACTTATAGGTACCAGCCTGGTATCGTCCGAGGAGCCAAGGTGCTTGCAGTGTGATTCGATTTTGGTTCCGGGTTGTTATCACCCCTGGAATTACAAGATAAACCACTGTTTGGGTGCCATATAACTTTTATCACCTCCAAAAAGGTGTCCGATTGGAAATCCTAGATAAACCCATGGATGGAAGGCTGTATAATACCCTGTCATGAGGTGTTGTTATATCAACCAATTGGTCAAAATGATATCTCTTAAATGTATTGAATGGCACTGGTTAAATGCCACTTATCTCACACCTGTCCCAACTGTAGCGCTGTCTGTTATATCGCAGGTCTGCGTTCCAAAGGTCAGCCTCCTGGTTAGCCCCACCAGGAGGTTGGTCCCGTTCACTCTCACCTCAGTGCCGCCGAACTCAGGCGCGTACCCCGGAAAGACCGCCGTGATGGTTGGGTCCTGCACCGAGAAATCCTGGCTGCCGACTCCGCTCTCTCTGACAGCTGTCACGTTGATGGTCAGCGTCCGGTCTCCTGGCGTGCTAGGCACCGTCAAGTCGCACTCGATCCTAGACAATGTTAGTGTGACGTCATCTTACTGAATCAATACAGGATTGTGACGTCATCTTACTGAATCAATACAGGATTGTGACGTCATCTTACTGAATGATACACAGCATTGTGACGTCATCTCACTGAATGATACACAGGATTGTGACGTCATCTTACTGAATGATACACAGCATTGTGACGTCATCTTATTGAATCAATACAAGCTTGTGACGTCACGCTACTGAATCAATACAGCATTGTGACGTCATATCACTGAATCAATACACAGCATTGTGACGTCATCTTACTGAAGCATTCACAGCATTGTGACGTCACGGGATATTCTTACCTCACGGCGGTGTAGCCTGACCGTATGAGACATTCCAGGCCGCTCAGCATCACCAGGGGCAGCTGCTCGGGAACCGCCAGGTTGAACCCAAACACCGACAATGGCGCAATCACGCCTCCAGGCGCTGTGGACGTAGGTGTGAACTGAAAAAATGGAATTTCAATTTTGTTGTTGCTTAAAACAGAAGTCAACAAGTTCAGAGTTCTATATAATCCTTACGGAGATTATTTCTGGTGGGGGACACATCATTCCTGGAGGTGTGAACACGTTCTGTCCTCCCAGACACTGCCCCGCACAGGAGCCAGTCCTGTTCATCGCGTCCGCGCACCACGCACACTGCGGATTCTGCAGACAAGTGTGGCAGTTCGTCATGGCGCGACACTGGAAAGTCTCCACTAAACGACACAAGCAGCGTAGTCACCTGTACAGCAAGGATCCTACCGTCTTAAGGGACTACAGTCGACTCCGCTTAATGGGGTCGCTGTTTAATGGAGCCACTTTTGGAGGGACTAGAATTGCTCTCACACATATAAGCTAATACACAATATTTTCGGTTAATAGGGTTCTCCGCTTAATCGGGGCGAAATGTCCTCTGACCGATGTGACCCTATTAAGCGGAGTCGACTGTATTTCCAAACTTAAGCTCTCTACAATGTGAATCAGAAAGTGATTACTTTTCCTACTTGACTCATCAGGCCTTGATCCCATGCCTTAAGTGTCCATCTTAAGACGTCTGATAAATGCCAATTAAGGATCCTTATTTTAGTTTAGTGAGGTACGCCACTAATTGTAGCGATATAGCTTTTAAATTTGTGAGGTTTATCCCATACTACCAGGGTCCCATATAGGGGAAAGAGGGGGCAAAAGCCTCCTGACAAATTAATTCCTCTCTCTCCCTGTTAACTTGGAAACCCCGGAATATCCTCCTGGTTGTAACTCCTGCATACTAAGTACTGACATGTGTACCCAGAGAACTATGCATAGTGAACTCGCCTTCAATCTGTCCCTGCTCTATCTCGAAGTCTCCAGGTCCCCACACTACCCGCACAGTCCCGGTGAATCCTGCGGTCAGTGCGCTCCCGGGGAGCGGACACACTAGACTGGAGCTAGCGTTCACTAGCCTCCCAGCCACCCGCAAGTTGATCCCACTGATGATGCACGTGTAGTTGTACACCTAAGGTACGGAGGTGTTAGAATAGTGTCCTATCAATGTGGTTTGATTAGTGTTAGGTGGTTACCAAGGTTTCTTGAGGCAAGTTTGAAGCGTTCAGCGAAATGTCCCTATTCACTTCCGCGGGTAGTTCGAATCTGTTTCCATCAATCCTCGGACACATGCTGTCGCTTCCTGAAGGCTAATAACAATACACAGTATCAATGACCATATATGGTCAGAGGGCTCATCCCTCACTCACCTGCACCCACTCCTGCATGACACACTGCTGCACCTGGGGGACACACCTCGTGTTAAAGAGACACCAGCCACATGGAGAGTCAGACACAATGCAAGCAGTGCAGTTTCTGTTGAATCCACAGTGATAGAGTGTGAAGTTGTTGTTCAGAACCCTGTCCATGCTGTTAGTGAAGGTGTTCACACGGAGTGAAATGTTGAACAGTAGGTTATCTGGTTGAATGGATAGCTAGTTAAACAGTAGGTTATCTGGTTGAATGGATAGCTAGTTAAACAGTAGGTTATCTGGTTGAATGGATAGCTAGTTAAACAGTAGGTTATCTGGTTGAATGGATAGCTAGTTAAACAGTAGGTTATCTGGTTGAATGGATAGCTAGTTAAACAGTAGGTTATCTGGTTGAATGGATAGCTAGTTAAACAGTAGGTTATCTGGTTGAATGGATAGCTAGTTAAACAGTAGGTTATCTGGTTGAATGGATAGCTAGTTAAACAGCTACACGCCTGCTTGCTAATGGCTGTTAGGATTATTGGTTTGTGACTAACCTGTTTGTGTGAATAATCCTGTTTGACTGGGGATGGAGCACAGAATGCCAGCTGTCCCGGTGACTGGTCCTCTGATGAGGCTAGAGTTCCCATTGACGGCTGTGATGGGGATTAAGCTGGTGCCGTTAGTGTCTGTCTGGAATGCACACTCGTAGCGTTCGTTGGCAGAGAGTTGAGGCAGGTTCAGAGAGCTTATTGTTATCTACATTCAAGCACTCTTCATAACCTGTTTGTTTGTCTGTTTGTTAGTTTGATTGTTTTCCTATTAAGCTAGTCTATTGTACAAATGGATCTCAACCTAACTAAATGAAGTTTTAGTCCTTTCCCAATTTCTATTTCTGTCGACTCGTCCTATAACACAATACAACGTCTTCCTGAGGAGTTAATGAAAACTCACATTAGTCATCTGTCCGATGTTGGCTGTGTTAGGGGCGAGAGAGGAAATGGAGAAGCAGACTGTGTCGTCTTCTCTGATCCATCTGTTGGTGAGGTTGTAGTTGGTGCATTGAGACATTTTAGTGCACGCATTCTGCACTCCACACCAACCGCAAATGGGATCTCTGTCGGACACACACTCACCACACGTCGCATGTCTCCCGCAGTCCTCCACTGGAACTCTGAAGAGCTCACGGGGTGTGAGGGCATACAGCACATCTCCGTTGATCTCCAGCTCCGAGATTCTGTCTCTGAGGGTGGTGGACAGCTGTCTGGCTTCCAGCTCCAAGAGAGGACTCGTGGAGGTGGGAGACGTTGAGTTCACGAGGTACTGTGGAGATCCATGGTCACATTATATACTAATACTCCGCCTTACTTACTTATATGCCAGTTTGTCCTGTGAGGTTATCTCTAACTATACTAGTGTCAGTGGATTGCCTCTATAACAGTTCTATCTCACTTCTACCTCAGATGCAATATGATCTAGTTGGCCAATCAACGCGTCAAGTATTTTAGAACACAATGGGTTTTTTAAAGAGTATAAATAGAGAAATTCCATGAATACTCATGTTTCCTCGAGACTAAAATCATTGGCGCTAGACAGCAAATCAATTATCTGGGTTTCTGTTGTTTTCACTCGTACTCGAGAATATTTGATTTTCGGATCTGTATGAGAAATCATTTGTTAACTTTTGTTTACAATATTTATATCAAGTAAACAAATTCCCAAAATAGACTAGATTTCGTAACTCCAGGCGCCCGAAGTGCGACTCTAGACACGAAGTGTCCGCAAGCCGCGCAGTGCAAGCAAGCGATGCGCGCTTGTAACATATATTTTCCAACCCACAGTTTAAGACACAAAGGAAGTTAACAAAGAACAAAGAAGCGTTCAAAGGGCGAAAGTAAGGGAAGCGCTTTTAATAGTACAAAATACTAACTGCCTACCTACACGAAGAAGAGCATACAACTCGGACTAACTCACCTTAATGAGAACTCCGGACTGAGTTCCGATGTACATGTAGTAGAAGGAATCTAGCTGAGTCAGATGCAGACTCGAGACAGAACCGTAGGAGTCCGGATCCGCAGAGTAAGCGGAGGGGAGTACTGGGATGGTGGAATACTGGACGGACTCAGGCATCAACAGTGCGTAGAAAGAGCCTCTACAGGTTGGGGCATAAGTTCTGTTCCCAGCATAATTGGGCATATTTTTCTCTACCACCCATAAACTTATTAATTATAATTACAAGCGCGCATCGCTTGCTTGCGCTGCGCGGCTCGCGGACACTTTATGTCCGCCGGAGGCGCCCTTTGGGCGCCTGTGGTAACCATTGATTAATTATATGAGAGATAACATCTCTAAATACGTCTGTCATACTGTTATAATCGATATCGCACGAAAATCACCAAATTTGTCAATTTTTGATGCGTAATGATAACGTCATAATAGGGTGATGTGTCATCATTTTTTGATGATAGTTGCATTATATGTGAGGTATGTTAGTATACAGATTCTATTAAAATTTTAGCCTTCTATATCCTATAATGGCTGAGTTATGCTCGAATAACTGTATTGCTTAACTTTTAAAAATGTGACAATGACGTCATAATTCCATGATGATTCGACATTTTCGTCTGAGCTCAGAACTTAGTGGAGCCATAGCCAAAAAGACTCCCACATGCCAAAAATCAGCTTTCTGTGACTGGCAGTTTCTTCAATCAATTCGTTACATATATATATATATACAGTCGACTCCGCTTAATAGGGTCACATCGGTCAGGGGATATTTTGACCCGATTAAGCGGAGAACTCTATTAACCGAAAATATTTTTGTATTAACCTCTATGTGTGAGAGCTATTCCGGTCCTGCCAAAAGTGGCCCGATTAAGCGGCTGACCCATTTAAACAGTGGCCCTATTAAGCGGAGTCGACTGTATATATATACAAGCGCGCTTCGCTTGCTTGCGCTTCGCGGCTGGCGGACACAAAGTATCCGCCGGAGGCGCCCGAATGATTAATTATAAGGGAAATAACATCTCTAAATACGTCTGTACTGTTCTAATCGATATCGCACGAAAAATCACCAAATTTATCATCATTTGTCAGGTATGAGTTAGTGCCATTTCGCCTACTAATAGTATAATAGTGCCATAATCACATTGAAGGTTGGCATAACAAGCTTAAACGTATCACAAAAAAAATGACATGGGGTTTTAGTGCTGTAGATTTTGAATATTATATTTTCGGATGCATATGAGAAATTATTCGTAGACCTTTATTTACAATATTTATATAAAGAAAAATAGTCTTTGTTCAACTTCACGAAGACACTGGTTATTCTAGAAATGGTTTGTCCTTTTTGGAACTATTATCTGAGCAACTGGGCCATATCCATCAAAGAATATACAGTACATCACCTTGGATGACCTGAAATCGGGCCTAGGGATCATTGGTGGATCTGAGTGACTCTCTTTCCACACCTTGTTCGCTTCTTTAGATAGAGGAGTGCTATACTGTACCCACGTTTTATCACCAGTCAACACTTCAAATAAACGGCGAGGGTTAGCTCCTTTATACAATTTTAAGAGGTTTTGGCAACATCTAACCCCGTTTGCCATTTGGGCCTGTGTTAAACAATGAGGGACCCATCGGGCACAAACATTTGATATATTTAGTATTTGACGTTAGAATGTGATCAACACTTCCCGTTGAGATCCCAATAATATGAGCTAACTCTTTAACAGTGATATGAGGATCTGAATCAACGAGTTCCTTAATAGCACTGGAATACTTGGGAACAACCGCCAACAAATAGGTTTTACAAAATTATGTGTAAATCATTAAGTATATGGAATATCAAGATGAAATAAAAACTACCTTTTAGGTAATTGATAAAATAAACATATTCTATGAGCGAATTATGGTACTAGTGCAATCTAGTTATGTTATCTATGTCAACCATTGGAAGCTAGTTTCTAGCATAATTTTCAAAATTCGTCAAATCGTGTGAAAATATGTATATAAAGGTGTGAAAATATACAAATAACCTTTTTAACTGCCATACACTATAATATATAATTGAGACATTCATATAAGTTATTGCTTTGAAGTATTAATAACAATGACAGCCTACAATATTGTCGTATAATGATTTCTATTGTGAGAGTGAAGCCGTACATAGTATTGTATTGAAAAGGTGTGAAAAATTGTTTTCCATTTTTTTTGCAGTGGTGTGAAAATTTCGCTTAGGTCTTAGAACTTAATCGTAGATTCATCATTTGAAACCTACATGCCAATTTTCGTATCTCTACGACTTGCCAATTCTTCAATCAATTCGGACAAACAAACAAACAAACAAACAAACAAAACAAAATCCTAGGATTTTAATATATGTACAAGATATATTTAAGTATAAAATTTGAAATATGATTGAACTAAACTTACAGTACAAACAGCCTGCATACACTTTCTAATCCATTCTTCACTGCCTAGAAAACGAAAATTATTATTATTATTATTACAAGCGCGCTTCGCTTGCTTGCGCTGCGCGGCTGACGGACACTTTGTGTCCGCCAGAGGCGCCCTTAGGGCACCTGGGGTGACATTGAGTAATTATAGGGGAGATAACATCTCTAAATATGTCTGGCTTATCGTCATAATGGATATCGCACGAAAAATCACAAAATTTGTCAATGTTTAAAATTTTTGATGCGTAATGATGACGTCATAACAGAGTGATGAGTCATCATTTTTTATGATAGTTATATCATATGTGATATATATTAATATGCGCATTCTATTAAAATTTCAGCCTTCTATCACCTAAAATGACTGAGTTATAGTCGAAAAACTAAAATTTCTGCGGCTGACCCGATTAAACAGTGATTAAGCGGAGTCGACTGTATATATATAAATAATATTTTGATTGTATGCATAAGTCACTACTATTTTATTCCAATTTGATTGGTCAGCACATTTTGTCACATATCTCGGCGAGGTGTGAACATTTCGCTTAGATCGAACTCCCTTCAAGTTTCATTATTAACAAGCGCGCTTCGCTTGCTTGCGCTGCGCGGCTGGCGGACACTTTGTGGGCGCCTGGGGTCACATTGATTAATTATAAGGGAGATAACATCTCTAAATATGTCTGTCCTACTGTTATAATCGATATCACTCGAAAAATCACCAAATTTGTCAATTTTAAAACTTTTGATATGTAATGATGACGTCATAACAAAATGATGAGTCATCATTTTTTGATGATAGTTGCATCGTTTCTTCAATCAATTCGTTACAGATATATGTATATATATATATATACACAAGCGCGCTTCGCTTGCTTGCGCTGCGCGGCTGGCGGACACTTTGTGTCCGCCGGAGGCTCCCTTCGGTCGCCTGGGGTCACATTGGTTATTTATAAGGGAGATAACACCTCTAAATACGTCTGTCCTACTGTTATAATCTATATCGCACGAAAAAGCACCAAATTTATCAATTTTTAAAATTTTGATGAATAACTATGATGTCATAGCAAAGTGATGTGTCATCATTTTTTTGATGATAGTTGTATCATATGTGAGGTATGTTAGTATACAGATTCTATTAAAGTTTCAGCCTTCTATCTCCTATAATGGCTGAGTTATGCTCGAATAACTGTATTGCTTAACTTTTAAAAATGTGACAATGACGTCATAATTCCATGATGAGTCAACATTTTGCTCTGAGCTCAGAACTTAGTGGAGCCATAGCCAAAAGACTCCCACATGCCAAAAATCAGCTTTCTATGACCGCAGTTTCTTCAATCAATTCGTTACAGAGATATATATATATGTATATATATCTACACACAAACACACAAACAAACAATAATCGAGTTTTAATAGTAAAGATTATTATTATTATTATTATTAATATACCTGATTGCCGTTCAGTTGGTTGGAATTTGAAAGAAATGAGGTAGCCCACAGGAGTCCTGTAGAGTTGGTCTTGAATGAGTTGTCGATAAAGGTGTTGAGTTGGTCCAGGTCTAGTGCACACAGCCTCGATCCAATTCTATCATTCGATTCCCTGTACACCAGCACCAGGTAGACTCTGTTGTCTTGAAGAGTGAGGACTCTAGCAGATGATATGTGGCTGTAGCTAGCCACGCACGGACCTACGTTCACCTCGATCAGAGAAGCGAACATATCATTTGTCTCTCTCATTCCGTTGTTGCATAGAGTGGCTAACCGAACCCCTGGGTTTGAGGCTCCCGTTTCTCGAAATCGATATAGAAAGAAAATCCTAGTTTGGTGCTTGAAGCTCATTATCAGCGTCCTCTGCAATTTGTCAGGTAGAGGATTGGGTAAAGGCTGTCCATCAAACCTCGCTACTACCGCCTTAGTGCTAAGACTAAACGCGAATAGTGAGTACCTAAAACAGCGATGAGTTTCTAATTAATTTTATTGTTGGAATAATGCGAAAATTAATCCTCGCCAATGACGCTGTATTTCTTCATTTCCAGAGCTATTAGCGAGAATTATTAAATTAGAATATTTGAACGCAATTGTTATTCACTGTTTAATCCCTGGAATGTGATTGGTCAATATAATTTCGATCCTATAAAGGAAATATCGTCAACCAGTTTGTTGTGTTATTTAACATTGCAGCTTGCTTTAAGTAGAATGTCATTAGAATGCTATTATGCTATATTATGAGACTATGCACATCCAACTTCTATGCTCAGGCAGTTTAAGATTAATATTTCAAGATTTAATTAATAATTCATTCAATTTTACGCGATTTTCTGATAATTTATCCTAAAAAGTGTCATTTAAAGCTTCCCGGTTAATCAACAAACCTGGTAGTCGAGGAATCGCCGGTGACCCTAGACGCGGGGATGTATACGGCCTCTGAGCTGTCCAGCGATCCGAACTCCACTGACAGGGGGCTGACTGGGGACAGCAGCATCAGGGGGGATTCAATGGTTGCGGTGGAGTTGTTGATGTCGTCAGTGGCGTATATTTCACACCTGAACATTCTGAAGCACACTATGAAGCGGTTGTTGTTGTAGCCCACATAGTCCACTGTGCCTTCCAAGTTGTTGACGTTCGTGATAGTTGATTGGTCGAAATCTGGCGTAACGCGAATCAGAAAATCCACCCCCGCCACCAGCAGGACGCCGCTCTCTGTGTCCGCTGCGATCCGAGAGAAGTCGAACCTATTCGGCGTGGAGATGGAGCGGGTCCGCACGGGATCTTGTCCCGAGGCAAGGGTTGAGAGTAGATAGGTCAGTAGCAGAGCAGTTAGTTGCATTGCGAGATGAGCATACAGAGTAATGCGAGCTTATTATAGGCGACTGCAGCATTCCTCTCTCGGGTTACAGAGCAGAGAAACTCAATCCTTCTCTCCGCCACAGTATGCGCACTGCCAGCATAAAGAGGAGATCTGATCTGTGCCAGTGTCTTAGAGATATGCACTGCGTTGGATTGGCTCTTCTGTTCTGTGTGTCTGCAATAGTGGCACAGACTCCCACTCGAGTGACACAATTTGTCGTCAACAGTGCTATTGATAGTCCATTCACCATCATCTTCACAGGATTGGAGGTATATAGAGATGAGTTGGTGGTGCTGGGAGCTTATGGCAGAGTTATCGGACTAAGAACTGACAATTTAACAATCGTACATTCTCTTTTTGATTCTACCAACCTCACCAATCTCTACATAACAGCTGATCATGATACTGGAGTGGTAGGAGTATGCACCAATAGAGAAGGGAGGTGTCAATGGATGGATGTGAGTTCTTTGTTTATGATTTAATTTATTAATTTTATTCTAAGGGTATTTTCTGATAAATTTAAAGGATAGAAATAGTTGAATCCAGAATTTTTGAATTTCTAGTACTTATTAATCAATTTAGACAAACAAACAAAAAGAGCGTTTTAATTTATAAGATTGTCGGGCATGGACTATTTACCAACATAAAAGTTTTAATCTGATGAAGATTTAAATTTCTGCGGATAAGCAGATCTATGAATAGTTAATCTGAGTTAAGAGATATGTATATTCCTTAATTAACACTATGTACACATTCTGTATACTTCCTTTGAGTCAGCTGACTGATATACAGGGTGACAAATAAGTTCTGTTTTGTATTGTAATTCGAATATTTTCAATGACGTTAAAAGATTTTTCGAGTGTAAGAGAACTGTGTTTTGTAGGGCGATTCTTGTGAAAGAAAAATACGTATGTCCTGACTCACAGCTAAAATCGCGAGTCAGGGCCCACTGCTTTTAAAATTAACCTTCCAGAGTCTTCAAATTCTACGAACAATTAGCTCACTCATTTTTCTCAAATACTGTAAATTTGTAGAAATATAGGATGTTCAAATCAGTGCATTTTGAGAACCAGTTGGATCAGATTTTTTGTGATGTGAAAAAGAGTGCTATTTTGGGTTATTTTGTAAATTGTACCTAATTTGAATTGTGAATGAATAACTTTTCCTTATTTCTGAAGATGAATTCATTGGGTTTGTGAAAATTTTCTGAAAGAAGGGTATCTGGTGCTAAATCGTCATAGACCATCGATTGTGAAGATTTTTTACAGAAGCATTGGGCCCTGATTCGCGATTTTGGCTGTGAGTCAGGACACATTTTTCCTTCAAAAGATTCACCCTTAAAAAGTACAGTTCTAAGTATTAGACTCGAAAAATATTTTAACATCGAAAATATACGAATTACAATCTCTAAAGACCATAATAACTAAGATTGTTTGAATAGAAGAAATTTTATACCTAATCAAGCTTGTAACAGAACTTATTTGTCACCCTGTAGGTGACAACATTCCAAGTGTTGGGGAGTGGAGACGGGTTAATCCGATCAGGAGAGTTTGGGGTTGAAGTAGACGAGAGAGTTCCACTCATCCTTGCGAATACACAGGGAGATGTCCCCAGTCTATACACAGCTTCTGGGAATGGAGTTACTCAGGGATTGTCAAATATTCAGTTCTATCCTATCAAGACTACTAAACTTCAGTCACAATTAAGCGAAGCAGCAGATTTGGTGGGAAGTCCTACAAGTCCAGATGGTTTCAGGAGAACTTACGTATCCACATTCAAATCTGGAGATTACATCTACTTCGTTACTCTAGATCAAACTTCTGAGTTTAATATCGATATCACGCGAATCTGTGAGGATGATTCATTGGATGGCACTGCTTTTCATTCCATCTATTTCACACGGTTGATAGAGTGTGGTGCTAGTCCCTCAGAGGTGTTAGGTGCAACATTAACAATGCTTAACAACGGGACATCATATGAAGAATTTGTAGTTGTGACATACATTGGTAGTGGTACTGCGTTTACATGTGCTTACTCCCTGCAATCCATCAATCAAGCAATGAGCAATGCTTATCAAGCTTGTTATGTAGCACGTCCAGCAACTAATATACCAAGTTCTGATATATTTTTTGCAGCACTCATTGTTCAATGCTCGGTAAGTGTAGCTTTGCATTAATTCTGTTTTATGCTTAATAATTGATTTTTGTTTTTATTTCAAGCTAACTGATTCTTCTAACACTGAATGCAACCTCTTTCCTGTTGGTGGTGGTGGCGGTGGTGGTGGTGGTACTGTAGAAGTCCATCTTTTGACTGCTGCTGTTACCGGTATGCTAATCACCAGCAGATTATCTGTTAACATCATCGTGGCCACACCGACTCAAGAAGAAAACGGAACCTCTTACACCTACTACTTCGTAGCAGTTGGAACTGTGATAGAGAAGGTGAGTTATAGGGAGAGAGAACTCTGAGAATTATGTCTTAATGTCTCACATATCTTTTGTAGTATCTGATGAACGGACTCAGTTTGGTAGAGCCAGTACTAGAGAACATAATGCTACCAGGATCTGACCCAGTTACAGATCTGAAGTTAGACCAATCAGAGCGGACTCTGTTCGCGATTACGAACACACAGCTGTTCAGAGTGCCAGTGGCAGACTGTGGGAGACACAGCACGTGTGTGGAGTGTGTGTCTGACAGAGATCCTCTGTGTGGCTGGTGTGGCATACAGAATAGTTGCACCAGATTGTCTCAGTGCACCAACTACAACCTCACCTTCAGATGGATCAGAGATGACCTCACTTCCTGCTTCTCAATATCAGAAGTGTCACCTAACACCTCTAACATCAACCTCGGAAATATTGTGAGTTTACCTGACACCATAGATCCAGCATTGGAATGCATAGTGTAGCATTACAGTGTCATATGTCTCAATTGATTAGGTGTCGATATCAGCTGTCAATCTACCACAGCTGTCTCAGAGCAATACATTCCAGTGTGTGTTCGGGTCGTTAGGCACTACTACTGTGTCTCAGATGTCAGATGGTTCCCCATCAGGACCAGTCCAGGGACCTGTCGCCCTCACCTGTCCTTTTCCCATTGGACTCTCTCCATTCACCCAATCAGGTAGCTTCATCTGTCTAGTTATTTACCATTACAGTATAACTCGGTTAGTACGTACCCCTCCGGGAAGAGGAAAAAAGTACGTACTATCCGTAAGTACGTACTAACCGAGTTGATATTACATAGGAATCTATATAATAAATGAATGTTGGTTCTTAGAAATGAGTACGTACTAAGCCGAAGTACGTCTTATCCCGAGTACTAACCGAGTTATACTGTTTATGTTATTGTTTATCTATTTGTTTATTAGTACAGCGCCCATTTAGGAGATACTGTTTTTAAAAAAGTTGATTAATTCTTTTTGCTGTATCATCATGACGTCATCATGACGGTGTATATAATAGTTTGCCATATTCTTCTACAGCTGCTACGACATTCCAATTCTCACTTTCGAGTACAGAGTTTCCTTCCACCAGTCTATTCAGTGAATTCTCATTCGCTCTGTTCGACTGCAGTTTCCATTCAAACTGTGGCAGTTGTGTGTCTCAGTCAGACACATCTGAGTGTGGCTGGTGTCCTTACTCAGGAGAATGCACTCATGTCGACACTTTGTGTCCTCTCACTATGTCCATGGGAGGACAAGTGGAGTATGTCTGGATACAAGATGACACCTGTCCTGATCTCATTATTGACTCCTCCACTGATTCATTCGCTGTAGAGAGCTCTCATTCCATCACTCTACTGGGTAGCAACCTACAGCCTCCTGAGGTATGTTTGTTCAGCATATACTTATCCTAAGTTGAGTGTGTATTCATATCTTCATGTGTAGAACAACTTCAATTATCTGTGTTCTCTCAATGTGAGCGGCAGTGTCACTCCTTTATCAGCTGATTATGTGTCTTCTTCGTCTCTCAGCTGTGCAATCCCAGCTAACACCTTCTCCATCCAGTATACTGACGTATTATCAGCTGTTCTCTCTGTCACATTAAACACCTCTCCTCTACCTATCCTATCTCCCACCAGTTAGTTGAGATATACAACGGAATTGATCTACAACATTCCTGTATTTATGTATTTATTTATTTTCTGTTACAGTTAGTGTGTACAACTGCTCACTACAAGGAGATTCCTGCTCTGTGTGTCTCACTAACAGGAGAGGATCAGCTGATCAGTGTGGCTGGTGTGACGAACAATCCCTCTGCACAACAACGCAACTCTGCTCAGGAATGTTTCTAGTAGACAATTGTCCAGACCCCATCATAAGTAGTGTGAGTTACTTTCTCACCACAACTCACAGAGTTCTAAAAATAAAGTTACTAATTGAGTTCTATTTATAGATTTCTCCCCCTTCCATCTCGGCTGAGTACACAGGGAATATTCTCATAATGGGGGAACACTTAGGAACAGAAGAGGATGTGGTCTCTGTCAGTGTCACCACCAGTCCACCTTCCACCACATTCGAATGTGTGAATGTAATGCGAGACTTGCAAACGATTGGTCTAGAGTGAGTTAAGCAATGCCTCTAACACCACTATGGCGCATACCGTCTTTCTCTGAATAACCGCCCGGAGCTTATTATTTTCATGGACATTAAACCCCTAACGTTTATTCGGAGGAAGACGGTGGACCCTGTTTGTGGATGCCTGTGTTCTCTGTTCAAGCAATTTTCTGTGTCAATTGGCATTATTGTGTCAGTTCTCAGATTAATTCTTCAGATTATCTTTAGAGAAACGATATGAGTATCACTTTAATATTTTCACAGACAGCAGCCTTAACGTTACATACACTGCATACACTCAGGAGCAGTGATCTTCATCGTTTAACCTCATTCAACCCTATTTTCCATTGTTTAGATACACTTGCAGATTCACAGGAATGCTAAGAGCATTCTTCACGATTCCTGGACAGTTCAGCAACACGATACTCTCCCTCACAGCAGGAAACGCCACTTCTATTGGCCATCCCTTCTACATAGCATTCCCCCTTATCAGTAGTGTGGTTCCTAGCTTCGGTCCCGTGGCGGGGGGTACGAGGGTCAACGTGTCAGGAACAGGGCTGGGTACTGGTCTCACCAGATCAGCTGATATTCTAGGATCAGCTGGGGTTCTAGCAAATTGTACTAGTATTACCAACCCTAGTAGCAGTGACGGTGATTTGGTATGCATCACAGAGTCCTTAAGTGAGAATAACAATGGTATCAATTCTGGTCAGTTCAGAGTGACTATTGATGGGTTGCCATACTTATCCACGACTGGTCTATTCGAGTTCAGACCTAACCCAATCGTGCAGTCCATCACTCCCACTGCAGTTATTCCATCTTCTTCCTTCAACATTACATTCACTGGTACCTCTCTCAACGCTGCTGCTTCTCCCGTCATCCTATTTCCTCCAAATTCTCAGCCTATGGTAGGTATTCATCCACGCAATGAACTCGATATCGATTATAATAGTAGGACAGACGTATTTAGAGATGTTATCCCCCTTATAATTAATTAATGTGACCCCAGGCGCCCGCAGGGCGCCTCCGGAAGACACTGTGTCCGCCAGCGCAAGCAAGTGAAGCGCGCTTGTGCTTTATGATAGGATGATTATGGGTTTTAGCTCGTGCCTTAAAATGATACTATAGTACGGCTATGTATCAGGTTTTAAGTACCATTTACAGATAGTTTGGACAGAGTCCGCATCACTGATTTCAGTAAGATGTTGTTTGGATGTAGTTATCTGTCCAGGAACCAATTTTCAGTACAAGGATTTACTGTGGAGATGTCTCCACAATTTTATCTAACTTTGATAAACACAAATGACATGAATTAGCAATTCAATTATTCTCATTATACTCAGCCAATCCATTTCATTCCGGATTATTCCATTTATAGCCTTGCTTCACCGCCACACTTTCTCAACTCATTTGTCCGTTTCCATCTTCCATTGCATCATCACGGAAGAGACAGTCAGCTGTTGACTTCACTCTTAAGTTTGATGGTTTTGAAGTCAGCAATCCACAGAATGGGATATCACTAATCCCAGATCCCACGTTTGTGCCACTAACGGTGACATTCCCTGAAAACCTCCAGAGTAGTACAGCTCCAGTTACTACTTTCATATTCCTACTCGTAAGTTGATAATTTTTTAACAAACAAACAAACAAACACACAAAACAGAGTCCCTTATTGTCTATTGCTTTAGCTGTCAGGAGACACGGACTATTCAGAGTATGATCTGGCTGATCGATTCACTGTACAGCTGGTGGGGAATGGAGAGAACATGACACTAGAGTCCAGTTACCAGACAGACAGAATTCGAGCTGAGCTCAACCTAACAGTAGAAGGCACCACCACAAAGACATACACCATCTACGTCAGTCTGCCAATACTCTACTCGGAATATTCTGTCCTTTATACCGATATTATACTAGACTCTAAATAGGTAACTTTGGGAGAGTACAGTACAGAAGCTGGGAGTGTGATTATTCTGTCCACTCTGGAGAGCGTACAAATGCTTGTAACCGGCGTAGGAGCCACGATCTTAGGGGTAATCCTAGTGATCCTGCTCCTCAGTTTGTTCCTGTGTCTGTGTCTGTGCTACTTCAGACACACGGGACATAAAGCTGGCGAGGAGGTGAAGCAGCTGCTCCTGGAGATGGACACCATCGAGAACAGAGTTGCGCAGGCTTGTCGCACAGGTACGTGAGGAGTTAAAGTGGTATATTGAGCTATTTAGCGGGACATAGTATAGTGTTAGTTCTATACATAGGCACCGAACCCGGGGGCCTGGGGAGGCTCGAGCCCCCCTGGATTCGAAGATGGCCCATAGACACAATACAAAATTAGGGCTGAGCCCCCCTGAAACCCTGAAATTGTCCTTAGATTTCGGCGCCCCTGGTTCTATACACTGAAAAAGGGACAATTCCACTTTTTGGAACGTTTTCGTGGGACATTACTTTCAACATATGTCCGAAAAAGGGGGACTTCCCGACAAACACGAGACAATGCAAGTATGCATGCAGATACATCCATGCCTGTCCTATGAACCTTTATAAGGAGATCCGAGAAAAGAACATTGAGAGCTTAGGTTCTTAACATCCAGCTAGAAAAAGTCCCTTTTGCTCGGTTTGATCTTCAATTCCATTTCAGGTTTCGCGGAGCTGACCTCAGAGTTGGGAGAGGCCTCAGACCTCACTCAGGGAACACAGGTGGCCACTCCGTTCCTCTCCTTCCACGGATTCATGATGAACATCATGTTTCCAGGACAACCAGACCATCCCGTGCTCCACCCAGTCCATGTGAGATAATACCAACTTTAAATAACATCTATATATTCATATTTTCACACCTCTCCCCGATCAGATTCCGCCTGATAAGGACGAGAAAGAGTTCATGAAAGCACTGGACATGTTCTATGAGCTGCTAAGAGACAAGGACTACTTCCTCTCGCTGGTCAACTGCGTCGAGTCTAACCGCTCCTTCTCTCTCAGAGACAGGTCAACTCTCATCTTTATATCTCGTGGTGTTGCATATTGTTGTTGTTGTTGTTGTTTTATGTTGTTGTTGTTGTTGTTGTTGTTGTTGTTGTTGTTGTTATTGTTGTTGTTATTGTTGTTGTTTACAGGTCCAACATAGCCAGTCTGTTTGCACTGTGCATGCACGATGACATGGAGTACTTGACAGCTGTGCTGAAGACTCTCCTCGCAGACTTGACAGAGAGAATGATCGCTAACAACAGAGCCAAGCTAATGTTCAGGAGGTGAGTTCCTCTCTTCCGCCACTCAGCTTAAACCTCCATTCATGCTCCATTGAATAGGACTGAGTCAGTGGCAGAGAAGCTGCTCGCTGATTGGCTGGCGCTGCTCATGTACGGGTACCTGATCGAGGGGGCGGGGCCGGCCATACACCTGGCATTCCGCGCCACAAAGCGCCAGACGGAGAAGGGGCCCGTGGACGTGTTCACCGGGGAGGCCAAGTACTGCCTGGCCGAGGACAAGATCCTGAGACAGCTGGGGGAGATTGAGGACGTCAAGGTAGGTCCTGATTGGTTCAACTTTCTCCAAGATACCTATAAGGCTACGGATCTATCAGAGTACACAGGACTTGTTCCACTGCAAAACAAGGATATAATTTCCTGAGTTAAGGATAGCGGTTTAGGATATTGTCTGTTGTAGATATGCATAACTCTCCTCCTAGCTAGAGTAGCTCCTAGTATGGGAGATGTCCTTGTAGTATGAATGGTGTTAACAGCCTTCGTACGTACGTCTGCTCTTTCCTGGAAATCTATTGGACCAAATTGGATCAAATTTGGACCCTTATATCGTGGAGATTTGAACATGGATTGTATTAACCAATCAGAATCTAGGGATTTAACATTACATTTGGCTTGATAGTATTGACCAATTATAACTAACTCAGTACATTGAGTGAAGTTATAATCACTCTAAACTAGAAATCTTATACAAAAGGTGCTGATCAATGAAATTGCAGAGTTTTCATATCAATGCATACTCTCCAAACTTGAAATATGATTGGTTGACATGGAATATAATACAACTCAATTATAGCTGACAAACAAATGAAATATATTTTCACACCCTCCACAGTAATTCACATTTTACGCTAGAAATAATGTCTCAACGGTTGGTATGAGGCATTCACTCCACTGCGACAAATGTATAACATGAATATTTCTTAACATTCCTCTTCCCATCCTTGAATGCACTAAGGTTCTGTGACTGACACTTTCTCTGTGCTAGGAGTGGGAGGTGGAAGTTCTGACAGAAGAGGGTCCCTCCGTGAAGGTGAAGCTCTTGGAATGCGACACCATCTCTCAGGCCAAACTCAAGATAATGGACGTAGTCTACCAGTCTATCCCCTCATCTCAGCGCCCAAGAATAACTGTAAGCTTAGTGCAATCCATGGTTGTTAGTTAGTTAGTTAGTAAGTTAGTAGTTATTTGCTTCTCCGTAGGAGCTAGACCTAGAAGTACACTCGTCGCACAAAGAGGGAGCTGGTCTCATCTTGAGAGACAAGGACCACACCTCCATTGTGTCGGAGGAGTGGCGGCGTGTCAACACCTTGAAGCACTACGGCACCTTCTCCCAGCTGTTCAAGCTGGCCCCGCGACTGCAGCAGGTGAAGGGGGGACAGGAGTTGGACTACCTGGGCACCCTGATCCAGGACAACTCCGCGTTCCCTGACAGAAGAGGCCAGACCGGAGACGAGAAAATATGGCACCTGGTAACTATGAATGTTACTATATTTAGACTAGCGTCGTGTCACTAACAATGTTACTATATTTAGACTAGCGTAGTGTCTCTAACAATGTTACTATATTTAGACTAAACCGCAGGATCAGTCCCTGGCCACAGCCAAGTCTAAGAAGCTAGCCTCTGAGATCTACCTCATGCGTCTCATCTCCACCAAGGTGAGTGCTAGCATTGGCTGTAAGTAGCCCTTGCTCCACAGAAGGATTCTCAACGTGGGCGTTCCTGCCCCCAGGGGGCGCCTAAGGGGCGCTAGGTACCAAAGGGGTGCTAGGTAAATACGGATTGTTAGCTTCATACAACATTTCCAAATTATTGCAAAAGATGGGAATCACACAGTATTGCGAGACGCTCATTCTCAGTCAAAGTAGTAGTGTGTGTCTAAATTTGTAATTAGTCAGTCATTAAGAGAATTGGTCGCTGGGAAATGAACGGTTAAGTGGGCTTAAGCGAAAAAGTTTGAGAAACACTGCTCTACAATCTCGACACGTACATCAAGCTATACTGTTATAGGATTAACATGTACAACCAAGGACTACTGTGATAGGATAACATGTACAACCAAGGAATACTGTGATAGGATTAACAAGTACAACCAAGGAATACTGTTGATAGGATTAACATGTACAACCAAGGAATACTGTGATAGGATTAACATGTACAACCAAGGAATACTGTGATAGGATTAACATGTACAGCCAAGGAATACTGTGATAGGATTAACATGTACAACCAAGGAATACTGTGATAGGATTAACATGTACAGCCAAGGAATACTGTGATAGGATTAACATGTACAACCAAGGAATACTGTGATAGGATAACATGTACAACCAAGGAATACTGTGATAGGATAACATGTACAACCAAGGAATACTGTGATAGGATTAACATGTACAACCAAGGAATACTGTGATAGGATTAACATGTACAGCCAAGGAATACTGTGATAGGATTAACATGTACAACCAAGGAATACTGTGATAGGATAACATGTACAACCAAGGAATACTGTGATAGGATAACATGTACAACCAAGGACTACTGTGATAGGATTAACATGTACAGCCAAGGAATACTGTGATAGGATTAACATGTACAACCAAGGAATACTGTGATAGGATTAACATGTACAACCAAGGAATACTGTGATAGGATTAACATGTACAACCAAGGAATACTGTGATAGGATTAACATGTACAACCAAGGAATACTGTGATAGGATTAACATGTACAACCAAGGAATACTGTGATAGGATAACATGTACAACCAAAGACTACTGTGATAGGATAACATGTACAACCAAGGACTACTGTGATAGGATTAACATGTACAGCCAAGGAATACTGTGATAGGATTAACATGTACAACCAAGGAATACTGTGATAGGATTAACATGTACAACCAAGGAATACTGTGATAGGATTAACATGTACAACCAAGGAATACTGTGATAGGATTAACATGTACAACCAAGGACTACTGTGATAGGATTAACATGTACAACCAAGGAATACTGTGATAGGATTAACATGTACAACCAAGGAATACTGTGATAGGATAACATGTACAACCAAGGACTACTGTGATAGGATAACATGTACAACCAAGGAATACTGTGATAGGATAACATGTACAACCAAGGACTACTGTGATAGGATTAACATGTACAACCAAGGAATACTGTGATAGGATTAACATGTACAACCAAGGAATACTGTGATAGGATTAACATGTACAACCAAGGAATACTGTGATAGGATTAACATGTACAACCAAGGAATACTGTGATAGGATTAACATGTACAACCAAGGAATACTGTGATAGGATTAACATGTACAACCAAGGAATACTGTGATAGGATTAACATGCGTTTCCTCGAGTGTAAACTCTCCCATCCTTCTAGAACATTCTGCAGAAGTACGTGGACGACATGGTGAGTGCCATCTTCCCAGATGTGTCGCTGTGTCCGCACCTGCTGCCTCCGCCAATCAAGTTCCTGTTCGACTTCCTGGAGAAGCAGGCAGAGGGCTACGACATCGATGACGTGGAGGACGTCATCCGTCTCTGGAAAAACAATAGGTCAGCCATATGATTAATCCTAACACCTCTAGAACTAATCCTAACACCTCTAGGAACTCTCTCCTGATTGGGTGCAATTGCATTCACGCTCCATCGAATTGTTTGTTTATTGCACACTTGCCAACTGTCCCGTTTTTGGCGGGACATCCTGCTTTTTGGGACATACGTGTATGTTTAAAGTAATGTCCCGCAAACGTTCCAAAAAGTGGAATTGTCCCCGCATTTCAGTGTTTAGAACTAACAAATATACTATGTCCCGATAAAATACTACTCATGTCCCGAATTCTTCCTTGCAGAGGTGGCCATGTATGTTATTGTTTTTGTTGTTATTGTTATTGTTGTGTTTGTTTACCTAGCGTGCCGCTGAGGTTCTGGGTGACGCTGATCAAGAATCCGGACTACCTGTTCGACATCACAAAGTCTGAGACCATGGACTCCAACCTCGCCGTGATAGCCCAGGTCTTCATAGACAGCTGTCTCCGCACTGACTCGCAAGTCACCAAGGTTTGTGTCTTGTTGTTGTTTACTTGTTTGTTCGTTTGTTTACTTTTGTTTACTTTCTAACTGTTAGGACGCACAAACAACAAAAATTCTCTACAACAAGGAAGTCCCTATCTACAGGGAGAAAATACTGAGGTAGGTGTGTTCTATTTTAAGAACAGAGGTGTGAAGTGGTTACATTGTGTCCTGTTAGCTTCTACGATGCAGTGGCAGAGGCTCCAGCTGTCTCAGAGGAATCTCTGTTCGCCGCCTATCAGGTGCCTAGGGTGAGTGTCTCATTCAACCAATCATTCTCTTTGATTTAAATTGATTTCAGTTTCAGAATATATTTTAAGAACGACTGAGTTGTTTGTATGGAAATAGTTGTTTATGATATCTGTTGTTAGGGAGGAGAGCATTTCTACAGAGAGAGTGCACTGCAAGCTCTCTACAGCTACGCGCACTCCTGCAAGGATAAGGTCAGTCAATTAGACTGTCTGAACCATGGATACACATATCATAATTACATATTTTGGTTAAGTTATGTCGACATTTCCATATATGGCAACCTGAGTAATGATAAACCAGGACGCAGCGTTGAATTTCGCGGGACATAGCGGGACGCAATAGAAAAGTACTATTCATAGAATACAAAAAAGCGGGACATAATGGACACATTTCATGTAAAAGCGGGACAGTTAACATGTGCTCTAGGGGTCCGAATAAACTGGCCCCCCCGCTTATTAATTATTGAGAATTTTCCACCCCCCCCCCTCCTCGTTTATTCGGACCCCTAGAGTATGCGTTTCCGATTCTGCTTGGCCCAGTATAATGTGAGAATCTTTCGAAATATCGCCGCCTATGGTTGTTGTTGTTGTTATTGTTGTTGTTGTTGTTGTTGTTGTTATTGTTATTGTTATTATTGTTGTTGTTTAGCTGCTGGAGGAGATGCTGGATGATGGCAGGTATGATCAACAGGTCTCAAAGTTCGAGGAAATTTGTGATCTCCTATCCAAGCATTCCAAGCAATAGAACTGTTGCTAGGGATAGACTCTTTTAATTTTATATTTATGTTTTTATTTACTGTACAGATATGTATGTATATAATCGCTTTTGTTTGGATGTACATTTTGATACATTTCTATTTTGCTCGATGTGTTAATAAACTATTTATAGAGTCTCCAATTGGTCTGTGGCAACTCACTTTAGTGCATGTGTGGAAATATGATTTTATTTGTGAGAAAATAATGTCGATTCCGCTTAATAGGGTCACTGTTTAATCGGGTCAACCGCTTATTCGGGACACTTTTGGCAGGACCGGAATAGCTCTCACACATAGAAGCTAATACCAAATATTTTCAGTTGATAGGGTTCTCCGCTTAATCAGGGCAAAATGTCCTTTGACCAAAGTGACCCTATTAAGCGGAGTCGACTGTACGTAGTACATCTATATATTTTATGAATTTTTTGAATTACGGCGACAATAAAATTTCGAGTCTGAATGAGTATAGCTTGTTTCTATGCACTGAGTTAGGTCTAATTTCTATTGGTCAACTGGAATGATAATCACTGGATTCTGATCGATAAGATTCAACACCTTTTGTGAGGTTTTAAGATTTTATCGACCAATTATATTCCATTTGCAGGATTGCACTGTAGAGGTGTCATGTGTCTCCAACACGCCTCTTCCCAGACCTAGAACCAATGGAAATACACTACTGGCTTAAGCACACTCTGAGTGTTCATATCAATTCCCTTATTTGATCAATTACATTTACCTAATCTACATAAAGATCTAACAGGGTAACACATACACAAGGAATTCCATCTCTTTGATGCCTTGGAAGATGGTAGGCTTCCATTAAGTCCAGAATAGTATATTACCCATGCACATACTCCACATTCAGAAACGAATAGGAGTGTTTCTTCATTGGTCAATCTGTGAAACAGCACAATAGTCATGCATAACTCGTCGAGAGGAGACAACAGGTCAGCCCACCATGACGTCACGGTGATAGGGAGCGGTTGGTCTGGGTTGGTTTCGTGTAAGTATGCACTCGAGGAGGGATTGACCGTTGTGGCGCTGGAAAAGAGAGAAAATCTAGGCGGGGTTTGGTTTTATTCGGGTGACACTCAGATTCCAACCGTAATGAAATCCACCAATTGCACTTCATCTTCTTCCTTCACGGAAATGTCTGACTTCCCAATGCCTCGAGACATGGGAATGTTCCCGCACCATTCCGACATTCTCAAGTACCTGCACTCCTACGCGGACAGATTCAACCTCGTGCCATCCATACGGTTCAACCACTCCGTCGCGAAGGTAGAAAAGTGTCGGGACTTGTGGAGAGTATTTTGCTCGAGTGGCACAGTGTTCACGAGCACATATCTCATAGTGGCAACCGGCGTCCACCTAGAACCCAATCAGGACCTGAGGGACTCGGTGTTGAGGGGATTCTCTGGGGAGATAGTCCATGCCAGTCAGGTTAAGGAGGTGACCAATGAGTTTCGAGGGAAGAGAGTGCTCGTGGTGGGAGGTGGTGAGACAGGGAGTGATCTCTGTGTGGAGTTGTTCAGGCACGCAGAGTTCACGTACTGGAGTATCCCCAGGGGACAGCACTTCTTCCGGAAGTACGGCAGGATCGTCCCTTGGGGCACCCCGCAAGCTCTGGACAAAGGCTCCTCTCGGATGATCAATCTTATCGCCCCTTTCCGCAGAGGGAAACCAGGGATGTCCTGGGTCTGCAAATGGACGACGCAGGGTTCGATGCTGTCCTACCAAGGCCACGGAGTTCCAGAATGGAGAAATGAAGCGCAGTTTTTCAAGTTTTTCATTAACAAAAGTGGCAAAGTGCTCGACCTGATCGACTACAAGCGCCTAGTGCCAAAAGGCGCGATTTTGAAATGCAACGGAAACAAAGTTACATTTGTAGACGGCTCGAAGGAAGAGTTCGACGTTGCCATCCTGTCCACTGGGTACAAGCCCTCCTTCCCTTACCTCCCGGAGAGGTACTCCAGGTTCAAGTTGGGAGAAAGGTACAAGTTCGTCTTTGATGTCGAGGATCCGACGATCGCCTTCGTCGGCTACGTCCGTCCGATAGTCGGGTCTGTGGTCGGAGTTTCAGAGCTGCAGGCGTGGTGGGTGGCCAGGGTGTTCAGTGGGAGAGTCCCGATGAGTCCGATCGAAGTCCGGAAGAGAGAGGCGGACTCTGACTTGGCTTATTATGACGAATATTTCGAGCTCAGTTCTCGGCGCTTAGAGGGCTTGGTGGAGGTTTTCACGTATGTGGACGGCGTGAGTCAGCTGGCTCAGCTGAAACCAGACTATTGGGCCCTCTTCAAGCGCAATCCGTACCATGGATACATCGCCCTCGTGGCTCCGTTTAATAATGCGGCGTTGCGTCTGAATCAACTCGAATATTCCGATGAGGCAATCCGAACCATGCAATCCCATCGGAAAACCACTTTCGACATTGTCTTCCTATTTCTCATCGCTTTTCTCCGCTTCTTCTGGTTCGATTGGTGGCTGGACAAGATCTCTGGGGTCAAGTACCACATCCAGGTGTCTTCTTGGTGGCCCTCGGTGCGTTCATGGGGCGTGGTGTCCGCCTTGAACCAAATCTGGACCCTCCCCAAACTGGTCCTCTACGATGGCGCTTCAGACGACAGAGATACAATATCCGCACAGGCCAAACTCTACCAAGCGCCGAGTCCATGATAAGTTCTAATTTTAGTTTCTGATTGTGTCGCTATAAGTTTATTCTTCTATTGCTGTATACACCTATATGTGTATTTATTTATTTATTTACTTATTTATTTATTTATTTATTTATTTATTTATTTATTTATTTATTTATTTACAAGCCGCTTCGCTTGCTTGATAATAAAACATTATTAAAATTCACACCTTTGCAATTAACATTTACAGTAAAAATTCAACGCTAGTAAGTATTAAAATTTCACACAAAAATAATTCCATTGAATTAACATATTTTGACATATTTATATATATATATATATATATATATATATACAGCAGCGGTTCCCAAACTGGGGTGCACGGAACAAGGATTCGTCCTTATTGCAATGACAAGTCGGATCAATAGAGTTTTTCAGACTTAGGTGGGGTGCACAAAATAATTTTTAGGTGTCAGGGGGTGCACGAGGTAAAAGAGGTTGGGAATCACTGATATACAGGGTGATCCAAAAGTTCTGCAACTATAAATTATACTTCATTGATTTGACTAAGATAATTTATTTTAACTTTAAATCCGTTTGCATCTTTGGAATCTACCACCCTTCTTGTTTAGAAATAAACACTATTCATTGCGCAAAATATTTTACAATTTTTTGAAATAGTATACACTCGGGACTCCAATAATCTGATCTCAAAAATGTCAAGTTTGAAAAAACTTTTTTCTCCTTATTTAATATATTTATATCTTCCTACAGTCAGTTATTAATTCAAAATACTAATATATGATTATTTCTTTTGGTTAATTACCGGGAATCACCAATAAGAACAACAATTGTTAAAATATATTCATAGAATGTACCAAGAATCGATATTTTTTCTTTTAATTTTTCTCTTTTTTCTAAACACAAACATTTATGATCCACCTTAGCAAATACATTAGAGAAATAATTGAAATATCCCTTATGATTCTCAAGTAGAACGAAATGTCGGATGTTATATCCTCATGTGTAAGTATAATACTTCGGCAAAATTTGTTGCAGAACTTTTGGAACACCCTCATATATATATATATATATATATATACAGTCGACTCCGCTTAATAAGGTCACTGTTTAATCGGGTCAGCCGCTTAATCGGGCCACTTTTGGCAGGACCGGAATAGCTCTCACACATAGAAGCTAATACAAAATATTTTCAGTTAATAGGGTCCTCCGCTTAATCGGGGAAAAATGTCGACTGTATATTTATATCGAGTCCAGCCCCTCTACTTCCAAGTTCCATTGCAGCTATGTTTCTTAATTAAAGGTTCCTTTTGAAATTATTTACGTTAGTTAACTCTTGTTTACTTCTCTGTTTATTTTATTGGTCAGATTGTAGATAGGTTAGAGGTGAGATGTCTTCTTTCGCGTTCGACATTGATCACAGTTCTGGTTCTGATGAGTTTGACTTCGGAGACAAACCTCCTAATTCAGAGAATTCAGCTCCAAAACCACCTGACACCTCTCTACTAAATAACCAAACAACAACAACAACAACAACAACAACAAACAGCCACGAGCTGGCCAATCAGAAGGGCGGGTTCCTTCCTCGTTCACAATTCTACACAAACACAAACAACAACAACACCTCTCCTCAGACTAACCACAACGCAGCCAGACACAACGAGCAAGACTCCTCCTTCAGGTAGACACAATTCTCACACCTCTTCTATTTATACCTCAGTTCTATTTATACCTCAGTTCTATTTATACCTCAGTTCTATTTATACCTCAGTTCTATTTATACCTCAGTTCTATTTATACCTCAGTTCTATTTATACCTCAGTTCTATTTATACCTCGGTTCTATTTATACCTCAGTTCTATTTATACCTCAGTTCTATTTATACCTCAGTTCTATTTATACCTCAGTTCTATTTATACCTCAGTTCTATTTATACCTCAGTTCTATTTATACCTCAGTTCTATTTATACCTCAGTTCTATTCATACCTCAGTTCTATTTATACCTCAGTTCTATTTATACCTCAGTTCTATTTATACCTCAGTTCTATTTATAGGAGAGGGCGGGCTAGGCGCGGAAGAGGGAGAGCGCGGGCATTGAGCACTGGGAGGCCACGTCACGACGTAGCAACGCTAGAGGCGTTCAGGAATGCAGTCGGTAGAGGCGATGTTCTGGAGGTCAAGCACCTCCTGGAAGATGGTACGATCTATTTATAGTGAGGTGTTAGATGTGTAATCGTTCAGCTGTTTAACCGTTTAACTGTACAGGAGTGGACCCTAACGAGCAGCTGAAGTCTAACTGGACAGCTGTGATGTACGCGGCCGACTCAGGAAGAGTAGAAGTGTTGGAAATGTTGCTCAAGCACTCTGCAAACTCTAACTCACAGTATGGTCAGTCTATAACCTTCCTCTAATGCTGGAATGTTGTTTGTTTGTTTGTTTGTTTGTTTGTTTGTTTGTTTGTTTGTTTGTTTGTTTATTTATTTGTTTGTTTTAGATATGTTCACTGCACTCATGGTCTGCTGTGCATCCAGACAGAGAGAAGAAATAGCATTCCAGACGGCAGAACTGTTGCTAAGGCACCGCGCTAACGTGAATGCACACGATAGATTCAGAATGACACCTTTCTTGTACGCCGCCAAGCACGGACACATTTCTCTCCTGCCACTTCTGAAGGGAAAGGGCGCCATCGTGAATAAGCAGGACATGAGGGGATGGTCGGTGAGTCTCAATAGGCACAATTATCCAATGGAATTCCTGCAATCTCATTGGCGGAATTCTTACATGGAACTGAGGTAGATCGAATTAGGTTAATGCATTTCTATTTTTAGGCACTCTGCTTCGGTGCACACGCTGGGAATTCCGATGTCACTCGCGCGTTGCTAGATTGCGGGTGTGACGTCACGCTGGAGACCACACAAGGAGAAACAGCTGCAGACATAGCAGAGAGCCAGGGACACTTCCAGGTGATAATATTTGGCGCCAATTCCCACCTGAAAGTATATTGGTTGATATGGGATGTAGTTTGTGTTCATCACCGTCGAGACATTCCATCACTGTTATTGGTTGTTTAATTCCAACCCAGAGCTAGATACGCATACAATGGTACTTCTCAATGTAGAACTCATTCGTCTTCATCCATGGTTCGTTTGTTCAGTACAGTGCACTGCTTAGTTAGCTGAGTTGTGCTGTGAATATATTTAACAGAATCATTTTTTAATATAAAGGTTTATGATTCGGTTTTTAGGTGTCTGAAATTCTGAATTCACAATTCAAGGAAAGTCAGGCGCCAAGTTTAGAACCGGAACCCACTCTTGAGACCACCCAAGCTGCTGTCCCAGCTGATCAGACCTCCCACGTCGAGTTAGTTCCTATTTATCCCAAATATTTACTTAAAAACAGCTGTTCACAACTGTGCTCTATTCTTAGTTCTAGATCTCAAGACATTCCTCTCTCCACTCGCGTTGCTAACAAGTGAGTACCTCCATGTTCTATTTATAGACAATATTAGAAACTCCAATCCATGGTTACAAGCTACTATTTATAGCTACGTGAGGTATGGAGATGTGGAGCTGTTTCTGATGGGAGCAGAACTGCAGGATCTCATTCCAATCTTCCAGGTTGGTTGCCATGTTCTAGTAGCTGTATAGCTAACTATATAGCTAACTAACTGTATAGCTAACTAACTGTATGGCTAACTGTTCTGTTCTGTGATAGAATCAGTCCATCGGATTCTCAGATCTGATCAGCATGACAGAACGAGATCTGGAAAGGGCGGGAGTTAGAGATTTGGGCGCTAGAAAGAAGGTTCTAGGCGCCATAAAGGAGGTGCATTCTCAGGAATGGGGCACACCCCCAATCCCCGCAAACCCCGCCAAAACCATCACGTAAGTTCTACATTCCATGCGGCGAGATAGGTTGCTAGGTTGATTTAGTTGATAGGTCGCTGGAGGTTTCCGGGATTCTGCACAACTACGCCAAGCACTGCGCATACATCCGAGGACATCTGTCCTTCATTCAGTCGCAGCTGGACTCGCACACTGACGTCATCGAGCCAGACACTGTGAGTTGATTGGCTCGCACCTTAATACAGTTTTAAGATATTCCGAATTTGGAAATACCTTCGCTATTTCTGGCCAATGAACAGAGATTATTTGAGGGAATACATTGCAGATTTGGGAACTTATTCGCTGAATCAGAATGCATTGCATAAGATGGAGATTTCATTGGCCTGAACTGACAATCAAATACACCTGTCAGTACACAGTGGGATATATGCATAAATAGAGATACAATACATTTTATGTCCATTCTATTCTGTCCGTGAAATCTGTGTCTGTAGGAGAGTGACGATACTAAACTGGTGTGTGGGGCCTTGGAGTCAGCTGTTCACTCCTCCAATCAGCTGATTGACACTCTCCGGCGAGTGGAGACCCAAGTAGCTAAGGTGTGAAACCAGATTTATTCATAACAGCGATTTAATCCATGGTCCTTATAGTGTAATTTTAACTTTGTGTCTGTTCTATTTATAGAGGACGGGATTCCAGGTGGAGAAACAGGCGCCGAATAGAGGTGTCCATTTGGGCACATTCCTGAGGCTGGGGTTGGTATCTATGACAGGGTTCCTGTCAGGTGGCTCAGTGGTATTCTTGGTACTGAAAGGAACCAATCAAATTAGAGAATTTATTAAGCTCTGATCTCTTAGCACTTATGATTTATTTATTAAAATGATCTTTTCACACCTTTGAGGGGCAGGAAGGGTACCTAACTGGGATCGAAGGGACAGGGCACGGGAGACAAAGTCTCCTCTTGTCTCGATAAAGTATCCTCCATCAAATACTGGAGTTTCGTTCCGAACCTTTTCGCGTACACATTTGTCCGTAAGCTGCATTCTGCGAAATCCCATCTATCTCAGCCTAACTTGAAACGTGAATTCATTCATAATACAAGTGTACATATATATACTACTTTATACTACGTTATGCCATGCTATACTATACTGTGCTATGCTATACTATACTAGGTTATGCTATGCTGTGCGGTAATGCGGAAATGGTTCGACTTTTCGAAAATGGAAATAGTTCGAATTGCGGATTTAGGAAATATTTCTACTTTTTATCATTAGGATTAATGGTGGGTTTTTTCGAAATATTTCCTTTTTTGGAAAGTCGAACTATTTCCGGTTTTGGTTCGAACTATTTCCACCATACCGTGTACAGTTCTATTTTCATGAAATTTCATCCTTGGTTTTCATATGATATGACTATCTTCACACCTTTTAATGTCTCAGATAAAGATGAGATATCAATGGCTAATAGAGTCATATGATAGTATTATGTACTCTCAATCTGTCCACAGACTTTAATGATATGTTTTATTGAAGTGTGATTAGTTACTTTAGCTTCCTATCCCAACCAATCAGTTTGTGAGAATGGTGAGTAGTGTTTGATTGGTCAATTCTATCGTTTCAATCAGCTGGTGAGTGAGGTTCTATTTATAGGCTGCAGCAGGAGGGTCAGCATTGGACGCATACCTAAACGCCGTTAGAACTACCTTGACAGCCGCCATGTGCTTAGAGAATTTCAGTTCCCAGGTGTGTGCTATATTTAGACTATGTAATATGTCTAGTAAGTACAGGTCCATATAAGGAATGTGCATGCCAAGGAATAAATCAGTTCGCTAGATTTGCCAGGCTTGCCTAGACGGAGGCATTCCTTTGAGCTGCACTGGTAACTAGGGATGCCATAGACTTAGAGTGAGATTGCCTGTTAGGTGGTGGAGCGACACAACAAGCCAGAAGTGGAGGTGAAGGCGAGCAAGGAGGTCTTACTGACACCTGTCATGATCTCCAGGAGTGAGAAAGAGCGTGTATACATAGAACCATCCATCAACTCCGTCAGAGTCAGCATAGCGATCAAGCAGGTGCGTTGCTATGCAGTGAGCTTATTAAACCCATCATTGACTGTGGATTTTCTAACTCATTTTGGGCGGGGAAACCTTTGAAACGTGGGGGTCCCTTCTATAAATAGAGTGGACCTCAGGGTGTTTATGTAGCTAACTGTCTGTGTCTTAGCTGGATGACGTGGACAAGATTCTGTGCCACAAGTTCATGAGGTTCATGATGCTACGAGCTGAGCACTTCTTCATCCTCAGGAGGAAGCCAGTAGAGGTAGGGTTTGTTTGTTTGTTTGTTTGTTTGTTTGTTTATTTATTTGTTTGTTTGTTTGTTTGTTTGTTTGTTTGTTTATTTATTTGTTTGCTTATTTTTGTTTGTTTGATCATTTCTCACTTCTAATCACAATCCTTACACATTCGTGTCTTACTTCCAATGTTTACACCTCTAACATTCCTGAGTGTAACTAGGGTAATACTATCTTACATTCCTTACACTCCTATGCGTCACTAGGGCTATGACATCAGTTTCCTGGTCACTAACTTCCACACAGAAGAGATGTTCAAGCACAAACTCGTCGACTTCATCATAGAGGTGAGATCTATAATTAGATACAACATTGACAATGTTAAGAATAGAATCTAACAACGGCCAATGGAAATCTGTCTTAAACCTAAGCTCTAGTCAAATTATTCTATAAACGCATCCATGGTCCAAATGAGTTAGTTTGTGAGTAAATTATCTTCTTCTTACCTGTAAACATTCTTAACAAACAAAAGGTGTGAGAATGTTAATATAAATGTTTTGTTCAGTTCATGCAAGCGATCGACAAGGAACTGAGTGAGATGAAAATAACCCTCAACGCCAGAGCCAGAATCGTGGCAGAGGAATTCATGAAGAGTGTGAGTTCTAATTCTAGCTCGCTACTAAAAATAGAACTGTGATTAACTCTCTGATCTCTCTAGTTCACTTCCTGATTCTCCCTAGCAACAGAGTGAAGATTGGAATGTATAATAGTCTATTTATTGTATAGCGTATTTGGATTAGTAATATTAGCGTATTTGTGTGATGAAATGCTATAATTAGAACATGTATATATGTTCCTTATGAGGGAGGAGACCACACACGATGCAACGGTTGTGTCATGTGTGGCTTCCTGCTCCACGAAACAAGGAATGTATCCGCTTATTAAACCCACCAATGACACCCTGGGGTCCAAAAAGACCCCACTAAGACTAGCACGACATACAATTTTTGGGGTCCATTTGTACCCCACTGCGACTATGACGTAGGAATTTTGTTAAGTTAACCATGGATTACCGAAAATTTGCGATGTCTCCAGCCATTTTCAATGGGAAAGAAGCCATAGAGTTGAATTATTATTATCCTCTCAATTATCAGATTAATAAGGTCATCCTTGTTACTATATTAAGAACTGAGCACAGCTGAGGTGTGAAGTGGTGCGATGGAGGATCTGGAGTCGCTGTACAGAGAGCCGTGTCCCTGGAGGATCGTGGACGACGCGGGTGGCGGGTTCGCCATAGGCGCCATTGGCGGGGGAATATTCTCGCTCTACAAAGGCCTGCGCTTTTCCTCGCCGGGACTGAGGAACCGGCTTCTCTCCGGCGTTCAGGCGCTAAAGGCGCGCGGACCGGTTTACGGCGGGAACTTTGCGGTTTGGGCGGGTCTTTTCTCTACGATCGACTGCACCCTGATGTCTCTGAGGGGAAAGGAGGACCCGTGGAACTCAATTCTGGCCGGCGCGGCTGCCAGTGGGACGCTGGCCATGCGGACCGGGGTGGGAGGGATGGTGGCGGGCGCCATTGGCGGGGCTGTGATTCTAGCGTTGATAGAGAGCATTCCTATCGCCATGACTCGTTACCAAGCATCCCAGCAGAGGGAATTAACATTCCAGCAGGTGGGTTTGTAACTATGTTAGCATCCTGATCTGGAATTTGTCTGACAACGAGTTTGAGGAATTGAATGTTACTAGATATTATGCTGTGTAATGTTCTATTTATATCTTTTAGGCGCCTGATCCCAACGTTTTAAAGTGACAGACCTTATAGGAACTAGATTTGATTATACAAGCAACAGAGTCCATTCAATTAGGCGGCATTAAACAGAGAAAAGATTGAGTTGTGTCACAATCTCGATTTGATCTTCATTGATACGAACAATTATTAATTTTGAATAATTTTAAAGAAACTAGAATCTGGAATTTGGGATGAAACCTCTGAGATTAATTCTAACCGGATTTAGTAGGAAACCGGAATATTCCGTACCTGTACCTTTATAATGGCAGGACATTACTATGGCATACTTTAATGAGAAATAGCTGAAGAGTTGAATTCAAACTCTGCTCTATTTGATCAGAATTATTGCAGCGGTTCCCAAACTGGGGTGCATGAACCCCCTAGGGGTGCACGGGACAAGGATTCGTCCTTATTGCAATGACAAGTCGGATCAATAGAGTTTTTCAGACTTAGGTGGGTCCTGGGGTGCACAAAATAATTTTTAGGTGTCAGGAGGTGCACGAGGTAAAAGGGAACCACTGATTTATTGCGTCATAAGACATAGACATTGAGATCCATTCTAGAATTAAACCCTGAAGTAAACCGGATTAATTAGATGTATAAACCGGTACTTTCCGTCAAAACCGGAACAGTGGGCATAAGATTTATATAAATAGCCTAAGATTAGTATTGATACTATTTAATGACGTCATGGTGTCTAGTTAGCTGCTCAGATCAGATAGAGACTGAGATATGGTGAGTGGGAGATAGGCAGGAAGTGAGTTCTATTTTTAGAAGTTCTATTTTAGGATGGAATGCTGAGACACACTTCTCCCATCAACCCAGCCATATACCCATATATGGCAGTCACTCTCTGCCTATTCGGAGTCTTCTTCATGGCCTACTTCTTCGTGTGAGTCCAGATAATCTATTTTTAAACACGGAGTTTTAATATTTGCTATATTCATGTTTAAGCTTGCTCGTAAGTTAAGTTCCTACTTTGCAATACAGTAGATGCCGAATGTAAGAACACCGGTCATAAGAAATTGTCGGTTGTAAGAACTTCTACTAGAAAACGGTTGACATATCCGCCGTATAATTTATGTCGGTTATGAGAACATTATTGCAGTTCCCAACGGTGTTCTTATAACCGGCATCCACTGTAGTAATTCTGTAAAACCCGGAATCTTATTAGGAACTCTAAATGAATCAAGTTGAGTTAGTGAGAAATCAGCTGAGGAGAATCAGCCAATCATTCGTGCGGATTTTAGCAACATTGATTGTTCTAAAAATAAAGTTTTGATAATTTACCCGCCAATTACCGTCTAATTGATTCCCACGCACTGATAATCTCAAAGTCCCATAGCTCAGACCTGATAGATGACCCTCTCCTCTCTGCCACTTCACACCTCTCCTTCTCTAGGTACGAAGTGACGTCCAGCAAGCAGTCCCGCAGACTGGTGAAGGAACTAGCCATTGCATTCGCTAGCAGTCTCTTCCTCGGGTTCGGAGTCTTGTTCCTCCTTCTGTGGGTGGGGATCTACTTGTGAGGTCTCAGAAACTGGAGCTAGCTTGCATAGGATATTTATAGTTCCAATTAAACTATTCTCTTATTCAGTTCCACTTTATCTCGTTGCATAGCAACAGGGAGTGTACAATGCTATTCCCCAATTTTAAGATTCACCTGAATATAAGTTGAGTAATTCAATTCAAGTTTTTGGGAGGAAATATTGAAAAGTAAGAATTTGATATTAAATCCAAATATTTAAGCGCCAATTGATTGGTTGCCCACTCAAACAGTAACTCGCAGATTTTGGACTAGGGATGTGTAGAAGATGGTTGAGATAATTCATACCTGTGGTCATTTCTATTTATAGTAAAGACTCCACACTTCTATGGTTTCCCCGCCGGAAATGAGTTAGCAAAAATCTAGCGCCATTTAAGAGTTATTGATTCTATTTATAGCATGTTAGGCGGGAAATACACGAACGTGTTCCGTCTGATCAACTTTGAGTTGTTCATGCGTCCCAACAAGTATGTGCTGAGGTTTGGGGTGGTGAGTGGGTTGGTTTGTGTCGCCTATCTGGTGGGTGTCAACCTCACGGACAGGAGGAAGTGGCGCGTGGATAGCAGCCAATCAGAGGAGAGCAGGTGGGATTGAGGCATGATTTTCACACCTCTGAGTATTGTTTATCTTTTGCTTTTGATTGTTTACTTTGATTAAACCATTTGTTTATGACTCAATTATAGTCAACTCCGCTTAATCGGGACAAAATATCCAGAACCAAAGTGTCCCGATTAAGCGGAGTCACCTGTATGTATTCACAAACATCGAAATGTTGAAATAAATAAATCATTTTGCGGTTTCTTCTAGATGTGTCGCTTGTTCCTATCCTAACTGAGTTGTGCCACATAATGCCTGGATTACAGTGAATGTGTCTTGATACAACTCTGTACGTACCCACCACTTTAAGATGTAAATCCCCGAAACATATTTACATTATTCATGTGTCACAAACAAATATTCCATGAAAGATGATTGGTGCGCTTTTTACATTAAAAACAGAATAAACAAAAGCTGCTAGCTTGAAGCTGAATGAAGTGCGATGTAACAGAATCTGTTTTATAGGAAACAGCACTTCCTTCGTTTGGGTTCGCTATCTTCGCTTTCTTCCGGAAACAACAAAGATTCCTCAGAATCCGTTGACTTTATTTCCTGATTTTTCCAAATATCCCTGACGAGATCGAAGAACAGCTGATCAACGTTATCTCCATATTTGGCAGAGGTTTCAATGAATTTCACACCTAGTGATTTGGCTAACACCTCTCCCTGTGTGTAGGAAACCACTCTCTCCAGATCTGAGTCACACTTGTTACCAACTAGGAACATAGGAATGTAGGAACATTCCTTCAAGCGTAGAATGTCGCGATGAAGTTTCTCTATTTCCTCGAAACTGCTCCGATCCGTCACAGAGTACACCATCGCGAATCTATAAATAGAAGCGTTGATGGAGGTTTCTATTCTATAATTAGAAATGGCGCCTGATTTGATAGTTAGTAGAGTCGTGTGGATACACATTCCATCGCTGTGGCTAAGTTTAAACTCTACACGACGCCTTAAGGACAAAATAATGTATCTCAAGGTGTGAATTCTAAATTGCAAAAATCCTCCACGAATTGTGATTGGATGAACTGGATGGTGAGGGCACTCTTCCCTACTTGTACTCCCGCGTATGACTAGACATTCCTAACAACCTAATGCGTTGCTATAGTGCCATTTGATTACAAAAAGTTTCTATTTTAAGAATATCTACCCTTCTTTGTCGGTTATTTTCTCAACTTTCGTATCATCGGACTCGTCGAATATAGGCAAATGCACCGAGTCGAAATTAATGTAGCAGCACTAAGAATAGAAACACATAACACCTAACTCAGTTTAAATCAAAGTTGACTAATTCATTGAAAGATGATGAAGAATTATGAATTATTCAATTAATGAATTATTCAAAATCTCAAACATTAGTGCAGATTCTATGCCCAAAAGTGGTTAAAAGGTTGCTCATGTTATATACCTCCAACATTGCCCAGTCCCTAAGCGAAATATATAATATTTTTTCATTATTTTAGTTTCAAATTTTGAGTAATTCATTGATAATTCATGAATTAGTCAACTTAGGTTCCAATTGAAGATTTAGAATGAACACCTTGGTTCCAATTGGAACTATACTAACCTTTCCATCAACAAAAACCCTTATTTCGTTTCCATAGCACAACTGCATCCCTAAAGGGTTTTTATCTTCGTCGAATTTCCTCAGTAGTGTCACCTTTCCGACTCCTCGAGCTCCTAACAGTGCTAAGCTGGCCATTCCTATCCTCCAAGTTGGTTGCTAATCTAATATCTTAACCCCTGAAATAGACTTGTTCGTAAGTTGTTTACGACCAAAATATAAACACAACAAACACGTTTATTTGTTACAAAATAGGAAACAAACAAACGCTCCTACAAGATTACACAACCAATCAAATCCTCTATTTATAGAATTAAAGTTAAAATGGAACTACACAAATAAAACATTCCTGCCAACAAGCTGATGACGTCACTGTGTTCTAGACTAAGCTGCACATCTTGAACATGTTCCGTGGCTTCTTGGGTTTAACGTGAGTGTCCGGCTTTTTAGATTTCCTGATTATGCGGACAAGATCGTTGAAAACTGCGTCTACGTTGACTCTGTGCTTCGCAGAGGTTTCGATGTATTTAATTCCTAGAAGAGAGCTGTCATGCAAACACTGTTATTAGGATGCAGGGACTATTACCGTAATATGTTGCATAGTAAATATCAAACTCTAATTTAGGAAGAATATATTATATTACTACTCAATTAAGGATTCATGTGAATAGGCAAAACCATTAGAATTTCATATTTGAAATTAATTTAAAATACTATTCATACTCGCATTAGCTGGAAAAAGCATGTTCAAATTCAAAATACCTTGGAAAAATTCTACCAATATATATTTTATGAAACACAAGGTCAAGTGCCGCCCCCTATTAAGCGCCACCCGGGGCGGTCCGCCCCCCCTAGCTACGCCACTGATATACAGTACTATAACAATTCACAGTTCTCTATTAAAGATTATTTATTCCAGCTGCGCAGTATTAGGATTTATGAAGTACCCGAATATTATCAGTATATATTCGTATTCGGTTCAGGAACTACGAATTCATGAATACTGATCAAGGAATTATCTAGGAGCGCGAGACGCTCCTTTAGGCGTATTAAGCTGCTAAGTGTTTAGGAGCGTAAAAACTCGGAAAAATGCCCAATTTACCCAATATTTTAAAGTCATTTAGCGATTTAGGCGTATGTAAATTTCGAAATTTTAGATTAGGAGCGTATCTCTGGAAGGCTGTATAATACCCTGGAAGAGAGGTGTCATCAAACACTGTTTGTTAGGATGCAGGGCTGGGGTTGGTTAACCGATATTCGGGGTCGGTTATTTTGGTTTCCTCCAGGGCGGTTAACCGATGTCGATATTAATTAGTATAACTATGGATTTGTCGACTAATATTTAACCTGATATTGAAAAATTTACAATCTTCAGTGGTCTCGACATATACTATTTGGTTAGAAAAATAGAAATAATATTGTAATATCAAATTTTAAAAGTAATATTCATGAATCTTCATCGAAAAACAATGAAATTAGTCTAAATATTTAGAAAATAAAGCAGATCGGCTAACCGATTCAAGATTTTCTTAACCGTTAACCGTGATTGACGGCGGTTAGCCGGTGAACTTAATCCAGCCTTGTAGGATTTAAAATATAACGGAAGTGGCATGAAAGTGAAGCGTATAACGATTAATGTGAAGAATGCGGAAATTGATATGAGAGATCATTCAGGCCAACTTGAGCCATTATAAAGGCGGGACGCAATAGAAAGTATTTACAGAGAATCAAAAAAAGCGGGACATAATTGAGAAATTTGGTGTAAAAACGGGACTGTTAGGATTCCGAGCATAAAATCCGAGGTTCTGAATAGTTAAAATTGAATAATTAACAATTCCTGAATTCCAAGACAGGGATTGCGTCACTAACCTAGAGAGCTGGCCTGCTGTTCTCCCTCCTGGTAGGAGACCACCCGCTCGTACTCCAAATCCGCCTTGTTCCCCACCAGGATCATGGGGAAGGAGGGCCGCTCCTTCACGCGGAGAATCGTCTTGCACAGTTTCGGAATCTCTTCGAAACTGTTCCTGTCCACTATCGAGTACACCAGCAGGAACCTATAAATAGATACTGCATCTAATTATAGAACTTAACCCGCCTATACCAGGAATGTGTTGCGTCATTTCCTGTTTAAGCCATTTTGGGCGGGGAAGCCATATAAATTGGGGTTCAGACTATAAATAGAAAATACCCCTGGTAAGTGCATTAAGTGAGACTAAACAGCTGGGGAGTTGACGGCTAATAGGAATACAGTTTATTTTTAGAAATAGCCACCTTGTATGGTGGATACGCACGAGTTCTAATAATAGAGTTCTATTTATAGACGTACCCTTCTCCGTGGTGCATGTACTGCTCCCTCATGGCAGAGAACTCCTCCTGTCCCGCAGTGTCCAGGATGTCGAGAATAGCCACCTAAGACACAATATTCACACCTATACTCCAATCGGAACCTAGTTCTATAAATAGTACAATCCACGGAATATATAACTTTCACGATATCGCGGATGTCTCCCAGTCATTTTCTATGTTACCGAAGCCTACAAAAGGGCTTTCTCAACTAACTCTACCATACTGTCTTAGTTCCTACCTCGTCATCAATGACTCCGTTCTTGCGGTAGGAGTCCTCAATGGTAGGATCGTAGTCCTCCACGAACTGTGATTGGATGAACTGGATGGTGAGGGCACTCTTCCCTACTCCGCCTCCTCCTACCACTACCAGCTTGTACTCACGCGTCTGACTAGACATTCCTAACTACCTAATGTATTGCTAGGGGTATGAACTAGGAATGGGTATAAATCTCAATATTGATGTCAATAAGGACAGTAGTATAAATAACCAATCAGATTCTTTCTACTCAAAGCCATTTGGAGTACTAATCTTGTTATATATAATCTAGAGTGCCTAATTACATCTATAGGATTAGTCTGAGCATTCCAGGAAAGATTATGTTGCCAGGATATGGTTATATCAAATTCCTTACTCAAACTTGCGTTACTACTGAAACAGCCTGTGTAGACTGACTGCTTCATGGAAACAGACACTGCATCAGCTCACTCTGTAAATTCAAGTCTGTTTATCGGACAAATTTAACCAATCAGGAACTGATTTCGAATTAAAATTTAGTTGTTTATAGAAATGGCAGGAAGCTATATAAACGTGGGTTCTATTAAAAATAGAATTGTCAAGACTAATTGTGCTTGTCAACCATTGTAGCTATCTGCTGTAGAGAATAATGAGAGACATTGAGAGTTGATATCTCTGGTCTCAAATCAACTTTCTATAACTCCCAATATTGCAAGAGCAGGAGTACAGGTGACTCCGCTTAATCGGGACACTTTGGTCCAGGATATTTTGTCCCGATTAAGCGGAGTTCCCAAATAACCAATGAAATTTAGTATTAGTCTTTATGGGAACTATTCCGTTCCTGTGGAGACTTATCCTAATTAAGCGGAGTTGACTTAGATTCTGCAGCAAGTAGGAATTTGAAGATTCTCCAAGTAGGAATTCCAACTTTCCGCCGAAGAAATTCATTTAATTCCACTCAACTAAAGGGATTACAGGGGTGAAATCACTCCCATTTAGATCCATAGAAACTGTCGTTAAAATAAATCAGATCTTTTGGAAGAATGTGTATTCGGGTTCTATAAATTGTTGGTGGTAGAGAGCCACTAAAGAGGCGGCTTAGTCGGACACATCGTGTCACAAGACTCGCCAGGAAGCAAACTTGTATAAATTCAACCGTTGTGTCTGATCCTACATGAGCCTAATGCTATCATGAAGTATCCCTAGTGGAACAATTTAAAATGGCGCTAGATTTTTGCCAACTCATTTCTGGTTAATTCATTTTTGGCGGGGAAACCTTAGAAGTGTGGGGACTTTGCTATAAATAGAAATGACCCCACTGGTAATTTAAATATCAAATGTCAAAGTTATGGAGTAGCTCTGGAATCCTTGGTACAGTCACTTCTTTTGATTGGTTGGGAATTGTTAATCAGGATAAGTCTCCAGCAACTGAGTGGTTCCCATCAGAGTGGACCATGGGTCACTTGGGTCACATAAATCGCTGGGTCAGTTGGGTCATGGGTCACGACCTCTTGACCCAGTGACCCAGTGACTGGGTCACGTACTGGGTCACTGGGTCATGGGTCATGCATGCAATGGGTCAGATGGGTCATGGGTCACTGTAAGTGACCCATGGTCCACTCTGGTTCCCATAAAGGCTAGTACTGAATTTGATTGGTTAATTGGGAACTCAGCTTAATCGGGACAAAATATTAGAATGTCCCAATTGAGCGGATTCACCTGTATATAATATGTTGCAGTCAGAAATTTTCAAAATTGACAAATTTGGTGATATCGATTATGATAGTAACCCTATTTAAAGTTGTTATCTACTTTACACTTAATCACTGTGAACCTAGCGCCCAAAGGACGCCTCTGGCAGACACAAAGTGTCCGCCAGCCGCTCAGCGCAAGCAAGGGAAGTATGCTTGTAGTTAAATAATAACTCGAGTTCTTTATGGTTAGACTAACTAAAATTTCAATATTGTATTTTAATTAGTCTCTTCTGTTAAAGACAGTAGAACTCTGTCCTGTGAGATATCAAGACACAGCACTATTAGGACTCAGTGAACTGAGTAGACAATCTGCTCAGTGGTGAGATGTCTGTGAGGATAAATTGAGGTAGAAATTAAATGTAATATTAGTGATTTGTTTTTCTTGAAATGTTAACTCAAATTCGTGGGAGTCAGCAGGGATAATTTAGAGATTTTCCTCTGCTGAGTCAATAGAATCTTGTTTGTGTTTGTGTCACGATTATTGAGAATTTGTGTTTGCATTTCGTCAGTATCTCATCATCTGACTGCATCAAGAGTAAAGTAGTCACGCGATATCATGGCATTAAGGTGCATGATGATGTAATAATGGGATTTTGCACTACATAGCTTATGTACTAGCTTGTATTGTCTGTAGATGTCTTGATTTTAGGAGTTATGACTCGAAATAACCCGAAAATGGAAACACAGTGGATCCCGGTTATATTCTTAATTATGGATTAGATACGATAGCGAGGAATTTTCTGCCATTCCCTTAGTTCAGTGGTTCCCAATCTCTAAAAATAGATTTTGATTGTAATCGTGAAAGTTCTATAATTAAATCAGCCATAGCCTACTATATATAAGGCCTGTTTCATACGATTACTATCCACCGTACGATTACTATCCATCGTACGATTACTATCCACCGTACGATTGTTATCCACCGCAAGTTAGTATAGAATCATTCTCACTTACACAAAATCATTCTCACTCATAATGAAAGTCATTCTTAAGGTTGGCCTTTCCTATGGGCATTTTGTTTTTTATCTAAAATTTGCAAAAAGACCTTTTTAATCATTTTTAGATCCCTAAAGGGGTTTTTAACATTAATTTCGATTTTAGAATTTCAATGCTAATATTTTACCACTTAGAGCCACTTCTACCACCTCCTGGTGTCGCCCAAAAAAGGACACATTTTTGAAACGGAAAGTCTCATATCCATAACTTCTTTGAACCATGTTAGATCATCATTTAAATGCTAAATTCGTGCTCAGCACTAAATTTCCAGCAATTTGATATATATATTGACCATATTTGGAGAACTTTTTGGATGTCCGTGCATAGCAACGGCCAGGAATTTTTTCACATTCCTGGCCGTTGCTAGGAACCCGCAGCCAAAGAATTTCTCCAATATGTCCAATATATATATCAAATTGCTGGAAATTTAGTGCTGAGCACGAATTTAGCATTTAAATGATGATCTAACATGGTTCAAAGAAGTTATGGATATGAGACTTTCCGTTTCAAAAATGTGTCCTTTTTTGGGCGACACCAGGAGGTGGTAGAAGTGGCTCTAAGTGGTAAAATATTAGCATTGAAATTCTAAAATCGAAATTAATGTTAAAAACCCCTTTAGGGATCTAAAAATGATCAAAAAGGTCTTTTTGCAAATTTTAGATAAAAAACAAAATGCCCATAGGAAAGGCCAACCTTAAGAATGACTTTCATTATGAGTGAGAATGATTTTGTGTAAGTGAGAATGATTCTATACTAACTTGCGGTGGATAACAATCGTACGGTGGATAGTAATCGTACGATGGATAGTAATCGTACGGTGGATAGTAATCGTATGAAACAGGCCTAAGAGTAACTTAACCAGGGATGCGGTAGAAGATGGATGAAGAAATACATGAGCTTCCTTAAATCATTAACAAAGCACAATAGAGCTTAGGAATGTATTACCAGCATATATAAATATGGTGTCAAAGCACCCATATCCGTTGTTAAAATTTAGATTAGCCATCAAATGATTGCGCAACAGGTTATATTTGGGTCAAATTTAGTGATTTTCAGAGGCCGTTTAAGGGCACTTCTAAGTGTTTTTATTATAAGGTTTTTCGCATAGAACTGAGGAGTGAATGTGTTAATACGAAAAATTTGGAATTTTTTCATGGAATGTTCTTACATTCCAGTGTTGCTATGGAAACGTGTTTTGGTCAGTTGGGGCTATATCTTGAAAACAGCGATAGCTAGACATTCAAATTTAATCCCATTTGATAGCAAATAGGCTACTTCCTATTTAGCTATTATACAATTTCTGTGTCTAAATTCAATGGTTTACGAGATATTCGACAAATTACTAAATGTGACCAATATGATAAATTGTCTAATAACTCGTAAATTATTGAATTAAGACATAGAAATTGTATTATAGCTTAATAGGAAGTAGCCTATTTGCTATCAAATGGGATTATATTTGAATGTCTAGCTATCGCTGTTTTCAAGATATAGCCCCAACTGACCAAAACACGTTTCCGTAGCAACACTGGAATGTAAGAACATTCCATGAAAAAATTCCAAATTTTTCGTATTAACACATTCACTTCTCAGTTCTATGCGAAAAACTTTATAATAAAAACATCTGAGGCCTTATTATAGTAGGCTATGAATCAGCCTTGAGGACTTCTATGAGTTTCCTGTGAAATTCCAAAGTTCCATTGTGGATACCTAGGAACATCGTGGTCTGAAATAGTACAATTATTGGAACACATAATCGCCTTTAAGACGTCTTTAGCACTGTTGCGTGATATCTTGAGATCGGGATATCTTGAGATCCTAGTATTAAGTAACCATGGATGATTTAGTACCGTGATATCTTGAGATCGTAACATTTTGAGATATCTAGCATTCTGAGATTTTGTTTGGCTTACTCAAATGGCCTTGTGGTTCAATCGGTTTCATTGTGGCACTAAATTGTGGCACATGACAAAATTTGATGGCACGCGACACAATTTAGTGGCACGCGACACAATTTACTATGGTAAAACCCATATAGACCATGAATCAATTATATTTTAGTAATGTATGGTCCATATGGGTTTTACCATAGTAAATTGTGTCGCGTGCCACTAAATTGTGTCGCGTGCCATCAATTTTTGTCATGTGCCACAATTTAGTGCCACAATGAAATCGATTGAACCACAAGGCCATTTGAGTAAGCCAAACAAAATCTCAGAATGCTACCATATCTCAAAATATTACGATCTCAAGATATCACGGTACTAAATCATCCATGGTTACTTAATACTAGGATCTCAGGATCACGATCTCAAGATATCACGGTACTAAATCATCCATGGTTACTTAATACTAGGATCTCAGGATATCACGATCTCAAGATATCACGCAACAGCACTAACCTTATATATTAAAACACTAGGATTTTTTTTTGTTTTTTTTGTTTGTCCGAATTGATTGAAGAATTGGCAAGTCGTAGAGATACGAAAATTGGCATGTACGTAGGTGTCAAATGATGAATCTAGGATTAAGTTCGAAGATCTAAGCGAAATGTTCACAACTCGCCGAGATAGGTGACAAAATGTGCTGAAAAGAACTATTTTTGATTGAAATTCATTGGTTTATGTGAACCAATCAATTATCAGCCTTTTATAGTGCCATTCACACGATTCTATTTCATATAAATGATTGAATAATGCTATTTTGAGTCTATAATTTGATTGTTAACAACAATTAAAGTGTGTTATATGCTACGATCAATCAATTCGATCATAAAATAACTTTTAACGACATGGACTGGAATTGATTATTTAAGTATAATAATCTTAAGCAATGTGAACTTTGTGTATTCAAATTGAGCTTACATTCAGGATTAGTTGACTTAATACAAAGTAAATTATATTTATCACGAAACAAAATTTCTGCTACAGTACTGATTTCATTAATGTAACCGTAGACAAATGACAATCCAGCGTACTTAGCACCAAACAAGAAAGCGACGTATTGTTTCTCTAATATCCTCAAGCGCCCACTGGGTAAATCTGCGGACACGTAGTGTCTGCAAGCCGCGCAGCGCAAGCAAGCGAGCGCGCTTGTTATAAATTAAAACCAAAAAACAATTAAAATATAATCATTTCGGATAAATTATTTATTGAGAATACTGATTTATTTCTAATCCTTAATTCAAATGATTGCGTAGAATATATTACACGAATTATACTTACGTTAACAACGTATCTTACCAGAAACTATGCAGATTAAACTTTGTTGTTGTTAAGAGACATCTGGAATAGCTCATGTGGGAAGCTACTTAGTTACTTAATGTCTGGAGTGGAATTTGATATAACTAATTATTAATTTTAGGTTTTAATCTGAATTAGTCAAACAATTAAACAATATTATACTTGTATTGCTGAGCTTAACATGGATTTATTCTGAAATAGTGGTTCATATTCTCTAAATATTGTGTTATATTCGAAGATAATATCGGCCGACAAACTGACAGTGTCGCTCCATTTAAGTAGCTAGAAGGGCGTGATATGTAATTAACTTAATTCATCAGATCGCGCCTCGTACAAATGACTCTCGGAATTCGGGGAACCTTTCGAAAACTGGGCGCGTTTGGATTCTATATTTCTTCAAAAAAAATCATTTTTGTGTAAAATATTTAATTTGTCACGTATGAAGAGTTATCACAACATTTATGCGTGTGGATGCCAGGAAGGATTTGAGTACAACTTTACTGTAATACTTATAACAGACTGACTGTGTACATACGTATCTACTATGCAACCACTTTACCACTTTTTGGAGTGGTCTTGCTTGAACATAAAGGTTGAGGATGCTAGTTTCACATGAACCCAATATTATTTCGCGTAAAACGGTTTGTTTTTGTCACGAGCTATGCTCGCTCGATACCGTACATCTAACCACTCGATAACCAGGGCGTCCACCTGTGGTCCTGAGATGCTCCGATTTCGGAAATGCACTGTATAATTCGATACCTTTCTTGAAATGGTCAGATTTTGTAAAAGTTGCACCCAGGTACAAATCTCTGCCGTGTATATTATCCTTACTATTAAAACTCAATTAATGTATATACACTACCCGGACAAAAGTATTCGACCACCCCGAAAACCTCCATACAAATAGTATTAAAGTGGATTTATTCATGAAGGAATGTGTACTAAAATATTAAGAAATATATTGAGAAGAATGTTCTACTTTTGAATTCAAATTTGTAAACTACACATCCGAATTACTAATTTTTGAAACTTTCAACACAAAAATACTTATTCCCATGCAAAAAAGACTCGGGACAAGTAGCATCAAATATCAAAGGTAGATATTGATAATTTTGGAGTTAATAATTGAGTTAAGGATCTCAATTATCCTTACTAAGTATTAAAACTCTATTAATGTTTATTTATATACAAGCGCGCTTCGCTTCGCGGCTATCGTAGATGACATCTCTAAATACTTCTGTCTTACCGTTATAATCGGTATCACTAAAAAGACTACACATTTGTCAATTTATCAATTTTTTAATGGGGAATGACGACGGCATAACAGAGTGATGAGTCATCATTTTTTTGATAATATTAGTTGTATCATATGTGAGATGCACATTCTATTGAAATTTCTTCTTTCTATCACCTAAAATCAATTCGTTATGACGAATTGATTGAAGAAACTTTCAGGCACAGAAAGCTGATTTTTGGCATGTGGAAGTATTTTTGTTATGGCTCCACTAAGTTCAGAGCTCAAAGGAAAATGTTGACTAATCATGGGATTATGACGTCATTGTCACCTTTTTTTATAATTAGAAATTCCGTTTTTCGACTATAACTCAGCCATTTTAGATGATAGAAGGCTGAAATTTTAATAGAATGTGTATATTTATATATCTCACATATGATACAACTCTCATAAAAAATGGAGACCAATTACTCTGATATAAAATGTCCTGATAAAGTAATGACACTCAAGATATGATATGATGAGATGATTCGTGACAATAGCTATGAACACTAATCTTAGAGCATTGACAAGTCTGTCCATTATAAGCTCAGTTATGAGATTCAGAGATTAATTACACAAACATTGAGTTCTTGAAGTGGTTGATGGTATCTGTGCCACAACCACTAACCACATGAACAGTTAAGAACATTCTAGAAACATCTTTGCTTGAGATAGCAACACAAGATGAATGGAGTGGTTAGCTGGAATGTGCTTAAGGATCAATTTCCTAGGAAAGGAGATACTAATGAATTCATGCGTGACGCCTGTAGTAAAGTTCTCTGTAGCAATCTTGTCACAGTTCTATGCTCAGTTAAATAGAGAGAATATCTCACTGTTATCTTCAAACCCAGCAACAGTTCTACTGAAAACGATTCAAGCATAATCGACAAGATTTCCAAACGATTCCAACCGAATCTAAACACGAATAAAACAAACGTTTCAATCATTTCGCAAAGACCGAAACACTCACAGAAACACGAACATTCCAATCTGACACGAGTGAGTCCATTTCTATTTAACAAAAAATATTTAAGAGACTAATATATTCTATTTCTCTTTATTAAAGAAAATTTATTTTGCTTTAAATCATTGAGTGTAGAGAATGGAGTTTTGATTTATTCATTCAATATCGTTTCAGGAATCGAATTAACTTTCCTAATTCAGGGTTTAAGTCGAGACTTTGGTATAACTCTGCTTAACCATAGTGATAACCACCAAAAATATGAATCATGGTGTAATTCCCAAAATCTTTTGTAATTTTACATCAAGTGAGGGCCTTAAAACTTGTCTTAGTTTATTAAGCAGGAGAGTTAGATAACAACGACAAATATTCCAACTTTCAAATACAGAATTTTTGTCGAAATATTTCATACAATTTTAATGAAATTTTCATAAAATATTTGGGGAGAAATTCTCTAATTTTGCTTAAAACTAATAATACTCTGCGTCGACAATTTAAATTTCAGAATTTATCAAGTATTTCCTTTCCAAATTAGATAATTGTTCTATTTTTAGTTACATATTTTCATCGATTCAGCGTATTTTGAGAGTTTCTTCACATTCTTGAGACACAAGTGAGTTAACAGAACAGTTCTAACTAATCTTCTACCATTAACGTGTACTGTAATGCAGTTATTCATTCTTAACCATGGATGATATACTATAATCAGGTCTAGTGCTGATTCAGTAATGTTGAATCATTTATTAACTAATATTAACCATGGATACTTTAGAGCATTTATAAGCTGAAATCTCAGCATTCTCTGTTCATTTCATAACCATGGATAATGTCCAATCAGGTCAAGTCCTAGTTTCCAGGTTATTAGTACATCTAACAACCATGGATAGTAGTGCCAAGGAATTCTCATCTCTGTATTTTAGACTTAGAAAAATATGTCAATTAAATATTTAGAAGATTAGCTTTCATTTGAAATCGATGCACAATGGATTTTGTTAATTCTTTTTCGTTTTTTTAAAAGCCATTTTGAGCGGAGAACCCGAAAATACGAGTCCAATTCTATAAATAGAATGGACCTCATGGCATTAGGCGGGATTTATATAACTAATATCAACGCTGGTGTCACGGTTTTAGAAATGGACCCGTTTTGACAGAACCAACCAGACCACTTTTGAAAAGTGGTCTGGTTAAAACCACCATACTAATCGTAGCGCTGGTGCCAACCCTGAATATGTTTGGGGAATTATAAAATTATTGTTTTAAATCAGATATCTTTAGGCCACAGTAAATAACAAACTTGTTTCAAACTCTAGAAAGCAAAAGTAAAGATTCATCGCGACTGAAATATACGAATAAACAGAAATAAGTGTAATGAGTCGAAACAATGCCTCAATTCTCGACCACTTTTAAATTATATCCGTTTGAAAACGAGTCATGATGAAAAACTAAAATATTTAAATCCAAAATTGTCCAATCAACATTATATTTTGGTCAGAGCCGTTGCTTGGGCGGGAAAAGCGGGGCATATGTTCCGGGCGCCAAGCTCTAGGGCAGTGTTTCTTAACATTTTAAAACTTCCGCACCCCTTCAGTTTTCTAAATCAAATATTTTAATATAAAGGTAGCGTCATTACGCCTATTCAATAGAATGCATTGATTTACACGTTATATGCTTTGAGCATGCCTAATTTCCGGACCTGGACCGTCCCGGAAAATCTAGATTCCTAATTTCCGGGATTGGACGGAACCATCAGGTACCTAATTTCCTGGTTCATTTTGCCCTACATTCTGTGCCTATTAAGCGGAGTCAACGGTATTAGGATCCAAATCCAGGCTTCTGAAAATGGAAGAAATGTCTCAAAGAGAAAGTGTATCGTAGCAGAGCAGTTTTTGTTTCTTGCCGCGGCCTTAATATCTTATAATTTCTTGTTGCGGCTCTGATTTTGGTTAAATAAGCCAAATAAGCAGCAACTGATTTCTTTTCTTTAAATTAGTTTCTTTTGGAAATGGAAGAATTTCTTCACCATTTTAATAAATGTCCTTATTCGCAATTTACTGTTAAAATTTTAATCATAAACTGCCTAGGCAGAATATTCGTAACTAATTACTGTTTATTAAGCAACATTATTTCGAAATTCCGCAATAATCAATGAATTCACCTTTTGAAAATATTTGTATTAAAATTCCCAGTTAAATCTCTGAAAATAATTAATTAAAAAATCATGTTTCTCTTTAGTCACATTCTACCATTGATCAACTGTTTCACACCTCCTAAATCTTCACATTCCAGAAATCATATCGAGTAAGTTATAACATAAAATTAATTGTATCGTACGTATACTAATACTACCTCCACTTTGAAAGGTGTTAGTCAATCGACAATATTTTTGAATTGGTTTGGTTAAACTATGCATGCCCGCCTAAAAATGCTTTACATCATTTAAACGAACGAATATTCGAATTTCATTTCAAGCATAGTGGAATGATATAATGGAACTGCTGCTTATTATTAGAAGTTTTATTAAAGCACATTCCTATAGATTGAAATGTCAGGAAGCAGAAAAGAAGAGATGAAGGTTTTCATGGAACTTGGAAATTCTTTGAAACCTGAAACGCTAAGAAAGTTAGGCAACGCATTGAGTGTACCCGCACACATAATGGAGAAGACAGAAAACGATCCCATTGATTTCCTCTACGCCATGAGGGAGTGGGATGGGTTTAATCCCGCACATTTCGATGGCGCATTAGGATACATCAGTGGGAGTATGCAGGCCACTGCTAGAAGACTTAAATGGCTGAGCAATCCTCAGTTCAAACAAACTAAATCCACCGTACATTCCACAAAAACGTTCGTTAAGTTATTAACTGAAGGATTAACCACGAAAGAATGGAAGTTAATTGGAAACGAATCTTCTGAACTAGAATCCCATTCCATGCTAAAGTCCTGTGTTGACAGAAATATCATCACCAAAGATCTGAGCAAACTCTGCGAATTCCTCGAAATAATCAAAAGGAACGATTTAGCCGTTAAGGTCGAGAGCTACAAACCGACATTCCAGAATATTTCCAAAACCCAATTCCACGAGCAAATCCATCAGGAATTAGGCCTTGATCAGGATGAAGAGGAAAACATCGAATTCTGGGAATTTAAACTCGCTAAACACATGAAGAAGGAAAATGAAAACGTTAGTGTCGTCCTTAATGAGCGCAGCGTCCCAATAGAGTCAGTGTTCACACCTCTGACTGTGATTAGAGTTAAGCCGGCTGAGGAGAGAGCGAAGGAGGCCAGTGGCATTAACGAAATAAACTTTCTGAGAAACATTCATAAGAGCGTGAGAGAGAAATCCGTCGAGGTGGTCGATTTCGAAACCATCGTGACCACATGTGACCCATCATCAAGTCCAGTTTGGTGTCTCATTGGTAATCCTGGAAGTGGGAAATCTTTCCTCTGCAAACACTTTGCTTTCCTTTATGGCGACCACCAAATGCGAAATTTCCGTTTTGTCATTTCCGTACCATGTCGGATGCCAGAGTGGCACAAACTTGAAGAAGTGAGACAGGAAGCAAAAGATGTTGTCGACCAAGAATTCGTGATCAACTGGCTTTCCCTTTCCATGACTGTTGGCGCGAAATGGAGTGAATCCCTCTCGACACCTGTATCGAACAGACGGAGAGGGACTTCTGATTATAATGGACGGAGTCGATGAGTTCACCACCAGTGTGCCATTCGAGACCACTCTACTCTGCAGAATTCTAGAGAGACACTTCCTCTGTCTCGCCACTATCCTCGTCACGAGCCGTCCCAGCCAATGGACAGAACTCCGACTCGATTTTGGAATGAAATTCAAGATTAACAAAGATTTCCAGGTTCTCGGATTTTCGCCGGAAAACCGAGACTTCTACTTCGAGAAGAGAATCAGCACTCTTGAAAAACTAAAATCCGTCCACCAGCTATTCGCCCGCCACGACGAGATTAAACAGCTGGCACTTGTTCCCGTCAATGCCAGTCTGTTCACTTCACTTTTCAACAATTCGGACGCGATTCTAACTCACACTTTATCGCACCTCTACACACAACTCGTTGTCTACATCATCAGGAGGCAGTTGTCGCGAATGTGTCTCTACGAGCACAGCGAAGTCCTCGCAATGTCCCATTTCCATCCGGGCATTAAGGAGTGCATCAATGCCATCGGGCTAGAAGCCAATCAAGGAATCTACGAAAGGGAGCTTACGTCCGACAAGTCCATCCCTCTGAAGCTGGAAGATAAGTCCTACGATTGCGAGCGACTCGGCCTAATGCACGCGCATATAAAAGTAGACAATTTCGGTGTCCGCGTGAAGGTGTGGACTTTCCAACACCTCACCATTCAGGAGTACATGGCGGCCGTTTCCATCTGTAACAACCTCTGGCGCAATCAATGTTACATCGTCCGCTATTTCACCACTTCCAGCAAGCTCCTCGACATGTACAGGATGGTGGTTCGCTTCGTGGGTGGCATTCTAATGAAGGACGCAGGTTTCATAACGCCCGTTCTCTGCAGACATGTTCTTCCAAACCCATTACAACTCCATGATGCACCTATGTTCTATCAGCTGTACTATGACACTATACTTGTTGAGGTTTCAGACTGGAAGGAATTCACTGAATCATTCCTTTTCCTATGCACAGTCATAATTGAAACAAACTCACATTCCATCCATGAGCACTTCGCTTATTTCGAGAAGAGATTTCCCTATCCTCTCTGTCTATATTTCCTTGACACCATTTCTCCAAACGAATGGCATTGCTTGCTGAGATCGCTGGAATATGTTCGGAATTTCCAAGTAATACTAATTCGATCAGATTACGTCACTGCCATCCAGTTCCACTCTCTCCTAAACCAGCTAGCTACTTGTAATGTACATTACTTAGCTCTACTCTTTACTAAGAAAGATTACGCTGCCATTCATTCGCTCACCAGTATTCTCACTACTGCCACTCTGCCACCTGACACTAGAGTCAGCATTTGCTTGCAATATTGTGACCTATCATCCTGTCAAACTTCTCAACGACTATTCTCCTCCAACAACCAATTAACTGGGAGTTTAGAGTTATACGATTCCGAAATGAACCAACAGATGTTAGAGGAACTAACCAACCAATTCTCTTCATTACAGAATTTGTACTATAGTCCTAAGTCGAATGAATCTGATTGGTCCATCCTCTCCCAGTTAATAACTAACCATCAGCTTAATGGACTCTACATTCTAGATCTTGAAGGTCACCTCCCACTGACACCTGACATATTATCAGGCCACTCCTCCCTAACAGAGTTAGTTTGGGCGACAGAAGAAGATTGCTACAGAGTCATTCCTTCCTTAAGCAGCATTAACTCTCTCACACAACTGAGTCTAGTATCTAATACTCATCCATCTCCTAATGAATCCCTTCTAACCTCGCTAATTGAACTCATCATTTCAAACGCTAATTCTCTGAGAGATATTACTTTATCTAATTTACATGAATTAGGATTTGACAGCTGTAATAGTTTCTTCACTGTTGTCTCGTTGTGTTCTAACCTGATGGTGTTACAGCTGTGGTTTACTGAATTCATTTCTGAGGATATGAGTTTCTGGTACATTGCCTTATCAGCTCTGAACTCACTGGTTTACTTGTCACTTCTCGGTTCCCCGTTACAGGACTCAGGTATGCTGGTAGTGTGCAGCAGTTTAGCTTACCATCCAACTATTAGGAGGTTGAACGTACGAAGCTGCGAACTCACCTCTTCCTCATGTGTCGCACTAAAGTGTCTTATACAGACACTTCCACGTGTGAGAATGCTGGAACTTTCCAAGTCTGAACTATCCAGTCCAGATTCAGAACAGTTGCAAAGCCTCTTGCAGTTAGCAGAAGAATGCTCTGTTAAGATTGTATGAGAAGATTAACTCAGATTAGGTGAGTGTTTACTTTATTTAATATTTGTTTACTTTTAAAGACTAATCATATGATTAATCATTTAATTTATTGTTATCCCGCCCTTATGTAAGACTGGATTCGGTTAACCGCCGTCAATCTCGGTTAACGGTTAAGGACATCCTAGATTGGTTAGCCGATCTGCTTTATTTTCTAAATATTCACACTAACTTCTTTGTTTTTCGAAGGAGATTCAAGAATATTACTTCTAAAAATTTGTAAATATAATAGAATTCCTATTTTCTAATCACAAAGTATGTTCGAAACCTCTGAAAATTATAAATTTTTTCAATATCAGATTAAAGTTTAGTCCAAAATTCATACTTCAACCAATTAATACAATTAATTTACCAGTTAACTGCCCTGGAGGAAACCAAAATAACCGAACCATAAAATCGGTTAACCAACCCCAGCCCTACGAGGTGTTTTGTTGCGTCATTTCCGGTTTAAACGATTTTGGGCAGGGTAGACATACAAGTTTGGGTCTTACTATAGATAGAAAAAACGCTAAGCTAACCACAGGATTTATTAATCGATTATTGTTGCTATAATCAACACTTTCATTAATGCGATTGTGTAGAATTGATTTAAAAGCCTTTGTCACTTCTAATTTTAACCTGGAATTTGCATATTAATTACTTCCATACTAACTCCTTCCTAGTTAGAGATACACAATACGGCTAATGGTCTAGGTTCAGGTTTGAGGAGTAACTCGGTTGCTATGGTCTGGCTAGGAATTTAGATTCTGTTAGCAATGTTCTTATTCAAATATTTGAGCTCATCCTCACTGTCTCTTTTCTAGGTACAATCTCACACGAGTCTACTCCTCTTCACACCTCTCTACTACTCTCCTAACATTCTATTATCCTATTCCTGAATTAGAACATTCTAGAACACTCATTGTGTTGTGTAGTGTGCTATTAATAGAATTAAACTTGTGCCATATTTAACTTGGAAGAGATTGGCGGGAATTAATCTAGTCTAGAGCAGTGACATAGAGGCAACAGGTGTCGAGTGGATTTGCATTAAGAACTTAAAACTGAGAAATTATTTTTTCAAATTCTGAAAGTCGTGTCTAGTCTAGACAAACTGAGGGGGCGGTGTAGGTTGGAAAGTTTTGAAGATTTAGCAAACGCCTTGGAAGTAATTATGTCTAACATTCAACCAACCAGATTTACTTTGGGATTAGAACAGAAGTTCGATTTAATTCAGTGGGAATTAGCTGAGGTTATAGTTGAGTATTACTAGATTTCCCACTCGGATTAGTTATTTAGTTACACTCCGTTACTTAGATACCAACTGTATTCGACCACCCAACTAGATTAGACCAGTAGGATACCTCTTATATACAGTTACTCACTTACTACTCTATTATTCACTTTCTGTATTCATTCGAAATTGTAACATTAAAGTTCACTTCATCTGATACTAACTAATCGTACTTAGCTACAACACTGATATAAAACTCAGTAATAATGTGTGTTCGATATAAAAATTTTAAATTATAATTACGAAATTGAATATACGAGGGTGGCGTTTATTCGAACTCCTAAAGTACCTGTGCACTATTAATAGCATTAATCCAAGGAAGGATTGTGTTTCCAAATTTGTAGTGTAGATCTACAGATTGAGCTCTATTAAGTGACTAGGACATGAGTATTGAACGTGTTGATACTGTATTGAGTATAGTGCTTAATCGGACATACTAGGACTCCATATTCTCCCAATTAACCAATGAAATTCAGTATTAGCTTCTATGTATGGGAACAGAGTTGGAATTGTTTCAGTTTAAGTTAGGTTCCAATCGAATCAGACAAGAAACTGACTGTTTAGTGCAGTTCTATAAATAGATTACTTCATGAGTGCTAAGATTCTAGAACGTATCAGAGGTCTGGGATTTAGTTTGAGGATTAAAGGAGAGTCCACAGAGTTAGAAATATTGCAGTAGGGAGTCCACAACCAAAATTGTGAATCGCTCTCATAATGACTCAAAAATAAATCAGTTTAAAATATTTTTTGAGATTTCAAACAGACTAACCCTAGAGACTAAGAATATTCCAAACAATTTATATTCAAATATATTTAATTATAACATTATTCCTAAAATAGCTACCGCTACTCGCTAACAAACTCAGTTCTAATAATAGCTACGTCCTCAGTTCCTAGGCCTTTCCTTCTTCTCCTTGTAGAGAGCTAGCAGCGACACACCGGCCACTTTAACGATCTTGAATCTGACACCAGGGATATCTCCCACTGCGTGGCCTTTCCGTCCGAATCCAGCCACCAAAACCTCGTCGTTCTCTTCAATGAAATTCAGACATCCATCTCGCGGCACGAATGCGGTTATTTTCTTTCCGTTCTTGATTAGTTGCACTCGGACACATTTACGCACGGCTGAGTTGGGCTGCTTGGAACCAACACCTCTAAAAATAGAATATAGAATACCATGGATCCTCGAATAACCACTCCCAAATTAGGTGTTAAACTATTTTTAGTAACCTGCTAGAATAAACATTAACTTTAATTCTAGAATATAGAATATACAACCTTATATACTCATTGAAACTCTTCTATCTGAAATTTTACTTTCTTCTGGTGGTGAATGGAACTATAAATAGAATCGATTGGACGTTTGAAATGTATTTATAGTAGTGGTTGGAAGTTTATAGATTTCATGAGAATACTTTTGCAACAAATTATTAGAAATACACTACCATGGTTAAGTATTTTTGTATATTGAAAACTACAATGATTCTTCACTTCAACAGATCGGATTGTTAATTAAATATAGATTTCCACTGATATAGTGGAACTTGCATAATCGCTACATGTTGTTCAAGGTTCTAGAGTCATTTATATGGATTGACTTAGGTATAATCCCTATTATATAATAAAATGAGAGTCAAATGTATGTTCAATCCTTGGAATCTGATGGATACATTTGACACCTTTTTGATTGCCAAATAGTCGGACTATACAGTGCAAGATATACTGTCCAACGCCATTATGGTAGAAACGATGTTGGATTATATACAGGATGGTCACAAGAATTTTATAAGCCCAGGGGTGATCATAGGCGTCGTAAACTTTATTTCCTACCCTTGGACTGCCCGGCCACGATAATCCAGGGCCGTTCAGTCAGTTAATCGAGCCGTATCTTCAGCTGATCCAGCGTTACCATCAGCCAAATGGGCCGTGAACCTTGATCTACATGAGGGATTAGTAACAGCCAATTACCAGTACATAATAGCACTCAGCTTTTTACCGGTAGCACCCTGTACTTTTCACGGGTAGCACCCGGCATTCCCTCTGGGCCGCCCGCAATTGCCGGGTAACCTGGGTTACGACGCCTATGGGGGTGATACAGAGTCAAAAAAAATACAGGCCTTACTATGATTGGCTTAGGTGGTCGAATGAAATCCGGGTCCGCATAATCAAATTGCTCTCCTGGGACCACCCTGATCGTACAGGTGTCAGATCATAGAGGTTCCATTGTACATAGTCTCGTATCTGGGAATAAATCACGAATAAACTGAAACTGAAACTGAACCTACACTTTCTCCAGTACGATCCCTTTAGCGTGGGAAGCTCCTCCGAATGGATTGGCTTTGAGTGCAGTGCCCAAATGTGTCTTCTTGTACTTCTTATCCGACCACTTCTGTGTCCTTCTATGGTTCCGAAGCTTCCTAGCTGTCTTCAGGCCTCGTGGCTTCCCTATTGGAACCAAAAGGTGTTAGTTCCGATTTAACTGTATATAATAATAGCATGTAAATAACTCACCCATGTGAATGTATTTCTTTTTATGCTGTTAGTTGTCGAAGTAAACAATAAATAAGCTAGTAAACAAATATTCCAATGATGAACTAATGTGAATATATTATGTTAGTTTTGTTTGTTTGTTTGTTTGTTTGTTTGTTTGTTTGTTTATTCGTTATGTTTTGTCATATTGTCACAGGAAAAACTCAAGTAAAAACCGATTCTATAAAGAAGGAACAAAATTAATAGAATAATATAGAATATTCCCAACTCTCAATCTAATAATAGAACAACTAATTGCATATTTGGATATCATAATAACGTGAAAACGTAATTGGAAAGAGGAGCGTAGGTATTAATTCTCTTCCTCAAGGTGAGATATGCAATACGTATGATAAAGTGGTGACCTGTTTAAACTTAATGAGGTTGAGTAACATGATACATGTGTTCGCCGTATATAAATAGTACAGAGTTAAGGTAGATTTAAAGGTGGGATGGCGAGTAACGTTATGACGTCAGGTATCCGTATACCTGATAGCCTACAGCCCTCATATAACACACATTCCTATCCTCCATTCATGCATCGACCCTACGCGTCTATATATAGAGACAGCATATTCCGTTCTAGCTCTTTCAATAGCTTCGTGAATGAGGCTATTCTTAGATCTGAATCTGATTGGACGGCTAATGTGGAGATAGAAATAGAAACAAGCCCGGAACTAAGGTGTGAAAAATCGCAGGAAGATGATTGGCCACAGGGAGACCAAGCGAGTGAGGAAGAACCAGAACTAAACAAATCGGAATTGACACCAAAACCGATGGTGTCTTTCCTGAACAAAAGATTCTCTAAATCGGAACCTTCGATACAGAACCTGACAGATGGAATGGGAACTAACAAACTGAAGAGGAGAAAGTCTGTAACGTTTGCGGATATGGAAGGAATGGAACTCACAGAAGTGTTCTATTTTAAGCCATTCAGCATTCTTTATAGCGGAGAGTGTAACCAAGAAGATTTCGAGGTGTTTACGAACTTCGAGAATAACAACAACAAAACAAACAAACAAATAGAGTACACAACCAATTTCGAATGCGGAAACGCGAACCCCAAATTCCAAACATTCCTCCATACACAAAACGTCGTCTTGGAGACGCTAACAGTGGATAGGCATTTCATCAACGGTTGGATACATGTTCTAAATTTAGACTATACGAAGAGTGTTAGTCTAAGAATGACACAAGACAATTGGCTCTCAGTGAAGAACATAACAGCTGTTTACGAGAAATCGCTGCAAACTGTTTGTGTTGACATTTTTCTCTTCAAAATACCACTGAAAATCGGACGAACAGAATTCGCGATTCTGTACCAGACCAAAGGAATGGAATTCTGGGACAATAACTCCGGGAGGAACTACCATGTGGATATTTGCTGGTAACTATTTTTAGAATTTGTGACATATTTGTGTATTCGTATGGGAGTGTATTGAGATTATTTGTACGTAGTGATGTTAACTCTCTCAAGTATTTGGTCTATATTTAGTACATCAGTGAGTGGGGGGTTGTTCAGACCCCTGGAGATAAAAGTAGAACTTTCTAATTCGAGGTTTCTGTACTAAATATAGAATATCACAAGTTAGTGGGGAACCGTAGAAGGAGAATGTTCTATATTAAATTTCAAAGAAATGTTACTTAAAATAGAGTTCCCGCTTTCTAAGAAACTTTCTTTATATAAATACAAATCTGTATTAGAGTGAAGCTAAGAATAGCTCACTGTTCTATATTTAGATGTAAGTTCACTATTTCGGGAATTAAGAGATAACATTGCGAATATAATTAGTCGGATTAAAACCTAAATATAGCTACAGTTTTTGTTTTTTCAGAATGACTGTCCATTTTAAACCTGGCACATCCCGGCAACGCTTGTGGTGAATAAGAACTTTAGAATTGAGCGGGATTTTGGTTCCTTCTCCCGGCACATAGGCATTCACTCGATCAGACCCGCATAGCAATGTCACTGTCCGTCGCTGGGCAGAGTTGGGCTTCCTGGGACGAGAGAAGAACTCTTTTATGACGACACCTTTTCTCTGAGGGGGGAGAGGGGGTTTGGGGAATCTGATTTGTTTGGGAACGAAGAGGCCTAGACGGAGGATCTGTCCGATACTCTGTGGCATTCCAACTACAACAACTATGCGAACCGGAACTAATTATAAAACGAATTGGAACTAAGGTTAGAGAACAGGAACTAATTAGAAAACGAATTGGAACTAAGGTTAGAGAACAGGAACTAATTAAAAAACGAATTGGAACTAAGGTTAGATAACAGGAACTAATTAGAAAACGAATTGGATTACTAATAACAAGCGCGCTTCGCTTGCTTGCGCTGCGCGGATAATTAAACAGGATATATCATCTCTAAATATGTCCATCTTAGTTTTAAAATCGATATCACTCGAAAAAAACACCAAATTTGTCAATTTTTAAAATTTTGATGAGTAATGATGACGTCATAGCAAAGTGATGAGTCATCATTTTTTGATGATAGTTGCATCATATGTGAGACGTGTTAGGATCCAGATTCTATCAAAATTTCAGCCTTCTATCTCCTATAATGGCTGAGTTATGCCCGAATAACTGTGTTGCTTAACTTTTAAAAATGTGACAATGACGTCATAATTTCATGATGAGTCGACATTTTGCTCTGAGCTCAGAACTTACTGGAGCCATAGCCAAAAGACTCCCACATGCCAAAAATCAACCTTCTACGCCTGGCAGTTTCTTCAATCAATTCGTTACAGATAGATATATATATATACACACATACATATAGATTAATCGAGTTTTAATAGTAAGGATAAGCAAGCAAATTGGAAGTAGCATACATGCGGACTGTTCCGTTTTTGGCGGGACGTCCTGCTTTTTTCACTCTTCTAATGAACTAATTTTCATGAGTGTCCCGTTTTCACAAGAAATTTTCCCATTATGCCCCGCTTTTTTAAACTCCATGTATAATACTATTCTATTGCTTCCTGCTTCATCATGGCTCAGGTTGGAATGCATACAGTAGGCTACACATACACTGCATTTAGTAAAAGGTGTGAAAATATGTATATAAATTCATTTTTAATTGTAAAAAGAGTTATGAACTTTTGTAGCGGAGATAGAATTCTACTGTGCATACTATAGTGGTACACGGTACATGCCTTATAAGGGCATCTCCCTATGCAACAGTAGAAAGTAAGTAAAGGACTGGACCATGGATTCGTATATCTTCATTGATTCTAAAGTATACAGGATGGCTACGGTGGAATAACGACGAATAAACCTAAATCTATATTTAGAATGTGATTGGTTTATTTTTAGAAAATCGAGTATTAAATATAAAGTGAAAATCGCAACAGAAATGCTAATAATAGAATCTAATTTAGTCCTGTTTCAGTATCTTCGGATCTATCAAGTCTTTGAGAGTTAAAGTGTCCTAAAGTAAACAAATAAGTAAATAAACAAATGAATGGATGGATGGATGGATGAATGGATGGATGGATGAATGGATGGATGGATGGATGGATGAATGGATGGATGGATGGATGGATGGATGAATGGATGGATGGATGGATGGATGGATGGATGGATGGATGGATGGATGGATGGATGGATGGATGGATGGATGGATGGATGGATGGATGGATGGATGGATGGATGGATGGATGGATGGATGGATGGATGGATGGATGGATGGATGGATGGATGGATGGATGGATGGATGGATGGATGGATGGACGGAAGGACGGAAGGACGATATGCTATACATAACACTCACAAATGATTGGACAGTCTGTTCTAGCTCTTCCATTCCAAACTTTCCCTCATTTTGCTGGGACAAACTCTCCCTCATACTCTCCAATGTGTCGCTGGTATATTCCAGTCCCAACTTCTCCTCATTGGGATCATACGAGACCACCCTGGCAACTCTGTAATCTGATTGGCTGGGAGTGCACTCGCTAGATATTTCTAATATTCTAAATACGATTGTGTCGCCAATGCGAGGTGGCAGTTCTGCTGTCACCGTCTTGAGGTGTGTATAATCTTCACTTTTCTTTAAATCTTTCTAAAAAAGATTGATAATAATAGCATTTTATACACATTTCTACACAATTGTTTACTTCTTCTTGTTGTTGTTGTTGTTGTTGTTGTTGTTGTTTTTCTTCTTGTGTGTTTACAAACACCTCGCTCTTGGTCGTTAACTTGTCCCTCTTAGCGCTTATCCCCACTCGAGGTGGGGGGTCGATCCGATTGGTCAGAGCAGCTGGAATTCTCCCGAATGCGCGCCCTCTCCCGCGAGGACGCAAGCTGATTGGCGGTTTCTGTCGTTTCGTGAAACGGACATGTTTAGCGCCTAAAATTATATAAAAATTAAATCAATCATCTTGTTCCAATTTTAGACAGAGTTCTGAATCAAAAGTCGATAAATGTATCCCTAATTTACAATAATCTAAACAAAAACTGCCTACTTTCCTTATTTCCTCTTGGGAAGTGGGAAAATGACCTAAAATCGATATAGGAATAAGACCTAAAACGTGTGAAGAAGTAGGAATAAGACCTAGAACCTTCCTACAACTTGTACTTCGCAAAATTTAGGTCAAATTCCTGTGTCCCTCGACAACATAGCTAAAATAAATTAGATCTATCGACAACATCAGAATTCGACCTAATGCAGCGTTGCTTGCTCGTATTTATACAGAATCTAATTCATCACACCTCTCTGTACAGTTTGCAGGATGGAGGTAATGTCTTGTTCTGAACTCGAACTGGAGTCACTGGAGCTAGACGCATTCTGATTGGTTGGTTGCGGTGTAGGCTTAGCTTGAGTAGAATGAATCGCAGAGGTTCTGGCATCCGTTATCTGCCTGGGTATAAATAGAACTGACTTGCTTTTAGTCGGATTTTCTAAATAAAAAATAGAATTAATATAAATTTATAAAAAAATCAAAATGAACAAATAATAAAGTCACAAAACAGTAAGAAAAGAAAAAAATTAAAAATAAATTTAGTCTAACCTTTGCTCTCTGATTGGCTAGAAGAGTCAGTAGAACTGTCTTGTACCGCTACTTTCTTGTTCTGCCTAACCGCAAGATTCTGATTGGTTAGAATAGGCGCCTGACCGACGACACCTGTCTTTCTCTTCATAGAGTTAGGCTTAGAATTCTCTAAAAAGTATAAATAGAGTTTAACATTCACACAAGCAACATTAAATTTAGAACTAACCCATGTTAGGTGGTTGATTGGAGGACACAGTTACCCTAGAAAGATGGCACAATTAACCATGGATTTTCAATCATTCATCCGTAATCTTCTCCCTAGCAAAACGGACCACGGCACCTCCATAGGAGCGATACTAAAATATTATTCCTGTAAGTACCAAATGTGTGAAAATTCAAATTATAGTTCAAACTCTTAAAATAGAACAATCTGGAACTAACGTGATAACATCTTCATCTCTGAATATAATGGATTTCTCAGTCTTGAGGAATTTGGCGCCTTTCATTCCCAAATTGACCAAAAACTTCTTCGACAACTGGAACCGAAACTTGATCTGATCAACCACGTCTGCCACCAATGGTGCTTTGCTGAATTCCATTAACTGCCACGTGTCGCTAGGCAACGATATAGCCTCACTGGAACGAAATGTGAGTTTGAGTCGAATGACAGGTGGCGGCACCGGGATATAACTCTAAACAGTCTATATTTAGAATCGTGACACATTTAGGTCAAGTCAAATTGACAACTCACCTGGTTCGGAAATGACGTCATCACACTTACAATCTATGTTCTAAAAATAGACTCAAAATTCGGAGTATAAATCATGACATTCTTTAGCTGTTACTATAGTTACCAAATAGAGCATTCTTTGTTCAGCAAACAAATAATTTCTCAGACATTCCGAAAGTACCACCATAGTTACAACATGGAATTAATTTAAAAGAAAATTATTTTACAGAAGAAAGAAATTAGTAATCTGTATTTTACAAAATTCAAAATTCCCCAAAAAGCAATAGATCACTGAAATGCTGTTTAGCTGTTTAACCGTTTAATCGTTTAGCCGTTTGACTAGGTAGGACAGCAGATAGACGAGCTACTCTCCTCTAAATCCTTCTGTCTCTGCTCTTCAGTCATGGGGTTATCATCCTTGGGGGTGAGATCTAATCGGATGGTCTTCGGAACCTCTCCTTTGGTCTCTGGGTTTATCAGAGCAGGGAAGACTCTGTCCATTAGGTTCTGTACCATCATATGGATCACTTGCTCCACGTTGTGGCCCTCTTGCGCACTCGCACGTACGAACTTCAAACCTTCTTCCTTGGCGAAATCGTCGATATCTTTCTGATCCACTGCCTATAGCATTAAGGGACCATGGATGAATAGCATACCTGCCAACCCTTGGAGAAATTCTCCTAGACTTTGACAGAAATTCTTATATACTTTGCATTCTATAGTTTATTCGCTAATAACTAATTTAAGTACCATTCTATTGCCGTACCTCATTCAAGGATGGTCCGGCGACGTTATATTACATTTCAGAAAAACGACTTTAATAAATGAAATAATGTATTGGTAATTATACAAGTATTATCTACTAAAACAGTACATTTGACAATAGTATGACGACTGTTTTTCAGAGATGTCCCAAGGGCGTGGAGCGACATCGCAGTCCCACTTTTCAGAATGGTACGCTTAAGGAAATGTCGATAATAATCCTCAGGTACAGTCCACACTGGGGGAGGGGAGGGAGGAAATATGATGAGGTGCGGCGTTGCATGGAATCAATGAGTTAGTTGTGGATCCCACGCGTACGACATTTTTAATATCCCGCCGTACCACTTTCGAAAGGGTGTACCGCGCCTGCTCTATATTCGTATTTCCCATCCTTATGCACAAATAAGGTGTTGGACTGAATGTTATGGTTCAGTACAGAATAATTGTGTCAAGGTCTTGTCTGTGTGTGTCGTACCCTCGCAACGGGTTTAGTTGCCAAGTATGCAATAGTATCGTAGGATTATAACGAATGAAGGAACGTTCGTCCCTGGAATGTCCCTTTCACACTTAATGATTTCTCAATCAAAATGCCTCATTTCACCTTTTTTTCAAACATATTCCACTCCAAAAGTCTCACTTTCCGTTCCTTACATATTAGTGACTGTTTATTTTAGTCTCTAATGAGACAAAAATTCCAGGAACGAAAGTTCCGCTTACCATACGAAAAACAAAAAAAATCGTAGGGACGAAAGTTCCGCTACCCGATTATAACTTGTCTCGGCTGGGCATAATGTCGTGGGCATACCTAATCTCCGGGACGGGACAGAAAAGGTACCTAATTTCCGGGACGGGACGGGTTAAGATACCTAATTCCCGAGACGGATCCCGTCCCGGAAATTAGGTATCTAGATTTTCCGGGACGGTCCCGTCCCGGAAATTAGGCATGCCCTAACGTCATTACTGTATCATGCAATCTACCAATGTAAATCCTGGTTTATCCTATAACGAATTCTAACCAGTGAACTTAGCCTGGGAGAGAGGGAGGGAGATATGGAACTAACCTGATCTAGGTCAGTTTTGTTTCCTATAATTAGCTTGGAACATTCCTGATCGCCAATGAAGGAGCACAGGTCAGGAAACCACTTTTCTTTGAGTCTGTCGAATGAGCGCTGACTGTTGAGATCGAAAACTAGGAATGCCCCATGCATGTCTCTGTAGTAGGTGTTGGTGAGGGAGTAGAACCGCTCCTGCCCCCCTGTAAACAGGTAAACAAGTAAACAAGTAAGCAAGTAAATATGTAAACAGGTAAACAAGTAAACAAGTAAGCAAGTAAATATGTAAACAGGTAAACAAGTAAACAGGTAAGCAAGTAAATATGTAAACAGGTAAACAAGTAAACAGGTAAATATGTAAACAAGTAAACAGGTAAATATGTAAACAGGTAAATATGTAAACAGGTGAAGGGAACATGTTAATAAAATCAAAGTAAACAACTAAGTCAATAATTTATTCAGATAAAAATGATGATGATGGAGACTTGAATTTAAAGAATGACAAATTTATACAAAGAATACAATACATACAATACAACTAACTAACTAACTAACACAAATAAACAGATACATACCAGTGTCCCATATTTGCAGTTTGACGCTCTTTCCGTTGCAGTCCACATCTTTAACGTGGAAGTCTATTCCTATGGTGGGCGTAGTGTGCTCCAGAGCCTCTCCTGTGAGGAAGCGGTGCACCAAGCTACTCTTCCCCACTCCCGACTCTCCTATCAACACCACCTTAGCGATTGTGTCGTAACTCTGTGCCATCTGACACCTACTGTCACAGTAAACTGTGTTTATGCGCTGAGAGCAAACAAATAGAAATTGTAAACAGCAAACATTTGGACATCTTAACATACGGAATGGAACGGAACCATTCCGGGAAATCTGAGTCATCATAAAAGCGGGACGCAGCGTTGAATTTCGCGGGACATGACGGGACGCAATAGAAAAGTATTATACACAGAATCAAAAAAAAGCGGGACATAATGGGGAAATTTCATGTAAATGCGGGACACTCGAGAAAATTAGGTCAAGAGAAGGGTGAAAAAAGCGGGACGTCCCGCCAAAAACGGGACAGTTGGCAAGTATGGGAACCATTCCGGGAAATCTGAGTGCTTAATTTACGGAACTTGACGGAACGGTTCCGGATATTTTAAAAGCCTAATTTAGGGAGTATTCCGTATTAGGCATTTAATTCGCTAATTTATAGACTGAGAGAATCCAGAAAGTATCATACTTGCCAACTGTCCCGTTTTTGACGGATGTCCCACTTTTTCGGACATATGTTGAAAGTAATTTCCCACGAAACGTTCCAAAAAGTGGAATTGTCCCGCTTTTCAGTGTATAGGACTAATACAATTATACTATGTCCCGATAAATGCCTCAATGTCCCGCTGAAATACTACTTATGTCCGGGGTTTTTCCAGCAGAGGTTGGTATGTATGAAGTACAGACAGACATTCCCCAACCATCTTCCCTGAAGACAGCTCCGGAATGTAGAAGGTTATTCAATAAGTAACGATATTAATTGAATTCAAATTATAGTAACATATCACGGTAGAACCTGCATAATCGACAATCATTCAGAAACGAAAATAGTTACAGTAGTACAAATTGCATGTTATGAAACTCATTGTGATATGAAACAATGTCAGATCATCATATCGCCAACCTCTGTAAGGAAAAAAGCGGGACATTAGCAGTATTTTAGCGGGACATTATATATTTGTATTAGTCCTATACACTGAAAAGCAGGGTTGCCGTGGGAATGAAATTTCAATTCCCATTCCCACGGCAACCCTGCTGAAAAGGGACAATTCCACTTTTTGGAACGTTTAGGCGGGACATTACTTTCAACATATGTCCGAAAAAGTGGGACGTCCCGCTCGATTATCAAGTAAAGATCTGGGTTAGAACCCAGCGGCGATTCAATAACAACAACCTCTGTAGGCCATGGTATGTTCTCTGTTTAATTATAGAAATATATTCGTCAATACGGTCACTCACTTGGCATACTTTTGATGAGGAACCGTTGTCAAGGTCCAGCTATTCCTCAGACAACAGATCCTCATGCCAGATATCTCCTGGACATCTGACACAGGATTTTGATTAGAATTTAAAAACTAAAATTCCGTTCATACATTTTGGTGAGTAGAAAATGAATTATTTATGACTGTGAAAGTAGCAATAATGATGTGTGAAATAATACAATGATGTGTTCATCATAACCATGACTGACATAGTTAGAGAATGATGAATTGCTATTCTCAATAATTCATAAATATAGCACATAACTGGAATAGTTAAACTTCAAAAGTTCGTTGCTCAATACTTACACAAACAGGGATCCTGATTATAACGACTAAATATCCAAATAATAGTCCCTCCATATTATAATGATGGGAATTTCATGCAAAATGCTATTTTGGGAACCACACTACGTATATTGATAAATCTCCTTTCCTTCTTGGGAGCAAAAGCAGGACATAACAATGTGTGATAACTGGAGGAAGTGGTGGGGCCACTTATGTTAAGGCAGCGGTTTTCAACATTTTTTTACTGTGGACCCCCTTATAGCAATTTCCTATATTCTGTGGACCCCCTGATATCTCTGTGGACCACTAAGGGGTCCATGGACCCCAGGTTGGGAACCACTGTACTAAGGCATAACAAGGCCGTAGTCACCACGTGTGAAGTGGTCCGGTTGAAACCAGTCCGATCGTACAAAATGGTCCCTTTTGTGGCTAAAGTGGTCAAAAGTGGTCAGGTTGAAACCGGTCAAAAGGTTGCAAATTCTAAAAATAAACCTACTCAAAATGTATTTTCTATCGTGTCTACCTTTAATACAGAAAAAAATGTATTTGTTTATCAGAAATTATTTAAGGAAGAAATACTTAAAATAGAATGCTATAAGAGCTTAAAATAGAATGCTATAAGAGCTTAAAATAGAATGCTATAAGAGCTTAAAATAGAATGCTATAAGAGCTTAAAATAGAATGCTATAAGAGCTTAAAATAGAATGCTATAAGAGCTTAAAATAGAATGCTATAAGAGCTTAAAATAGAATGCTATAAGAGCTTAAAATAGAATGCTATAAAGAGCTTAAAATAGAATGCTATAAGAGCTTAAAATAGAATGCTATAAGAGCTTAAAATAGAATGCTATAAAGAGCTTAAAATAGAATGCTATAAGAGCTTAAAATAGAATGCTATAAGAGCTTAAAATAGAATGCTATAAGAGCTTAAAATAGAATGCTATAAGAGCTTAAAATAGAATGCTATAAGAGCTTAAAATAGAATGCGACATGGTGTCTACAGGTTGAGTTTAAATATAACCTTATGATGTTCTACATTTCTCCCTGGTAACTGAAGTGGTCTTAAGTTATGTCCATTGTGCTTATATATTAGAGTCGGGTCAATGATTCATTATGCAAGAATAAAGTGAATGTTTTGAAAGTGAAGTTTGTATTTGTGTTTTTTTTGTAAATATGCAGAAAATGGAATTTCTAAACAAATGTTGTGTGTTGCAATATGGAAGAACAACAACAACAACAACAACAGAACAAGAATAGATTAGCAAAAGGTAAACAAGAGTTTGTATTTTGTTTGTGGAAAGAATAAAAATAAAAAATTATCTTCATCACATCGTCTCAGAAAATAAAAGTCTGAAATGCATTCCTATTCAAAAGGTGTGAAAATATATAACTTAGTCATTTTGAAAGTAAATAAATTCGATTCTATAAATAAACAACTCAATATTAGAGTGTTCTCAATAAACAATCCTGTTTTATATACAAGATAAAAAATATTTAAACTACAAACAACCAATGAGCTCTTAAGACTTAAAAATTCCTGAAATGCTAGGAAAGGGCGGGGAATGCATTCCAATCATTCAATACAATATCCTAGCAACACAATAGCAGCAATATTATGTAGCCAGTCCTATGCCTATACTGGCACACTCATCCACTGTCATATAACAAATCTCACTTTGAAAACAAAAATAAACAAACACAACCTAACAAATAGAAACAAACAACAAATCCAATGCGACAAGATAAGCTTGTTAACGTGGGAATCGCCGTTTTTGATTGATAGTACAGTTCTCATAAAATATATATAGGTCTACGCTACCTAAGTAGATATAGGAACTCTAGAATATGTTGATAGTATACCTGCAGAATTAGGTTCAAACTTCGCCTGTTACCCCTGCTTACAAACTGTTTTTGTCAACAATTCCGTTTTGGATTGCATTTTTGAGGTAATTTTGTTAGATCCAATTCTTTTAATGGATATTTCATTGTGGATGTTTTGTGTCTGGAACTGACTGATTTATTTCGATATTACTGGCGGAGTAGCTTTATGGATTGGAAGGAGTTTAAATATAGTTTTTAATTTAATTGACAAGCAAATAAATACATTGTTTACTTAGACACATCATTATTTTAAAATCAACATTTTAACACTGAAAATATATAATGAATATTTGGACATGTTCTCATGCCATTTCTTTACATAATTTATCAATTCTTGTTGAAGCATTGTTTTTCTTTGTAATATCTTCTAAAAATAGTTACCCATAAAGCAAACATGGCATATCTGACAGAACGCGAGTTAATCTATTTTTATTTGTGTTTTTAGCTATTTTTATCTCATTGGAAACTAGTTCAAATTGTCTCAAACTATCTGTATTAAATCCGCTACCCCGTAGTTTCCACTAATACCTACTTGGCTATGCCTCATGCATTCATCGACACCAAAATGTGTCTGAAAGTGGACATATTTGTCTGAAATTTAACAAATGGATAGAAAAATGTCTCCCCTATACGGGACTGGATTTTTTTCAGAATTTCAAGCGCTCTTTCCTTAGGAATTATCTCCCATAAAAAGATAAGATTTGTCTATAATAACCTAATGGTTACCCCATGACTTACAGTATACTGCATTGAATAGGCTTATTTAGTGAAGGCATAATGAATTCATTCACGCAACAACGAATCAAATTCTATGGTTTGCGTAGTCAGTTTTAATTAAAGGTTGCTTCCTAGTTGTGGCTTCTAATCTTTTGTGAATCAATTACACTTTATCACCCGTGAATTAGAGAAGTCATGTGAACTAGTTCAATAAACATTCTCATGAATAGCGTAGGAATCTAGATACAAGCGTAGAGTTAGATATCTACAAGTTCATATAATGGACTATTGCTTTGGTAGAGCGAAATTTCATCTTAAAAGTTAGATTTTAAAATATATTTATTATGGAGTTAGAGATTAAACATAATCATTGCTATCATTCCGGAATAATAATATAAACTGAAATATTTAATTTTCAGGTATTTATATTTGATCTTAGTAATCCCTACACTGTTTCCTAAGGGAAGTTGAACTATAAATCAAGATGACACTGCAACAATGTTTTCTGATCTTTCGAATTACTGATTATTATACAACATAATTTCCAGTATGATCAAAGCATTTGTTCCTGCCGAAATATTTAGATCCAAAAATAGCTTTTCGGACTATTTATATACTTTTCTTAAACTTGAAATCAAATGATCCTGCAATGTTTTCTGATATTTCGAATTACCTGATTATACAACTGAATATTATGTGAATGATAGAGCAACTCTCAAGATTTCGCTCCTACGAAATATTAGAATCTATAAATAGTTATTAAGACTATTTATATACTTATATCATAGCATCAGCATTTTCCCCGCCAAATTGAGTAACGTAATCACTCATATTCTGATTCTAAATCTGGAATTCTAAGACGTTTCATGTCAGAATTAAATATCTGCAAATTGATTGGTCCAGGTGCAGGAATTAGGACAGAGATATTTTTGCGGGAAACCATGAGTGATTAGATAGGCATACAATCCAAAGAAATTTCCTTTCCATCCCGTATGGAAATCCCGTGCATTATCCATGTTTACCAGTTGTTTACACTGTTTATTTAATACAAATTATTTATGTTTAACCTTTAATCTTCTCCAAAAAAAAATTCTTCTACATTAACGCATCAATATGTTGGATAGAACAGTTGATTATTCATATTTTGTCACCTTTTACATATCTACTATATTTAGATGTCTCTACCCTTTGAGAGAAGTATCGCACAGGAAACGATACATTCCAATACGCAAATTAAGGATCCTAGAAACCAAAGCATACGATGGGAATGCCAACAATGCAAACTAGAATTCCACACACCTCCAATACAGGTAATTCTACTAAATCTTAATATTAGTGTTACGTGGATAAAGGTTCTAATTATAGAAATATTTAATTTTAGAACGATTGCACGAAGTGTGGCGGTGAAGTGGCACGAGTTCTGGTTGACAAGTTCACACGAAATGGTAAGATTGATTCCAAATACCAAACAGCAGACTTCAGTACACAATAATGTCTTAAAATAGAATGCAACCTCTTTCATTCGCAGTATTGCATCGAATATTTATGTGTTTGTATCTAAAAATAGGACAGCAACCACCTTTCAATCTATACACCCCAGCCACGCCACAGACTCTGCCACCAAACAACCACTTCAATAACAAGCTGATGGATATAATGACACATCCCAACATTCCTAACCTCTTCTACCTAACAACGGTCGAGACCCCCGATGAAACGTATGATATGGTGAGTCTCTTAGATGAAACTACGTCAATAATAACACAAACAAGTAATACTGATGGGTAGTTAGTGACAAATCAGCTGACTGTATTTAGTCTGATAATATTCATTAGAACTTTTGATCTGTGTTGATGTAAGTATATAACTCATTCTGTTTGGTTTAAACAATATTTAAAACATTATACAAACAAACAAACAAACTTAGATAGTTCTATATTTAGATTTCAGCCACCTGGTACAAGCACGATATTCTGATTCTCCTACGCACTCAGTCAGACGCTCTGTTGTCATACAAGGAGTTCGCTGGAATGTTGAAGGGTGTGAGGGGGGCGAGTTTGAAGGAGGTGTTGTCTTCTCTTAGAGAGCAGGCACTGTGTCTGCATGAGTACCACATGGAATGCTTCAGAGAGGTGTGAAAATATACTATAGCTATTTTTAGATGTAATTAATTCGTAGGAAATACTTTAATTTGTATATTGAAACTTTTACGAGTTGGTTGTAGGTTAGGTTAGACAATAGTGTGGATTACATGTGTAGAATCAGATAGAACTCCTTAGTTACAGGAGTGATTGTAAGGAATGAATTGAGATATCCAACACACAATTCTATTATTACAAAACATCGAATTATCGATGTTTATTTCTGTTGATTTAACTGAAATCAAAGTAAACAAAGTTATAGAATAGAATGCAAACGCAAATAGACAAAACTTCAATGATTTCAATTTTCTAATTAGTGTCGTTTCTTGGATCTATATTTACCATTTATTAGTTCCAGTTTGGTGTGAATAGGAACTATCAGTCAGCTGTGCTAATTTTAGTATCATTCCAAGGAGTCACACTTCAACCGTGTGAAGACCAGCTTCCTTCCTCTCCAGCTGTTCTTCAGGATTTGTTCTAAAATTAACTTGACAGCTCCGGACTCCATAAAACAGCTGATTCACATCCACACAGACGACCCTCTAGTGTACAACCTCCCCACGATAGAAGACACAATCCTGTCTTCACACCCAATCAACAGAAACCCTGTCCTGCCAGTTCCAAATGGAACTATGCAGCCACCACGCGTACGTGTTAGTGAATAGATCTATTTATAGAATAGGTGTGAGATATCGCGATTTTTCCAAGTGTAAAGGATTCCTGTATATATTTCAAACATAATTCAATCCCGATGGATTAGTCAATTCCAATCTTGGGTCATTGTCAAATTCTTAAATTAAAGTTCTATTTATAGGAAAGTATGTACAAGCCACTTCCCATGCCACAAAACCACTTCACACTCCCACAGAGACACAGACCACCTGTTCCCTACCTCGACCACAACAAAAACAACTATTTACAGAGAAACCAACAAATCAACATTCCACAGAACTTCACACCTCGTTATCCTCATTTTGGTAACAACACTCAGCCACAGTTTAGAAGCACAGAAATGATTGGTCAGTCGACTGAAGCGTCTAAGGAACAGGAAATGGAAACTTGGGATCCAGTTGTCACCAACCTCTCTGAGACCCTGTACAAGCACCCCTTACCACGAGGTGAGAACAGCTAGTAAACAATAACAACAACAACAACATTATATTCCAGTTTCTTCATCATTTGCAAATAAACAAGTTTTAAAGAGTGATACTATTTTTAGGTTGTCTATCCGAGAAACCGATGAATGAGAACGGCGTCAGCATTCCAGAGGAGGGTAGTGGTAGTCAGGAGCCTGTGACACCTGACACCCCGAGCATTGAGACACTTGGGTCCGTTAGCACCTCCAGTCCGTGTCCCAACTCTCCCACTCCCATCGAAGCAATGGACACTAACGGTATATATAAATAGAACAGGAATTCCGTTATAATTATAGAACAGGAATCCCCGTCTAAATATAGAATAGGTTCCATTACCCAGACGACAATGGTAAATGTTGCTACACTATATTATTCCGCTATATCTGATTGGTTCACTTTATGCTTTTTGGTTCTAAAGTAGGACATAACCTGTGCCACACACGACACATTTGTAACTGACACATTAGTAAACAGCTGTAAGTACTCATATAATAACCATGATAGCCAACTCCTTATAAGGAGAGTGATAGCAACACTGAATTCTAGTATAGGAGTGAAGCGAAACAATTAGCTGCAACATTCCGCTATTTCGTTACTGTAATATTCATGTGTATAGATCTTCCAAAGTAATTAGAGTATTGTAGGTAGGTGTTGAAATGACATTTATGTGGTTTCATCTTAACGCGCCAATCAGCAAATAATGCGCGCCATCTAGTGAATAGGAATATAACAGTTAACATCATCAATCTATTTATATAACAGGATGTTCTATATTTAGAACTTCAGCCGGATGCCCGTATCTTACACCTCCCAGATGGACAGGACATCTTGCTGATAATGAGGGACAACGTGCCACACATAGCAACACCTCTCCTCTACATCGTCTTCCCGCAGCTTAAGCGGAACCAGATCGACTACACCAAGTCAGTTGTAAACAAAATAGTAAACAAAGTCGTAAACATACTAGCAAACAAAGTTGTAAACAAAATAGTAAACAAAGTTGTAAACATACTAGTAAACAAAATAGTAAACAAAGTTGAAACAAATTGTAGAAATATATTGTTATGATTTTGTTTCCTTTGCATTGTTTGTCAACAATGCAAAGTTAGGAATTATTTCACAATAAAACTAGCTAAGTTTGATGAAATTCCAGCATTTATGGAACAGTAGAGATCTCATTTAAATCTTGAAATGCACTTGTATTTAAAGGTGTGAAAATATACATATATTTATGTATACCTATAAATACTAAAGTGTTGAAACCTAAGTTGACTAATTCATGAATTATCAATGAATTACTCAACATTTGAAACTAAAACAATGAAAAAAATATTTGATATTTCGCTTAGTAACTGAGGAATGTTGGAGGTATATAACATGAGCAACCTTTTAACCACTTTTGGGCATAGAATCTGCACTAATGTTTGAGATTTTGAATGATTCATACATAATTCTTCATCATCTTTCAATGAATTAGTCGACTTAGATTGAAACTTCGGTCTTACAATTGCTATTGGATAAAAGTGTCCGCATCAGTGTTCTCTGTTCTAAATTTAGTACACAAATAGGAACCGGCAGGACCTGAACTTGCACCCTCAGCCGAGCACTCAGCCTGAAGTGAAGGTGTTAAGGGACCACGGGATGGTGGGGAGGAAGACGTTCCGCTGTCTGCTCTTCAGTCTCAGCGACGTTGCCAAGATGGTGCAGAGGGTGGACGTCCCCATTCCGGAGTGTGTCCTGAAGGTGTTGGAGGGACAGGTGAGTTGTGACACCTGTTTTCAACCAATAGGATTATCCTGACCAGACAGGAATCTCTCAAATTATCCAGATTTCAGTTAGAATAGTCACATACAGGGCGTAGCCAATGGTTAGGTTTCAAACTGGCCACTTTTGACAAATTTAGCCTCAAAAAGGACCATTCTGTACGGTCGGACTAGTTTCAACCGCACCACTTAACACCTATGGCCTTGACATATGAATGCCATATAAGGAATGTATATAATATATAGTACCATGGTCATGTTTGTACACAATACAGGTAAACATCTAAATAGAACATACCAATTCTCCCAGTTGGCATCTCCAATTGTCTCTGGGATTATCTGTGTACAATTCTACATTAAACTTCTGACTCATTCAAACGGGAATTCTGTGACATCAAAAAATCTTTTTCAACTGAATCCTGTAATCACTTTTCAAACCTTGCCTTATAAGGAAGTGATTAAAATAACTCTATTCTAAATTTAGATCCCAGAAGAAAGAGCTTCGATAGAGTTTCCGGTCAAACTCGGAAATGGATTCATCAACAAACCTGTCGGGAACCCAGACAAACAAAAACACAAACAAACAGCTGCAGCTGAATCCGCGAAAGATCCCAGCGCGATATTTGATTGGTCGCAGGAAGAGGAGAATGATACTAAATATAGCGACGAAGTTAACATTGTGAATGAGCTTACAAGGAGAGAGGTGAGAAATATTAATATCTTATATGCATACTGAATTTATCACACCTTGTGGAGGCAGAATATTGTGAATAGGAACGACAATAATATTTACAGACAAACAAACTCAATGATATTATCCATGAGTGTTTATTTGTTTATCTAAACAGATTATAACACCTCTGAATTCTTCACAAGAATCTTCTAACAGCTCCACCCAAGTAGACGGCCTCACTATAGACTCAGTTGTCCTATCAAATGTGAGTATTTAAGAACTTCACACCTATGTATGTTACTTAAAATAGCCTCGATTATCCTAACACCTCTGAGGAGAATTAAGATTAGTATATACTCCTGTAACAACGATCAAATATTTAATTTGGAGTTTGTTAAAGAAAAAAAGTGTTTTTAAGTTATGGTAGTTCACTGTTATTATCTGAGTTTCACGTTTTTGAGATTTTGTTGTTTACAAAACAGTTTTTACAAACAATCATCAACGAATGTTTTATTGCAATATTATACATGTTAGAATAGAGAAATATTTCCAGTACCGAGATAGTCTATTGAATCAAATTCAATTCTATATTTTGACAAACAAATAAACAAATGAACAAAGAAAAAACAAACAAAACACTACACACTTGATTAGCGAATTTCACAATTAAGCAATTTCGTAAACAAATAACAAGAATATCACAAACAAATGACAGGAATCAACAAACTATCTGATTAACATAAACATCAATATCACAAACAAAAATAAACATATAAACAATCTGACTTATCAGTAGAACTGTTCCTTATTAATAACCCTATGTTGCCGTGGAATGTTGAATTGAAAGTGAACTGAAATTGAAAATGAAAGTGGGGTCATTTCTATTTATACCTTTGACCCACGTCTATTAATTCTGTTCTCTCAGGCAGACATGTCCCGACTCCCCAAGTTCGTGGATCTGCCCGCGGACCTCCCAGAAGGCCTGGAGGAATTGGGCGCGGAATTCTACTCAGCGTCGGAGGGTCAGTTCTACTCCGCGCTCACGGAGGAGATGGGCAGAGTGGCTCTGCTGGCGCTCTCCTTCAAGGGGTTCATGATCTGTCTCAAGGAGCTCTACCTCAAGTACCTATGTCAGGTAGGGAACAGACACACCATGAAGTTCAAGATGAGAAAGTTAGTTCCACTTATAGTTCCGATTTAGTATAAAGCGGAGATAGTGTTGTTATTGTTGTTGTTGTTGTTGTTGTGCTATTATTAGCACTTAAACTTGCTGTTACAAACCCACAAAACAACAAATGTTGCAAAGGAGCGATTGACATAAACAACTGACCTGAAATTATTTTCGTATTCTAACAAACAACCAATCCTCTCTTCTCTGATGTCACTATTGTATGAGACACAATTCTATATTTAGACTTGGCATCACGAGTATAAAGGCCACTTCTTGGCAGCGACACAAACTGGTGGACTTGAAAGCCCTCCCCAACCTCTGTTCCATCTGTGGACTCATCAGTCTCCAAGAAGCTAAGCGACTATGTCAGTCCTACAAACTGAAGAGTTTCCCTGCAACTCTTGATAGGCTGATCTCTCTGACGGACAAGAAGAGTAGGAATGAACTGCAGCTGTCCGTGTCCATCCCTCTCTGCAAGCTGGGAAACAAACCGGAACCACCGACGGGAAGTTCCGGTAAGTTGGCTAGAGTGGTTAGCTTGTTTACTTTAGAGATATGTTGTAAACAAAACAAATACCGTAAACTGGGGCGACCTAAGAGGTGACTTTGTGCCACAATTGCAATTTTAATAAAATATACTCAAACTTAGAAATATTACGGTTTAAATACGTTTGGATATATTGAGAGTTTCATTCAACATATTATCAATGTTATTACATTGATTCACAAGTTTGAGTTTATTTTATTAAAACTGCTATTGTGGGACAAAGTCACCTCTTAGGGCCAAAGTCGCCCCAGTTTACGGTATTGTGACACTGAAAAGCTCTCGCATGCGCTAAAAATAAACTCTCTATGGCGCCATTTTCCGCCATGTAGAGTGGTGGTGAAGAGGAGTGGCACACGGATTAGAGACACTTTCTAATATTAGCACTATTGAGAGTTGTAGAGGTGTTGCTGTCTCTGTTGTGTTGAGATGTGTGTTGAAATCTGATCTATTTTTAGCCGAACTAAGCGTGAGAATCGAGTTTTCAAGTGGTGAGGATAGTGACACCGCTGAAACGCTTGTAAACCACTCGGAAGAAGGTGTGAAAAAAGTGTCGCTTCTAAATGGCAAGAAGAAAACTAACGAGGTTGGATTTTGCGTAATGTTAACATTTATCTGTTCTTCCAGTATTATGGAATTCTGACCAATAGAAATGCAGCATTCTGAAATCTCATCTCACCACCCAACCACTCAACAACCTCGCCACTCCCACACGCACGCCAAAACCTAGCAAATCCTTGCTTAACAACGCAATCGCAACAAAGAAATGCAAGGAATGTGGTCTAGTCCAGTCCAGATTTGCAAAGAAATGTTCTCAGTGCCACGCATACCTCCAAGGATCTCCTTGCCCCAAATGCCAGCGTCTAAATATAGCCTACTACTCCCACTGCTACTCCTGCTTCACCAAGCTGGATAAAAATAGAATCGATGACGTCATTAATAAGCCACGAGGGTGAGTTGTGTTATTGGACCAGGGATGCATGGAATTCACTCGGTTCTGTTGGGCTAAATATAGTATTCATTTCATACTTGCCAACTGTTCCGTTTTTGGCGGAAATTCCCGCTTTTTCGAACATATGTTGAAAGGGTATGGTGGAAATAGTTCGACTTTCCAAAAAAGGAAATAGTTCACATGAAAACCACCATTAATCCTAATGATAAAAAGTCGAACTATTTCCTAAATCTGCAATTCGAACTATTTCCTTTTTCGAAAAGTCGAACCATTTCTGCCTTACCGTTGAAAGTAATGTCCCACAAAAACGTTCCGAAAAGTGGAATTGTCCCGGTATGTATGTTATATAGATAAATGCAATGTAAACACAAACAAACATTCAGATCTCCTTAGATACAAGTAGAAGGAAAGGAATGCTGAAAGAAATGGCACTACTAGCCAATCAATTTATAACTTTTACAGATACTTTGTATTAGGCGGACTCCCAAGAAGAAATTAGGTATCATGCAGAGCTCGTTGGTTACAGTTCCCATTCCAGCGTGCAAAACGGTAACTACGGCGTCATCCTGCCATCTATCCTGCATTCGGTGCGGCAAGATCAGATCCACCGGCAAGTTCAACTGTCTGAGATGTGGAACTGTCTTCAACGTCAGTTCCAGTCCTAAAAATAGCTCGGATACCAAGGAATGCGTTGCTATGGAGCTGAAGGAAATATGCACTTCTAATCCAGGTGCGTGTGCGATTTCAGAATTCTATTATTAGGAACCAACTTATGGGAGTTCTATTTATAGATATGAAGCTGATTTTGGATATCTTCGAGTGTTTGAAGGAATTGGATTTGATTTCGGCGCTCATTCCACTGATCCAGCGAATCAGAATCGAGACAAACGAGTCTCTGCAAACTCAAGAGCAGCTCTTGATTGGTCAGTTCAGGCCTCCACAGGATTAGTTGAACCTTAAATATCTTATAATAAAGATGAGTAATTATGATAAGACAGGCGTGTCAAACTGGTGGCCCGCAGGTTGCTCAGAGGTGGCCTGCCAGCTAGTTGCGAAAAAATATTATACAGTAGAACTCGGTTAGTACGTACCCCTCCGGGAAGCGGAAAAAAGTACGTATTATCCGTAAGTACGTACTAACCGAGTTGATATTACATAGGAATCTATATAATAAATGAATTTTGGTTCAGAGAAATGAGTACGTACTAAGCCGAAGTACGTCTTATCCCGAGTACGTACTAACCGAGTTCTACTATAATTGAATGAATCAGAGTTAAAATTTATTCGTTTCTATCATGGCCCGGGGAAGAGCTGGGGCTATGAAATTGGCCCACTATCCGATTAGAGTTTGACACACCGGGATAAGAAATGCTGGAGAGTGGAAATTTGGATATTTGAAATAAACAACGAATACGTTCATCGATTTATTTGTAAAAATAAATTTTACTTGAGAACCAGCCACAAATATCAGTTTTTTGTTGTTGATTTAAGGGTTTAAACGGACACAAAGTGTCCCTTAGTGGCACAGTGCAAGCATTACAACGAATTTAGGTGTAATGAGCTGTGTTTAATTAATTATGATTAGTTGAATGAAATACTGCTGGCAGGGTATTATACAGCCCTCCAGAGATACGCTCCTAATCTCAAACCCCTAATTTTTCATACGCCTAAATCGATAAATATATTATAAGCAAGGTTGCAACCGAATAGTTGATATTCGGTTGAAAACCAAATAATTTGGTTGTAACAGAATAACTTGGTTAACCAAATAATTTGCCTGCTTTCCTGTAAATGTTTATATAATATATAAACACTTATGCAAAATACTATAACCAAATATTATTCGGTTAAATTGGTATTTGGTTGCAGCGGTTTCAACCTTGATTATAAGGTAAATTGGGTATAATTCTGGATTTTCACGCTCCTAAACACTTTGAGGCTTAAAATCATAGCCTAAAGGAGCGTCTCGCGCTCCTAGATAATACCTAGACTTCTGGTGAATATGTTTATTTTTAGAACTTGAGAATCGTAAATCAGACACTCTGACACTCTTGACACCTCAGACAAATGACAAAGAGAAACTGGGACTGAAACTAACCAAACTGAACGAGCAATGGAAGGCTGCTACGGAGGAGTTGGAGCTCGTAAACAAAAACAAACAAACAAACAGGATGATATTAATGGACAGAGAAAGGAAATTAATTGAAAAGCAGAAATGCGTCGAGGACTGTGAAAAATTCATGGAAATGTTACAGAAAAGTTAATGTGAATCATCACTTATGCGAACCCGCATTTTTAACCTGTTTACCTATCATCTGTTGTTTACAAATATGAATATTTAGTGTTGCGATTTGTGTATATCGATTTTGTGATTTGAATAGGATCCGATTGCTTGATTGATTTTGTTGAAAACGATTTGATTGGTCGGCTTAGGAAATTATAAAAAGTTGAATTATGAAGTGTGATTAATATAGTACATCTTCCAAAAATAAACCAAAATAAATAAAAACAATCCTTCGGAAAGAATGGCCATCATTTGATTGAGTGTTTGACTAGCTGTTTGACTGTTTGACTGTTCAGCTTATAAGTGTAGAAAGAACTTTAACCCATTTCTTGGTCTCATCTAAATATAGAATGACAGTGGTATAAATAGATCTCTTCTGATAGAAATGAATTGTTTGGTAAGAATGTGATTAACTAGGAAGTAAACAAATTGTTTGTGTTTACAAAGCACTCTACTGAATTCATAAACAAGTTTCAATGCGTCTTCGAGACGATAAGAGTAAACACAAATAATAAATAACAACAATAATATGAGTATTACCTCATATGGAATTGTGACTAAAATAGTAATCTATATTTCTAAATTTATCCTAGAACAAGAGTGAATCTCACCAATAGAGTTGGAGGAGAAGACGTAGGACTTCATTGTAGTGACCAATGAGAACGCCAGCTGTGACTCCAGTCCTTCCTATCAGTAAACAAGTAAATAAACAGTAAACAACAACACCAATTGGCGATACGTAGTTATGTCAACAAACAAACAAACAAACAAACAAACAAACAAACAAACAAACAAACAAACAACAAACAAACAAACAAACAGACGAACAAACACACACTAAAATAATCAAATAATCAAACTTACGAGAATGAAAGTGTTGACATCTCTGAAATTTGTTGTGGGAACTGTCAACCAAGGTCTATCCTCCTAAACATTCTCATCATAAACAACAAACAAACAAACAAACAAACAAACAAACAAACAAACAAACAAACAAACAAACAAACAAACAAACAAACAAACAAACAAACACACAAAGTGTTTACGAGGTGTTTACCTTTGATTGGTATAGTTTGAGTGTAAACAAATCGAGAATCGCGAACCATTGAGACCACTCAGAACTAGAGGTGACAAAAAATGTAAATACAAAAAAAATATATATATAAACTAGTTTGTTACTATAAATATCTCACGTTTTAGGGTTCTGTTTCCAAATATAGCCTTGAAACACCACATCCTAGAGGTGTGAAACTGATTATACATTTGAATCACGTGCATTCTTAGTGCAGGAAGTTAGACAACTAGCTCGACACTTCTATGCCACCTGTGCCACTTTTATGTCAGTCATCGTATGCCAGTTAGTGAGGCGCTAATTAAGAAATCAATGAGTGACATTCCGAGCAGATTAGAAGTTCTATAATTAGAGTAAGGTTTGATTACGCATCCTCCAATCAAGTCTAATACACAGCTATTTATAGTAACAAATTGTGCACAGAAACTTCCATTTTATCTGTTCTGACCAGTGAAAATTCCGCTTTTTTTGCATTGTAGCTGTTTTGAAAATAAATTCAGACTCAACCAATCATTCCAAGAGATGAAGGCTATGTGGAGTCTATATTTAGAATTCTAAAATTACCTCGGCAGTTTGCTTGAGTCTAGGTTTGGGTTTAGGCGGGAGATTTGGGCGGGGATTCTGGTGCAGGAAGCTCTTGGGCAGTGTGATAGGTGTGAACTTATACTTGTTCGTATTCGTGTCTATGTTGTCACCAATGGAATGGCTGAGTTCTGCATTTCTGTCTGTGGCCGTTGTGGCTGGAGGTTTAGTGTTGTTCGTTGGTTTGTACGTCTTGTGCGCTGTACTGAAAATGTTGTTGATCTTGAACTAAAAACACAAACAATAACAGCTGTGTAAACATTTTCTCAGTCATACAATACATTCCATAGACACAACCTTGCAGTTTGATTGGGTGGGAGTGTTTTCTTTCTGAGCCACAATAATACCAGAATCTCCTTGACTACGCGAACGGGAAGTTGGAATGCTGATATCAAGTTTTTCTTTAGTATCTGAAACATGTGAAGAGGTAAAAGCAGAAATTCATTGGTCAGTCTAAAAGCGGGCATTTTGAATTTGATAAAATATTTTTGTCTTTCTAAGTTTACCCGCCAAATTTAGTTAGGTGCCTGTATCATAAAAGTAGCGCCAAATATGAGAAGAGCACATACCTGTGTTGCTAGGCTGTATATGCCTATTGAACATGATGGGGTTGTTAGGGTGAAAGGCGTGGAATGTTGGCTTGAGCGAGGATGGCGGAGGTGGTGGCGGTTTGTCGGGTCGAAGGGCACGATTTGGCGCCCGAAATGAGTGGGACCTCCCAAGCAGGTTGCAGTGCATCGGAGCTGTCCCAATCTCCATGGTTAAACACTCAGTCGAACCATGGATGCTCTTGCGTGCCAATCGCACATCTGCGTTGTTATGGTAGCGCTGTGGAGTGATTGGAATGTTCTTGGTGTGAGGTGGCACAGGAGGGGCAGAAAGTGGCTTAGGACGGATTGGAGGAGGATTCCGATTGGGTGTTGTTTCACGTGGGATTGAAACCAGAGCTTTGTGAGGTGTCAAGTCAACTTGTGGCCTCCTCGACACTTCACACCTCTCCTCGTAAGGCGAGATTAAATTCTCTAAACTGTGAGTGGGTGTCATCGGAACTTTGTTATATTTAGGTTCCAAAGTCCTTCTTCTGTTGTCAGGTTGTCGCAGCGTAGGTGAGTCATTAGGATAAAACAGCTGATCTGAGTTATTTTTAGGAACACAAATATCTTGAAAAGACGGAGAATTGTGGAGAGATTTGCGTTGAGATTTCGGTAGAACTTTGGCGTATAAATTCGCGCTATTCTTAGAATCATTCAGATCAATGTCTTCGCTCGAGCATGATCTAACCTTAGAATACACAGTCTTCGAACCATGGATGTTGAGGTATCTGTTGCTATTATTAGTATCCATATCTTCCAAAGTACCAAATTTAGACTTCACATTAGTGAAATCCAATTCTGCGTAAGAAGGTAGCTCTCGCATATCTTTGTCGGTGGAACTGTGGCGCCTTAAAAGTGGCAGTTTTATGTCTGCATAGTTAGTGCGGGCGAAATTTTCCTGTCTGATTCTGTCTGAGTGATTTGATTGGCTGAAATCTAGGAAAAGGTATGTCCCCTCTGTTCCGTGCATCTCCTTCGTCCCTCTGATATCCGAGTAAGTGGATTGGTTGAAAAAAGAAGAATGGATTTCCTAAAATAAGATATTTTCAGATAATTCAGTTTGAATGAAGTCTTGACTTTTCTAGTAAAAATTGAATTAAGAATGGTGAACCTATTTCAGTACATCTGCCACTAGGCAGGACACAATGCCATTTAAATATACAGTCGACTCCGCTTAATAGGGTCACATCGGTCAGAGGACATTTTGCCCCGATTAAGCGGAGAACCCTATTAACCGAAAATATTTATTAGTTTCTATGTGTGAGCTATTCCGGTCCTGCTAAAAGTGGCCCTATTAAACGGAGTCGACTGTATCTAGAAATGGGCTGGGGGGAACATTCTAGATATGACCTTCCCCTCCATGAAATTATTTTCACTAAAAAAGCTTTTTTAATTTCAGCAAACAAATTAAACCAATGACAGAAATCTCTAATCTCATTGGTTGGAAAGGTTCACTACTGTTTATAGTTCGTACAGAGAACTTCCATATTAAGTCAATAAGATAAATCGGAATTAGATTGAGGAATCAAAAGTCAGACTTTATGTAACATCTGTCAACTCACTGAGTGGTGCATTAGGCTGACATCCACTTCTGCATATCTCCCAACGGCGTTGAAACCTGCCATCAGCTATAAGTGGAATATATAGATCAGCTGTGACTAATCTGATTGGTGCTACTCTAGAGCTTCCGCAACTCAACGAGAAGCCAGTCGGACTATTCTTCCTATGAACCTCCGTTCTAGCACGGAATACACAGCACAGTGCATAGTGACAATGCAGATAAGAGTCTTATTCAATGCCAGATGTACCAACTTTGATTGGTTAGTAATAATTAATTGATTAAACTTTTCATTCGTCTCAGCCAATCTATTGTAGGATTTTATCAGGATTGAGAGTCCAATCTTTTCAATCAAATCTTCGATTCGATTATTAACCAATCAATATTCAAATCACATAAAGAGGTGACAAAATCAGACAATATAAATACACTTGTACGCAATGAAATTATAAATACCCAATACCAAACATTCCACAATACACAGTCATATGGAATATTCTAAAATTTTCCGCTCTAAACGCAATCGAAATAAATTCATTTACTTAAAAGAGCGCCTTTGGCGCCTAGATATGACAAATATGCACAAGCTTTATTCTTGGTTCTAAACCAATAAGAACTAATTCGTAGTTATAATAATAGCGTACCTGAATAAACTAGCTACTTCTCAGTTTCAAATTAAATTCAAGAGAGTTGATTGGTTACAAATTTATATGGATTTATTTGCTAAAGGACAGGTCATATTAATAAAACATGATTATCCAACATTATTATTTGAATGGAAAAAGACATAACGCAATCAAGTTGGACAATTAATAATGAATGGCTGAGACCAGTTTCTCCTATTTCTGAACAATTTGGTGATATAATGCACTGTTCGTGGGGAAGAATTGCTTAATCAATTTTTAATTTTTTCTTGATTATCTAATGAGTAATGAGCAGCTCAGTATTCCACTTAACGAGCAATGATGATACAACGTGATACTGAGGCATATTAAAAAGTCCTCTACGAGGAAAAAAGCGGGAAATTAGTAGTATTTTAGCGGGAAATTGAGATATTTAGCGGGAAATTGAGGTATTTAGCGGGACATAGTATATTTGTATTAGTCCTATACACTGAAAAGCGGGACAGTTCCACTTTTTGGAACATTTTTGCGGGACATTATTTCCAATATATGTCCGAAAAATGAGACAGTTGTCGAGTATGATTACGCTTGAGCTATCATCACTGCACTCATCATCAAGCAACATTCATTACTCAACTTATTTCTATTTAGTCAAAACTATCCCAGAACTTTGTCTTAAATTAATGTACCACGCTGCATTGAATTGTGTCTCACCGGGAGAGTTTTTAGGCAAAAAACCCTCATTTCGGCCCATTTTTTAAACTACTCTCCAACTAAAGGACCAAGCAGCGGATCATATCAACGGACAAAAACTTGGTACATGAGCTATGCATATAAGATATATAAATATATCTCGAAAAGTACGACATGAACTATGGGTAGATAGTATGACAGATAAAACTAAATAGTGACACTCATGCAGGGTGTATACTGGGGGGCTTAGCTCATCCCCCATTTAAAAATATGTTTACTCTCCTGTCATGAGTACAGTTCATAACATCCTGCCACTTGACACCTTATATTCCAATTGATGGTATGGAATAATATGTCTGGATTCCTGTGTGACTAGTCCATTAGAGAGACGATATTATGGAGGATACGATACGACAATCCTATTGGTCAGCAGAGTTCCACCTTTCCAAAAGAGCGCAATAGCCTACGCCAACTGAGCTATTTTTAGACTCTGTGGTTTGCATTGGTTGCCCAATCAATTGCATGGAACCTTTACTCCACCCAATAGGCTCACAGCAATCTAGAGTTAGACTTTACTGCTATTCTATTCTATTTATAGATTGTAAATATTTATATCTCCATGGCAACTAGTCTCCTTCATGAGAATTTAACCCTGAGGCCTGCTCCTTCCCCATTCACTTTCTCAGAGAAGATTTATATCAGATTGCACAAGCAAGAATACGCAGCTGGGGATACCATATATGGGTATGTATATACATTCCAAGGCTCCTGACGGTATCTAAGGAGTCCTTTGGGAGATTAAGTGTCTTCTAGAGATATTTTTAGCCACAAATTTGTATAAAAACATTAACATTTCACTGACATCAAACTCAGCACATAGTCTGTTCATAGAATAAGATTGAGAGTGCGGCTATTTCATTTCCATAGTTTGATACGGTTCCAACCGGAATATTTCCCAACGGACCACTCAGCCTGATGGCAGTGGTCACAGGTGTGAAGTCCTCTTTTTCTGTAAAGAGGAGGAGCTACCTCCCCAGGATATTTTTGAATCTTTGGCGCTCAAATATAGAAATAGAGCTATTTTAGTCACTCAAAAGGAGCAAAATTTATTAATTATCTTACTATTAATATTTTTAGAATATGAACCATATGCACACTTGCCAACTGTCTCGTTTTTCGGACATATTTTGAAAGTAATGTCCCGCTTAAACGTTCCAAAAAGTGGAATTGTCCCTCTTTTCAGTGTATAGAACTAATACGAATATACTATGTCCTGATAGAATACTGCTTATGTCCAGCTTTTTTCCTTGCAGAGGTTGAGAGGTTGCTAGTATATATATGTTTCGTCAAAATTAGAGATGAACAAGAATGGTTCCAGGACTAACCCACCACTTCATTGGCCAGGTTTATGCCTATATTAGTCCTTGTAAATACACATAATTCCAGCAGTTTGTATCTGTGTTAGTTGATTGGTGGACTGACTATACACTGGCGGTGTTATTTATATCCGATCTAGACTGTAGATATTAGCTGAATGGTTTCTTTGTTGTTGAAGGAAAACTTATTCCTATCAATCCACTGTGGAATCTATTAATAGATTCAGTTGTTCTATTTATAGTGCAAGCATGTGTACCGAATTAATTCCTTACTCAACCAAAACGATTATTTTAAGATATTACACACAATTAGATTAACTGCATTCCATTCGTAGGTTAGTGTATCTATGGGTGAGCACGCCAGTAGCTTCACAAGTTCTAAAAATATCTCTCCAAGGATTCGAAGAGAGTGAGTTCAACACCATGGCAACCTGAATGCGTTTAGGAATGTTAACACTTCTATTTTAGCCATGTTTGAGATCTGGCAGGTAGAAGAGGACCCGGAAGACCACAAAAACCCAATCCGACACAAAGCGGAGAGAATGAGTCGGAAGGACACAGTTCCCAAGTTCGAAGCGGAGTTAGCTTCTTACCCGCGTTAGTTCTGTGGACCAATGGTCTTCAACCTTTTTCCAAGCCTACCCCCCAGGCTGTTTTGAACTCCTGTATACCCCCAACAGTTGACTCTGCTATTAGATCTGTTGCGTGATATCTTGAGATCCTAGTATTAAGTAACCATGGATGATTTATGATATCTTGAGATCGTAATATTTTGAGATATCGTAGCATTCTGAGATTTTGTTTGACTTACTCAAATGGTCTTGTGGTTCAATCGGTTTAATCGTAGCGCTAAATTGTGGCACTTGACAAAATTTGATCTCAAGATATTACTCAACAGTTCTATTGGACCAATCGTCTTCAACCTTTTTCCAAGCCTACCCCCAGGCTGTTTTTGAACTTTCTGTGTACCCTCAGCAGTTAACTCTGTTATTAGTACTGTTGCGTGAAATTCTGAGACATCCGCTTAGAATCCTTAGCACATCCATGGTTCCTGTTATATGAGCGCCTCAGAATTTCACCAACAGTGCTAATGTGTTGAGAAATAAAATTTTGAGAGCTGGCGTACCCCAGTTTGAATACCATTGTGTTGGACCATGGATGGTGGATTTGTATTGTGTCTGAATGCAGTGGAACCTGTATATAATGGCCACCCAAGGGACTGGGCAAAATTTGCCGTTATACACAGGTGACCGTTATATAGAGTGGCCGTTATAGCAGGTTCAACTGTATACGCTTTTATACGTTCCATCCGACCAATGAGCTTCTGTTCTGACAGTTTATTAGTGTTAGTTTAGCTTCGTTAGAAAGCTCTTACATTCTAACTCAGTTATTTCTTTGAGAATTCCTTATTTGGGGATTAATTAGGAATCTTTATTGATATTTGCGTTGTTTCAAATTGTTTGTTTACTTATTTATTTATTTGTTTATTTGTTTATTATTTGTCTGTTTGTTTCTGTAGGTGGTTTTCCGCTGGGCTATTTCTGCTATCCGTTTAAGTATGAGCTGCCCCAGGTGATGCCAGGTTCAGAATTAATTCTATTCTTACATAAACAAACTTTTGTTGACAACTTTGTTTACTTCTGTCCTCTCTAAACACAGGCTCCTTCTCGTGCAAAGCCGGGGAGACCAATGGGTTGAAATGGAATGCAGTCGTCAGCTACGTCATCAGAGCCTCGGTTGACATTCCAGGCGCGCATCACGACTTATGGGTGTGTCTATTTATAGTAACTTCCATCCTTGAAATTGATCTTATATAAATAGGCGATTTTCTAATTTAATTCAATTTCTAAATATAACAGCTGTATTTGACTGTGAGAGATTACTCATCGCTCCTCACTGACCAATCAGCTCTTAGCTATTTGCGCATTCTCTTGAGGGAGAAGTAGCTCGCTTGCTCTTCTCTCTCAACGGAATATTGTCATCTCTTCATTCCATTGGGCATTATGGAAGGCTATATTTAAATGTGTGATATGGGAAGTGTACTACGTATACGTACGTACGCTCTACTGTGAAATCTAGCTATGATTCCTAACATATTCGTGTGGGATCTTTATGGTGTAGATATGCATCTATAAATAGGTTCACAGTAGTCTTTATTTTGTAGCCTGGTTGATAAAGAATAATAATACAGTTGACTCCGTTTAATAGGGTCACATCGGTCAGAGGAAAATTTTGCCCCGATTAAGCGGAGAACCCTATTGACCGAAAATATTTTGTATTAGCTTCTATTTGTGAGAGCTATTCCGGTCCTACCAAAAGTGTCCCGATTAAACAGTGACCCTATTAAGCGGAGTGACTGTATATAATAAATTCTAAAATTAGACCTGAGTTATAAACTTGCCCTGTAGGTAGAGGAAGAAGTGTGCATCAGAGAGGCTAAGCCCAATATGGGTTCTCTCCCTCGCTCTGTCATGAACACTCAGATCCAGTCCTGTTTCTGCATCCCCAGGGGCAGTATAGAGGTGTCTGCATGGTGAGAATGTGTCCTGGTGGCACTAGTTAATGACTGAGCCACTCATTGGATTCTAAAATTACATTAGATATCATAACTCGGTGACCAATCAATTCTTTTCCGTGAGGCTATGTATCCCTGTTGCCTGCTGAGTATTTGAACACAGCATTCCATTACTCCTTTCTGCTGCTAGGCTGGACAAGAATATCTACAGACCAGGAGAGAACTTGACAGTTCACTACACCATTCACAACACCTCCTCCGTAGACGTGCAGAGCATTCAGATTAAGGTGAATTCCAATCGCACGTATGGTTGATATGGAGCCAGCTCTCAACCTAAATTTAGCTACTGAGTTGTTATAATTAGGACAGTGGGATACCAGCACCTATTCTGCCATAATGATATCTGATTGGTCATTTCACTTTAACCATTAATAATGAGAGCTTTTAACGCCACTGGAAACCTAGCTCCATTCAAATTATTGTAATAGAGACAACAGCCAAAAATGTTCATTGATTTTTAGTGTGCTCCTATACGGTACTATGATATGAGATCAGTGTAATTGTCCTATCTCCTCGTTACACCAATGATAATGTACAGTCGACTCCGCTTAATAGGGTTACATCGGTCAGAGGACATTTTTCCCCGATTAAGCGGATAATCCATCGTATTCCGAATCCAGATTCTCGTTGCTAAGGTCTTGGCCCGATTAAAGCGGAGTCGACTGTAGATGATGCATACTACTGAAATGGGCTTTAGTGTCCCATCGTCCGTTACCTCTCTTAACAAGAGTTTTAGAGATAATGGCTTGAAGATATTTGTAAGGTATAGTTCTGTGTTTATAGACCTTAATGCTGTTGTTGTTGTTGTTGATAGCTAGTTCGCGTGATCAAACTGACAGGAGGGACTCCAGCCAAATCTCAGAAGCCTTTAGCTCAGAGTATCTCTGTGTCCAATCGGACACTCCCGCATGCCATCCACCAGGATGCGTTGCCAGGGACTTTTTCTAACAAGGACACTTCTACAAACATGGAGGTGTTGTTTACACTTGCTCTTCCCGGATGTAAACACAACACAAACATCTCAAGGTGCACATTGATTGGTTGATGTGTATTGAGACAGCTGTTATTCGTTCTATTTATAGAGACGCTCAGACCACCCTGACAGCTGAAGCATCAGGACAAACCATCCTCCCAACAACCCACGCCAGCAATATTAAAGTTAGTTCTGTGGACCATGGATCTCGAAGTGGTTGTTTGGTGGTTAGATTATGCTCAGGGATGGTAGAATGCTGTATACAATTTCTGAATACTTTTGACAGCTGTTAACAGCAAGTTGGTTGCTATGAAAATTTCTTCAAAAATCTAAGATTAGACATTTTGTATCGACTTACATTGAAAAATTTCCAAAACCTAAGTTGAAATTCTAAAATTACTAGTTTTATTTCTAAAATTACATTCTGTTGTTGTTATTCCTGATTATACTTTATTACTTCGGAGATTTAATTGGTCTGTTTTCCCTTACAGAGAGTATTGTTTATGATTAATCACATTGTTTACAGTGCACGTATGTCCTGGACATAGAGGTGAGAGCTAAGTGGGCGGCCAGTATCCTCCTCACACTCCCAATCCTAGTCCTGCCCTCTCTAGACGAACAGGTGAGGATAAATATAGAACATTACTTTGTATAGGAGTGTGCTAAGCAAACTCTCAACTCTGATTGGCTGTTATATGAGACATTACACTATTCCATACTTGATAACTGTCCCGCTTTTTTCACTCTTCTATTGAACTATTTTTCTCAAGTGTCCCGCTTTTACATAAAATTTCTCCATTTTGTCCTGTTTTTAAAAAATTCCATTTATAATACATTTCTATTGCGTCCCGCTTTATCATGGCTCAGGTTGGAAGTATGGTATTCAGTGAGATGACAAGATGATAGGTCTGATCATGTAATAATATTTCCCACTGAATCTGTACTAAATATAGACCGAATAAGAATTTCATCGGTGCCAATGTCTTAGAACTGTCACTAAAGTGGAATTCTCTTATAAACAACTCTGGGTTTTTACTCAGAAAAAGATTGCTCATAAGCGAACAGAATTAATACAAATTCCACACTTGATACTTGGTTGCTAAGGGAGCTATTAATAACTCCACTGTGCTCCACAATGTCTATTATTAGAACTGTTACTATTTAGAGAGTGTGAATGTGTCCTCTAGTGGCTGGATTGGAGTGGTCCTGTCTGGATACGGAAGTGCGCCAAGGTTCAGGTGACTGGAGAATGTGGAATTGAGTCTTCTCTAAGTGAGTATTACCCTAGTGATGGATTGTGTATATAGGAATTTGAGCTTGAATATTCAGTTTGTTGTTGATTTACTGTTTTGTAGTATCAGAACAGTTCTCGAGTATCCCTGGTGTCGTATTAGGCACACCACCCACCCCTTCACACATGTGACACTATTCTGAGGTGTTAAAATATGTTTTGTTTTATTTATATATATATATTGTAAACAGTTGTACAAATTCCTTTTTTATATATTTGCTTAATGTATTTATTTGTTTTTACATTTCATTCTTCTTTTGTAAACAAACATATCCTTATATGGTCATTATACATCAGCTGAGAGGGCAAATCTATTTTTAGAATTAAAGTTATTTCTAATCTGAAAATCTAAAACTAAAAATGCTGCGTTTGTATTGAAAGGATTGGTTTTCAGTGCAAGAATTGTGTCGCAGGAATCCACACAGACACACTGGCACACGAAGTTTATCCATATTTAACTGTAATTTTAGAATTATGTTAATTGAATTAGCTGATAGATCCCTCTCTTATATGTATATAAATATACTCCTGATTGGTTAATATGAATGCATATTTTAAGAGCTCCTGTTATTCATTCTAAGTCAGAGCCTAGTTCTTAGTTCGGTCAGATGGAATTCGGGTCAGAGCAGGTCTACGATTACGGAACTAGTGACGACGAAGTCATTCTGGACGACGACTTCTCCAATCCCCTCTACGTCAGGTAATATGGAACTATCCACTCATTAGTTCCAGTTTCTAAGCTATTCTAGAGACCATTCTACTTCTGTAATGTTGCGACGTCTCTGATAATCCAGTTGGATTCACTTTGTTCTATTAATAGCTCGGTGCCTATTTATAGATTTTCTTGTTTAGTGACGATGAAGATGAGCTTGCGATGGCAGCTCCAGCCACTGCCATTCCTGTGCCACCTCCGCCCATCCAGATGGAGACCAATAGTCCTCTCTCAGGGCTAGGCGAGTGACGCATTCTAAATATAGTACCCGGACAAAAGTATTCAACCACCACGAAAACTTCCATACAAATAGTATTAAATTGGATCTGTTAAAAAGGGAACATATACTCAAACAGGAGAAAATACTTTTTTTAAATTTCAAATTCGTAATTACACATTCTAATTACGCATAATTGAGAGTCTCAACTCAAATACTTATTCTTATATAGAAAGTTATCAACTTCTGCCACTTTGTGCCACTAATCGCCATCATATATAATGGCTGTGACTTGGGACAAGTAGCATCAAGTATCAAATGTTGATATTTATTAACTTGGGAGTTAGTAATTAGTTGAGCTATCAATTATGAGTAATTAGAATGTGTAGTTCCCGAATTTGGAATAGTATTCCGTTTGAGTACATATTTCTTTATGAATATACCCACTTTAATACTATTTGAATGGAGGTTTCTGTAGATATGAAGGTGTTAGTTGCTGGTATTACTATTTTAAGAACAGTTAAGTCACCACTTCAAACCTGAATAAATCCTTACTATTAAAACTCGATTAATGTGTATATATATATATATCTGTAACGAATTGATTGAAGAAACTGCCAGGCGTAGAAAGCTGATTTTTGGCATGTGGGAGTCTTTTGGCTATGGGTCCAGTAAGTTCTGAGCTCAGACGAAAATGTCGACTCATCATGGAATTATGACGTCATTGTCACATTTTTAAAAGTTAAGCAACACAGTTATTCGAGCATAACTCAACCATTATAGGAGATAGAAGGCTGAAATTTTAATAGAATCTGTATACTAACATACCTCCCATATGATACAACTATCATCAAAAAATGATGACTCATCACTTTGCTATGACGCCATCATTACTCATCAAAATTTTAAAAATTGACAAATTTGGTGTTTTTCCGAGTGATATATCGATTTTAAAACTAAGATGGACATATTTAGAGATGATATCTTCCTTACAATTAACCAATGTCACCTCCAGGCGACCGAAGGGAGCCTCTGGCGGACACAAAGTGTCCGCCAGCCGCGCAGCGCAAGCAAGCGAAGCGCGCTTGTGATTATTTTAATCATGATGAGGTGCTAAATTGGTTCTAATACATTGATTTAACTGAGCGTAGCATAGCTACCAGTTCATTACACTGGAATTCCAGGACACTTTGATAGATGGAACCAATCTGTTTCTGGGAATATAAGAGCCAATATGCTATGCTCTATCGAACTGTGAAATTATGAATATAGAGTTCTGTAGACCAATGAATAAACAGTAAATTTCAGACTGTAGAATTGAATAAGTTATGTGTGTTAGAATTGAATAAGTTATGTGTGTTAGAATTGAGACATATAACTGCTCTTAATCCCTGTACAAATGTAAATCGTTGGGTTATCCAATGGGGCATAACTGGGAAGAAGGGTTAAAGCCAGGTGGTTTTAAAACCACCTAAACCACTAGAACATAACTGCCACTCCTGGAATTCCCTCCTCACAATTATCATAATAATATTAGTTCAATGATACACCAATTTGATTGGTCAGTTTAGACAGACGATTCTATGGCAAAGCATTGTGTCGGTAACTTATAACGTTTAGTTCCAATTGGAACTAACTGAAACCGTATATTTAAATAGGTTTTGAAAGGATAATGTATCTATTTATATATTATTCTAATTATAGCGCCTGTCCAGCTCTCAGCAACCCCGCCTACCCCGCCCAGATCTGCATCGAATTCCGAATCCAGATTCTCGTTGCTAAGGTCACTCCGGAATGAGAGGGCGCCACCTCCGCCACCCGGAATTCCCCCGCCTTCCGCGCCCAGCTTCTTTTCAGGCGCCAGACCCCAGCGGAGGAAGCACATCACATGGGACCTCCTGGGTAGGTCTAAATATAGAACAGTCTGGGTGGTCCAGGATAAGTTAGCATTGCTCTCTGATTGAGTTGGAACTGTGGTAGAAATTAGTTCCAATTGGAACTGCTCCTATTCCTTAGAACCGGAAGTTCCTCCCGTGCCCAGCAAGCACCGGATCCGGCGTGCGGACACGAACGTCCTCTCCATCAACTTCAGAACTCTGAAGGAACCCAGTGGCGTGTTTACTGGAGAGGCAGAAATGTGTCGCAGTTGTCGCTCTGTTCTGTCTGTGCTGTCTGTGTTGAGGAGCAAGGAAGAAGGAGAGGAGAAGGTGAGGTGTGAAGTGGTCGAGGTGTTTAACTGAATCTTGAGTTGTTTGAGAGTAGAGTCTATCAACAATTTTATGAAATAAGATCTGTGACTTTTGACCAAAATTCACCACACTTTGCCAAAAATCTTTTGAAGAAATCAAAGATAGGAAAATGCATGTATTTACATATCATACCTACCAACTGTCCGTGTGGTTTCGCTTTTTCACTCTTCTTTTGAGCTAAATTTCACGACTGTCCCTTTTACATGAAATTTCTCCATTATCTCCCGTTTTTTATTCTATGTATAATAGTTTTCTATTGCGTCCCGCGAAATTCAGCACACATCCTGCTTTTATCATTGGTCAAGTTGGCATGTGCGATATATGAACTAAGTTCAAGCAAATTCCAAGTTTATAGAACTTCCTGGAAATATTCTGAATTAGCCAATCATCTGTTTCTACTTATTTCGGTGTAAACTATTCACTGATCAATTCCATTTGTTTGTTTGTTTAGATTTGGGAGTGTGAATTCTGTGGTCATGAGAACGAAGTGGATCTGATGGCGGAGGAGATACCGACAGATAATGACGTCACATTCATGTTGTCTCCTCCAACCGCTCCTGAGGGATCTAAACAGTCAGCCAATCAGTCTCTCCTCATTTTCTGTGTGGACGTGTCTGGATCAATGGCTGCTACCACAGAGGTGAGAAGTAGCCAATCAAATTCGAGACAGCAGTTTTTGATTTAAGTGAAGTATTAATCTCGACCAATCAAATCAGGTTCCCGGCGACTTCCAATTGAAGGAAGATCCAGCATTGGACGATTTGCTGAAAGAACTGAATATGACGCGGGCAGAATACCAGCAGCAGATCATGCACCTAAGACCAGCTGTCACCTACGTTTCCCGCCTGAAATCCTTGCAGTCAGCTGTTCAGTCTCAGCTCGATCAGCTGACTACGACAGAACCGGATAAACGAGTGGCTATTGTGACATTCAATAACGAGGTGGTTACCATGGATACACACAATGCACTCAAATATGCGAGTGTGATATTATGAACTAAGAACTAGGATTGTATAAATATGGATGAAGCGTGGATTTGATTGGACATTACGGTCACCCTCGAAGTTAGTTTGAATAACCCTGGTCCATTTTGAGCAATTCCTAACAAAATAAAATATTTTATTTCATTATTTTGCAATCAACAACTTAACTCATTCCATTCCCTAGGTGTCGTTGCTAGGGGACGGCACAAAAGAGGCGCTAATTTTAGCAGGAGACAAGCTTTACGAGGAAGAGAAACTGTTTGATGCAGGCGCCAATTTCACACTTCCTGACATCATCAAGAATACGAATCAGAAGCTAAGCGAAACTCTATGGAGGTATTCCTCAATCTGATTGGCTAGAATTTATTCTATCCATTGCGCGCGCAAATTATTTAGTTTATTATTGGATTAGCTAGCAGATGTTCTGGCAAGCAAATCGATGAGCCAATAATCTGATTTGTCACCTTTTTAATAGTGTATCTAAAATGAAACAAAATTTTGTTTAATCTGCATTTTTGGACTTTTGCCTGACCAATGAATTTACACTCTTTATAATCTTGCGGCTATGATTGAGCTGAGCTAACTCTGAACTAATCTCTGTCTTCTGTCTTCGTTACCCTCCGTTGCCCCTGGAATGTGTCGCGTCATTTCCTGTTTAAGCCATTTTGGGCTGGGAAACCATAAAAATTCGGGGTATTTACTATAAATAGAAAAACCCCAAGCCATCCGGGGGCTAATTAGTAATAGCTATATATAGGTATATAGTGAATCTTATTCGTTAATGATTGGCTCCCTTAGTTTGCGGGACAACGGCCAGACAGCGCTGGGTCCTGCTCTCATCTGCTCCATCGCTCTAGCCTCCAAAGGGCCGCCAGGGTCCAGAGTCCTCATCTGCACCGACGGAATGGCCAACATCGGTGAGTTGTGCTGGATAGTATTAGCATGTCGAACAGGTAAACGGTAGGATGAACAGGTAAACGGTAGAATGGACATTAGAATAGGTATTGTCTCTGGAGACGGCCGCGATATAACACCATATTAGCTTGAATTATATCTAAATTAAACATTCCTTTGACACGTGAGGTTGCTAGGCGTGGGACAGCTGGAGGATATCTCGACACCTGAGAAGCTAATGGAAGCGCAGACCTACTACGAACACATCGCGAATCTGGCCAATGAGAAGGGCGTTACGGTGTCACTCCTGACAATAACTGGGACTGAGTGTCGTATCCTGGAACTAGGACAAGTGGCGGATAAGACCAACGGAGAGGTGAGATTGGAATGTGAACCAAGTTAGCACTGCCTCTACGAGGAAGTCTTGAACTGAGCTATTTTAAGTAAAATATAATTATAATGATTATTGGACGGTAATTTCCAACCAATGCACATGAGAACTTTCCTGTAAATCAGTTTATTACTCAACAAATCTCATTTACATGTAAAATGCAATACAAACAGTTTTGTTAATTACCTTCCTTAAACACACCAATCATTTTGCTGTGCCATCGTTAAAACCTTTTTAGAAATGTGATTTAATAGAGAATTTCCAGAAGGATTATTCATATGATTAAGCACTCAGTTCTACTCTATTATTAGTTTAATTACTATGCAGAGACCAAATCTTCACGAGTGCGATTATCTATGCAAATAAGTGATTAATCAGATTTCACACCTTCTAGGTAGAGAGAGTGAATCCAATAGATTTGATGGAGGGATTCAGTAGCATTCTTGCTAAGCCCATCCTAGCAACCAATGTGTCCATCAGACTCACTCTGCATTCCAAACTCTACCTCAGGTAACTAGAGTAACAATCCCAATCGAACTGTGACGACTAAATCAGTTTTGATGACGTCATACACTTTGATATGATTAGGAGTTGTTATGTTGAATAGTTTATTGATAATTACAAGCGAAATACAGTGGAATCTGTATATAACGGCCACCCAAGGGACTGGACAAAATTGGCCATTATACACAGGTGACCGTTATATACAGGTGATTGTCTTAATCCCCAAAAGGTATCGACGTAGTGCAATAAATAAGTTTTTAGAAATCAATTACTTGAAGTAATTACATGAAACTTGTTTATCGTTCCTAACAGGTCTGTAATAAACACATAAAAAGGTGAAAATGAGTCGACATTTTCGTCTGAGCTCAGAACTTAGTGGAGCCATAGCCAAAAATTAGCTTTCTGCGCCCGACAGTTTCTTCAATCAATTCGTTACAGATCTATATATACAATACCCTATATATCCTTACTATTAAAACTCGATTAATCTCTCTCTCTCTCTATATATATATATACAGTCGACTCCGCTTAATAGGGTCACATCGGTCAGAGGACATTTTTCGTGCGATATCGATTATAACAGTTGTTATGCATGTACGTATTTGCGTGTATGTATGCGTATGTATGCGTAAAGTGTCCGCCAGCCGCGCAGCGCAAGCAAGCGAAGCGCGCTTGTATACACACACACACACACACACACACACACACACACACACACACACACACACACACACACACACACACACACACACACACACACACACACACACACACACACACACACACACACACACACACACACACATTAATCGAGTTTTAATAGTAAGGATAATTTATTGCCGACAATATTGCATGGGTCCATAACTAGCAGCATCTAAGTGATTCTCAAACTTCAATTTATAGCATGTGGTCTATTTATAGAATGTGAGGTCTATTTATAGTTGTCTGTTGTAGGGAGCCTGGACAGGAGAACTGTTCCTGGGCAGAGAGACAGGTGGGAAATGTGACGGAGGATTCTGAGCTGACTTTCGAGTATGGAATCAGAGCCAAATTCAAAACGAAAGGAGAAGACAAATTGGAACCAACTCAGGACCTAGTTCCAGTTCCAGTTCCGGTAGCAGATCCAGCTCCTGCCACTGACATTCCTGAGTCCATTGCTGTTGATGAAGAGCCCAAACCGAAAGAGTTAGGCGCTGAAGGTGTGAGATTTGTATCTAATAATAGCCGTTTAATCTGCTCATGATCTATATAAATCCTCTGTAGCAAGTTTACGCACTGCTTAGCGATAAGATCGAGCTTATGGAATTCAATCTACCCTTAGAATTGTATTGGTGTCGCGGGACACATGAGCCATTATGAACCCATTTCTTTGTTTTCTTTTGTGAATTGATGAGTGGCGTAAAAGTATATAAATGAAATCAACACTTCCTTCACACCTCTGACAAATTCACTGGCGCCATTGCTTTAATATAAATATTGGATTTTCCTTCTGAACTAATGACACAAAATGTACTTCACCTTGTTATTAGGAGAGCTAGCATTTCTATTTTAGTAGAAAGTTCATTTTCCTGGAATATTACATCTTATCAGGTTAGCTTACTTATGCTGATTCTACTACTATTGATGACTGAGAATTATAAAGTAGAAAATTGAGTGGAAGTATCCACTACATCATATCTCTGTAGTTCTACACTACCTGGCCAAAAGTGTTGGAACACCAGATTGCTTTACATAATAAGTAATACGTACTAGATTGGGTCTATCTATGGAGGCCAGTTCATTAAAATCACGACAACTGAAAATCTGATATCAAATTCGAGAGTTACTCAGTTTAGAAGTTTTCTATTCATCAATTATGCCTGAAGGAAATTCATATCGCTTGTGCCACCTTGATCCACTTGTTCCCATAATATATAATGGTGGTAAGTGGCATAAGGTGATATAGTTACTAGCAATTGTGCTTTGGAAAGGATTATCTATAGGAACCTTCTAGATTGATTTATTCGAGTGTGTATAATTCGAAATTGATGTTAGATTTCATTAACCTTGGTGGTTTCAATTGATTGGCGTCCACAGATAGACCCATTTTAGTATTACATATGATGCAACGCAATATGGTGTTCCAATACTTTTGGCCAGGCAGTTTACAGTAGAAAATCCTAATAAGACAATCGTTGAGAAACGAATAAACTGTCAGATTATCAGTGCCATTTACTGTCCAGCGATGATTGGCTAGAATTGTGTCGGATTTGGAGGTTTTATTCTAATATGTAGATATATTCTCTCATACTAGGGAAGTGTCGGTTAATTAATCCAAATATTTATTGCTAAAATACGGATTATTTGGCAAAATCACAGCTTGATATTGAAAAAAATTAAGAAGGTACAACGAAATTGAAATAAATACACGTAAGTATAAACAATAGAATTTAATAATACAAATATTCCTGAATATTTGTCAAAAACAATGAAAGCTTAGATAATATTAATAATTAGAAATAACACTTATTTACAATTGCATCAAAATTCTCTTAACCTTCTGCTAACAGTGGCAGTGGTTAACCAGATGTCTCAAATCTGATTGGATAAAAGGTTATGACGAACGAACCTAGAACACTCCTTAATTAAAGTTTGCAAGTAATCCTGAAACTGAAATTTGCTTTATCTAGTCTGTCCTATAATTTTATGACTCACCTAAAATTCCATTGAAAGCTTTGGTATCCAAGTTATTGCGGTTATGTGCTTACACCAACAATCAGCTGCGATTACATAATGCAATGCAAGCTGTATTTTATCAAATATGCAACTGTTACTAACATTCCTAAGTGAATAATGGTGGTCAGGTTATACACAGCTTATTACATTCTCTATAATCTGCTTAAAATGTCGTATAATGTAGAAACTAGAGATTAAAGTGAGAATTCTGGAAAATCCTCAAATTCCACAGTAAGTATTCGTTGTGAAGACAGAATGGTGTCGAATTTATGGCCTTTAATTCTACTCTGCCATCAATTAGTTACTAGGAAAGCTACCGAACTCCTTCAGTTAATACAAGATGTTATCCAATCAAATCTCAAGTTTATTCACTATCAAGGAATCCTGATTCTTGGAATCCTAAATCTTATTATTTAATCTTTTAATTTATACTTTTCTGAACCCTGAAAACCCAAACTTTTGGAATCTCTATTGTATCTATTTACAATGGAAACTCATATGAATATTCGGACAAGCAGATATCATCAGCATGTGGTAATTATAATTGAACCTATATTTAGAGTATTTCCATTCCTTTCCTTAGCTCCCGTATCCAAGAAGAAGTCGGTGGCGCCTCTGATGGTGGATGGGCGGGAACACCTGCCATTCCAGCTCCAGATCACCTACACGGCCAGAGATGGATCAAAGTGTCTCAGAGTTGTCTCACAGGCCATGCCAGTCACTAAGAATAGAGAGGAAGCGGAGAAAAGTGAGCTCTTCATGCCTTTTGTTATTTAGTTAATTTGTTTGTTTGTTTGTTTGTTTGTATTTGTATGCATATTCAGTAGTTAGTTTAAGTTTCTATCATTATTCTTCGTTTGTTTATAATCCTATTTATAGCCTCTAACCTTGACGTGCTGCAGACACACGTCATCAGATCGACAGCTGATATGGCGCTCAAAGGAGACTTCTCGAATCCGCGCCTGAAATGCCTGTCCAATCAGAAGATGGTCTACCGCATTGGCAACAAGTTCGACAGAAGGAATGAGTATAAAGCTTGGTCCAGTAATGTTGCGCGCATGGAAAACCCGCTCTTTAGCGCCCAGAAGGTAGCTATTTATAGAACCCTTTAGAATATAGTTTAACTAATTCTATCTGATACATTCCAATTGCTGAAATTAAATATTAATTCTCTTACCTAAGTTCATTGAGCTGTTCTATTTATAGAAAGAGGAGGTTAAGTATGGGCGCCGTTTGAGTTTGAGTGGAAGCAGCGGTAGCAGCAGTGACGAGGAAATGGAATTGGCGCCTCAGCTAGCTTCAACCAAGAAGGTATAAATACCTGTGTCTATACTTAGACATGCAGCTATTTATAGGAATCTATTTTTAGCTTACAAAGAATGCCAAGAAAGCCAAGAAACTGCAGACTAGAGCGAGCAGCACAATGTCAGACACGTTCTCAGAAAATCTGTACAAGGCTAGTGGACATATTATGTTTTCTATGGGCCTATCAACATGGGGGGGGGTTATCCAATGGAATTCAGGAAAACTGAAGAAAAATGATATATCTAAAGTTAGAGGGTTTGATAAGTGGGCAGATGTGGCACATTAGTGTAACTTGAGCAGTCACATGTGTGCACAAATCCTTTCAGTGCATTTCTATACGGTTTTGCTGAGTAATACTATTAGGGTATCTCCATATGAATCTAATACCGTGAAACAACTCACACAGGATTCAATTAAAGATGTCGAAGCTGGGTTGATGTTGCCATATGCTTATAACCATACATTATACTTTAAATGTGTCTGTGAATAAGTGATGGACCTGTAAATATGGTGACGTCATCATGCCACTTTATTAATCCTTCGTAAATTGATAGGTCATTACCAGTGTAAGTCCCATTTAGGCGGGAAACCAAGATTCTCTTTGCAAGTAATATCTGTCTGTTGCTGTGATTTAAGGAAATTTTAACTCAAATAATGTTTTGTTTCTTTTTATGAATTTATATATAACCTTTGTTCTTCTTTGATTTGAAAATTCCAATCATGCATAACGGTATCGATGATACGATTATATGATTAAATCTGGATTTTTTCAGGATTATGAGTCATGGGGCGTTCCATTTAGTAATTGGCATGTTTAATAAGCAGGGTACTCTTATTTCACATACCTATTGCACAGTATTGTAGTCACTACATTATGCCATAGTATTTTTCATGTTCCATTCCACACGACTTGTGTTGTAATTCCCATGTCATCATTTCAAGCTTTTATTAGTCAAAATATAACTAATAAATATGACTAATCGAATAGAAAGTAAGCGATTGTCACCTCACATCAGTTTCACATTATTACTATATATGGTCATATATTGGTAACAATGCTTTACTTATTTGAAGTTGGTTTTTCTTTAATAAGTTTAAGTAAGATTTTAAGGCTTTGAGTTTTCAATTTATTTTATTTTTAGGTAAAAAAGAAATCGACTAAGTAGCCTAGCAACCACTCGAGGCCTTGGTATGTACAGTTTTTGCATGGATCTATTTCTGGATTTTGAGGAAGTTTTTTTCTACTTTATAGATCTGTAAAGTATTTTCCAAATATATGAACTTTCTACTTGTTTTAACTTGTAATTTTATATGATTAATTCCTATAAATACAACATTTGTTTATTTCCAGGAACTCCTGCAAATATATTATTTATTTGTAAACCAGGAACTCAACTTTTGAATCCTGGAAAATATTAAGATTGGTTATTTCCTTAAAGTAAACAATGTATTGTGTTTATGGTTGATAGTTATTAGAGTAGAAACCTCAGTCAGTTCACCTGTAATTATTATATAGTCGTAAATCAGTATAAATAGAGACTTGTAAACTATAATCTTAAATACTATTAATTCAAATTTGTTTGGAAGTTATATTTTTAGAATGACTACTAATTGGGGAGACCAAGTACCACATGGTAAACAGGAACATTCCAATCCGACTTTAGTAAAACGTAGGCCGAATGCCATTCCTTTGAAAACCCACGAAGAGCCCAACGTGCCCCTCTACCACCCCCAGGAGGATTCCCTCTCTCCTAAAATAGAATATTCCCCCAAAATGACTTATATTAATATTAAACTGAACGGAAAACTGAGCGCTCAGAACAAGACTCGGTCGACAGAGGATAACCTAGATTATGGACCTGGAACTAGAGAGAAGAAAGGAAACGTTAAAAGGTCCAATTCTGCTAGAGTTCCGATCAACAAACTTAAACCTGAATTTCTACAGTCACCTAATTACGAGGAAGGTAAAGCACCAAAAATAGGAGAATTGCCCAATCAAAATCCAGGCTTTAGTCCTAAACCCTCTGATCCAGGAAACATTCTAATCAGTAATTACGGTTACGATGGCCCGATGAGGGACCCTAGATACCGTAGGATATCAGAGGAATCTAATGAATCGGGTATTTATACGAATTCTGAGAAATCTACTGGTCCGGATAATTTTGTAAACGAGTCCGACTCCGAAACTATTGTAGGTCCAAGCTCGTTAAACGAAGTTTCAAACACAGCAACAGATACGGAGCATAGGAATGTCCAAGAATATCCAGTAGAGGAAACGATTCGACCAAAATCTGAAAAACCAGAAGAACCTATTTATGTCAACTTTCCATTTTCACCAGATATGGTTCCTACCCAACCAGATAGCTACCTGACTGACCGAGTTCTGAAGTTGAGTTCAGTTTTAGAGAAGATGGGAGGTGTCGGTAAATTGGAGAGTTTATTTGATCAACTGAGGGAGAAAGAAAACAGGATTTATCAACTGGAGAAGATGAATGAGAAGTTGGACAGGGACAACGGGATCTTGAAAGGTGAGTTAAAATATAATATTTGGTATTTCGAAGGATATTTTCCCACTTCGTCAACATGATCAGGTAAACAAGTAAACTTTTAAATTATTTGTTAGTAAGAAAATTGAAATTATTGAGAAAAAAAAAAATCAAATCAATTAAAATCTAAGTTATTTGTTCGCTAAATTATTTGTATCCTCAGCAAAATATTCATCAATATCCAATTCACCTCATTCATTTCTGGCGTAAATGTTCAATCCTATTTGACAAAGTGGGGAATAATTCTTTACATGTAACTGCCTAGATACTATTTTAACATTTTTTGTTGTTTTGTTTTTTATTTATATAGATATTAAAACGAAATATTCCCACTTTGTCAATTCCCACTTTGGTACTTTACTAATTCCTTAATTCCCACTTTGCCAATTTGGATTGAACATTTAAGCCAGAAATGAATGAGAGGTGAATTGGATATTGATGAATATTTTGCTGAGGATGCTAATAATTTAGCGAACAAATAACTTAGATTTTAATTGATTTGATTTTGATTTTTTCTCAATAATTTCAATTCTCTTACTAACAAATTATTTAAAAGTTTACTTGTTTATTTGATAATGTCCCAATTCCAAAAAAATTGACGAAGTGGGAATTGACAAAATAGTAAATTGAAAAAATGTGAATTGACAATATGTGGGAATTGACAAAGTGGGTAAATATCGTTAAAACATTTTATTCTTAATTTGAAAATAAATCTGACATGAAAATAGTACCTTACACATCAGTCGGTTCACCGTTTGGTTATAGAATTGCATTTGTGACATTCTCTAGTACTATATTCGCTTTTGTATATGTGTAAAATATATTTAAAATATAATTAATATTTCTTTCAATTTTTTAACAGTTAGCTGCAGCTGCATTAATGAAGTGCATATTTTTAAAAAAATTTCCTTTTATACTAAAATGATGCATGCGCATTTCCTGAAAGAATGTCCCAAGTACGGTTTTTGATTGGTTGTTCAATCAATGAATTATACAGGCTAATTTGCTGATTTCCTCAATTAATTCCAGAGGTTTAGGTGGCCATTGGTTATTGGGTGAATTAATATCAGCTGTTTATTTTAGATGGCCTCGCGTTAGAAAAACAGAATTCCGCTGCACAACACAATAAAATTAAAGATTTGACGGACAGGAATACTCAACTGATGAAGACGGAGAGATACATGGGCAGCAATTATCACGCAACTCCGCCTGTCAGCAGCCAATCAAACCGCTACATTCCCCCTCACAAGCACCAACAGGAAGTGTACCCGAATATGCATATACATATGCCTAGGTACACATCTGTTCCGGATGATAACATTCCTATCGCCCAGAATCGTTACGAAAATAGTGATCCCTATGCGGGTAGAAGAGGTAAGTTTGAATTTGAATTTTTTCTAAGAAGGATTTCGGACTTTGATACAATTGTTCTATTTTTAGATCCGCGACGTGATAGTGCACCTGATCTCGAGAACCTCGCCTATTTCCCGCCTAGAAATATTAGCCAATCAGAATACGCAAACCCGCAGCATTACGCACCGCTTGATGCTCTGCAGAACTTCACACCCTGTTTCAGTAGCCACTCAGAATCGAGGCCGTTACCACGTAGCACGCCACCTGGGGGAGGTATTAATGCCTTAGCGAATGTCCCGCTCAATTATGTATACCCTGCGACACATATTCCAGAGAATAGAAGAAAATTTTGAATAATTTAATCTAATTTTATCTAATGTTGTCATTAAATAATTTTGACTGAGAATTCGAATGATAAATTAAAGAGTTTTGAAACGCAATCAGCTCCGTAGGCAGATTGTGTGGCCAAAGGAATTTATAATGATGGAATTGCTATTCTACTAATCGTTGCAACAATTCTACTCGATTGGAATGTGGTTTATAATTGAATAACTATAAATATATTAAATTTTGGTGATGGTGGATGAAAATGTCTTTTTGTAGATCAAAACTGAATTTTACAAGTAATATTATTAAATTTTATTAGCCAATCAGAATATAGGATTTATCGTGAAGAGTGGGCATAATTGTGATTGAAGAAATGAAGGAGCGATGTCTCCACAATATTTGTTGCCACATAATCACAGCAAAGCGATAATGCCACAGAAAATTCAAAGAAGATCTAACGCTACAATTAAATAGAAATTAGATCAGCTTATGAACTTTCAGCATTTTACTAAACTGCATTCAAGTGAAAATCTCCATCATGTAAGGGGTATTTGGTCCAAACTTGAAACAATTCCGTCCAGTACCATTTCCAGGAACGAATAGCGGACGTTACACGCCGTAAGGCTGGATTCGGTTAACCGCCATCAATCTCCGTTAACGGTTAAGCAAATCTTAGATCGGAAAGCCGATCTGCTTTATTTTCGAAATATTTACACTAATTTCATTGTTTTTCTACTTTTTCGAGATTCAAGAATATTACTTCTAAAAATGATAATACGACATAAGTTCTATTTTCTAACCAAATAGTATATTTCGAGACCATAGAAATTACCTAGTTTTTCAATATCAGCTTAAAGATTTCCAAAAATCCATATTTCAACTAATTAGTATTGACATCAGTTAACCGGTTAACCGCCCTGGAAGAAACCAAAATAACCGAACCCTAAAATCGGCTAACCAATCCCAACCCTGCACGCCGTAAGATATCTACTATATAGGAGCTACACCAAAAAGCGAATATATCCAGTGCAAGAGAATTGGTATTAGACACTCTTCTTTAAATTGAATGAAATACACATTGTTGGGTTTACTGCCTAGAAGGTTAGTAGTGTATGATGCAAATCTGACTCAAATTATAAAGAAAAAATGCCAGTCGACAGACTGATAGTGCAGCTCCATTAAGCGACTCGTAAAGTATTTGCATAATAACATCCTTATTAATTGAGTTTTAACATTTTTTTCATTTCAGCCAATCAAATTTCAAGTTTAGAGTTTGATTCTAACTTATGTGTATTGAGTCAGGTCTATTCCTTATTAACCAATTATATTAAATTAAAACCTTGCAATTTTATTGGTTACCACATTTGTCACATTTTGAGGCAAGGTGTGAAAATATGAATAATCCTTACATTAAGCTATAGAGTGGTTCTAACTTGTATATGTCCATTGAGTCAGGTATAATCCATAGTAATCGATAAATCAAAGCCAACTGTAATGTTAAATCCCTGGACTCTGATTGGCTAATACATTTTGACACCTTTTGTAGAAAGGTGTGAAAATTTAAGAATTTGGACCCAGGTTCAAATCTCCAGCATATAAGGAATATATTGTCCAAACTTGGAGCGATTTGGTCCAATAGAATTTCCAGGAATGAGCAGACTCCTCATACATTAAGCATATACAAATGGAATGTTTCAAACTAAAAACATAATTTTACTAAGAAAAATATCATCCAAACTCTCCCCGGTTTCCGAGAGTAATTTATATAGAACACGACCATATTTTCCGGATGCGCCACGGTTTTCGGAAGTGGACAGTATAAATATCAGTAGTTTTATGTCTAAATTTAGATAATTTGGTCCAATCAAAAGTATAGATAATAATGACTATTATACTAAAGCAAGGAAGTGTATTATTCTTACTTAGGAAGTTGCATCTCGCCTACCATATTAGTGTCTAGCATAAGTTTAGATATTCTTAATATACAGTCGACTCCGCTTAATAGGATCACTGTTTAATCGGGTCAACCGTTTAATTGGGTCACTTTTGGCAGGACCAGAATAGCTCTCACACATTGAAGCTAATACAAAATATTTTCGGTTAATAGGGTTCTCCGCTTAATCGGGGCAAAATCTCCTCTGACCGATGTGACCCTATTAAGCGGAGTCGACTGTATATTGTAGTGGTAAGATGACAGAGCACATTTTGTCTGAGATTCGGGTACTCTGATATGTGTTTATATATAAAATTATATGGTCTGTTGTGTGAAATTCTGAGGCGCTTATATAACAGGAACCATGGATGTACAACTTGCGTGAAATTCTGAGACATTCGCTTGGAATCATTAGCAAGCTCTAATCTAACATTATGCAACTTGCAGTTCCTATTACAAAATGATATTTACAAAACATGATGATTTTGTTCTATTTTGTTTCGCAAACTCAATAATGTATACGGTGATCCTAGAAATAGAATAGGATTTGGAATCAAAATAGAACAAAATCATCATGTTTTGTAAAAATTCATTCTGTAATAGGAACTACAAGTTCCATAATATTAGATCAGATTTTACTAATGAATCTAAGCGGAAGTCTCAGAATTTCACGCAAGTTGTATATCCATGGTTCCTGTTCTATAAGCGCCTGAGAATTTCACGCAACAGGTCTATCGCACACAGGAAACTAGTTTGATTATTAATGTGAATTTGCTAATTATATCATCCATGGTCCATCTTTTGGGTAGTAAGAATATCACAGTAGTAGAAGTATCATGCAACATTACTTGTAACTATTTCATTAAGAAAGTTCTAATTTACATTTCTTGATGTAAACATTTCATTCTACCTATCTGGTAACTAGCTGGAGCTACACTATCGAGCTGTCGAATGAAATTTAAAAACTAAACAGAATCCTGGAAACATGTTTGCACCAATAATTCCACACACAATATCAAAACAAATCAAATAGACTACTTTGATAATGTAAAGGTAAAAGTTGATCAACTATTGGTCGATTAATGGAGAGAATATCTGTAGTTCGTGACTAATGTTCTCAGAGACAACGACTAAATCGAAGTTGTCGTTTGAGGCTACACCAACTGGTCGATAGAACTTCCCTCCCTCGTGCCCTAGCTCCCCAATGGTGTGGAGGAGAGCTCCATCTTCGGAGAATATTTTTACTTGGTGAGCGAAGCAATCACTGATCACCAAATTCTTATTTGCGTCTACGTAGAAGAAGTAAGCACGAGTTATGTCCATCCCAACACCTCGTGTGACCACAGAGCGTAATTTGGCGCCCAGATAGGAGAACACATGGACACAATAAGAGTCTGTGTCGCTGAGTACGAATACTTCTCCTGTTTTCAGTTTCACATCAGAAGGGTGCGTCATTGATTGGTGGGATATCTGTCTGTCATACTTCAGGTTGCTATCCAAGATTTGGACTCTGTTGTTGTCGCGGTCAGCTATGAAGAGTTCTCCATTTGTTGCGACAGTTATTTGTCTGGGGTCTTTAAACTGTCGCATTCCTGACCCCCTACCCCCTATCCTTTCCACAAAAGAGACCTCTTTTCCAAACTTGAAATGGAGGATGCAACTTTGTACCTTGTCCGTTAGGAACACATTCTCTCTATACACGGCAATCCCCCATACATGCCTCATTTCTTTATGAGTGAATGTGTCCACTAATTCTCCTGTTTGGGTGAATATTGACACGCGAGGGGTATAAAAGGAACCTTCAGCAATGAAAATCCTGTTTGTATATGGCTCAATGGCAACACCAGAAGGACACCAGAGTTGACCAGGAGCTTTCCCTTGCTTGCCTACGCCAATGATGCCATCATAGAGGTGGCCCAAATGTGTCTTAACCAGACCACTTTCCTGTGAATCATTCAGAATCGGAACTGCCATTTAGATTGATAAAAATGATAATGGAATTTATTTGTGACTGATAATTTAGGTTCTTTTATAGTAAATTCATAATTTAGGTAGTTAGTTACTCAGCGAAATACTGAAATGAAGCATCATACAATAACGTTAAAGGTGGTAATTACTGACATTATTAGTGTGGCCAAAAGTATTAGGTTGCACTGACGAATATTGCAGGTGATCTATTTGTATATTACTATTCCCTGCATAAGAGAATGTAATATTGAGTTGAAATTCCTTAGAGTTACGCCATGGTAACAGAAACAGATCTTATTAATGTTGATTGACGTATTGCAGTCATTGATAGGATATACTTACTCAGTTATGTAATTCACTTGAATATTTATTCAGAAAAACAATTCAGGCAAGAGAGTTGGAACAAGTGGCTATGCTTAGAGACACAGTCGAACATTTGTCCCAATTAACCAATGGAATTTATTGTTCGCTTCCATGTGTGAGAACCAATCAGTTCATGGAGATTTATCACATTTAGCGGAGTTGACAGTGGGAACAGCACTGTTGTATAAATATTGTTAACAACTCAACTCTGTCTGACCGTGTCTTCCATTTTCAGTGCTGTTGCGTAGATCCGTGAGATTCTTATACTACATAACCATGGATGGTTTTGTAGTGTAGAATTCTGAGAATATCCGTAGAATCGCGAGATTTTGTTTTGCTCACTCAAATAACCTTGTGATTCAACCGGTTTAATCATAACTTGATAACCATCACCACTCAATAGTGGCACGCGACACAATTTGATGGTACTCGACACAATAGTGGCACGCGACACAATTTACTTGGTAAAACAGCAAATGAACCATAGATGAATTTCATTTTGCATTTATGGTCCATATAGGGTTTTGCCATAGTAAATTGTGTCGCGTGCCATCAAAAAGTGTCGCGTGACACTATTTAGTGGCGATGGTTATCAAATTATGATGAAATCGGTCGAACCACATGGTCGTTTAAGTAAGTGGAACATAATCTCACGATTCTACGCTACAAAGCCATCCATGGTTTTGTAGTGTAAGAATCTCACGGATCTACGCAACAGTGCAGTTCCTAGCTTGGAAGATGTCTTATGTCTTGATCGACATCGAACGTCCGTCTGCTCACTCCTGGAATTATATCAGAACAATTGTACCAAATTTAGACCACAAAGTATTTCTAAAAAGAAGAGCGCTCCTCTATTCGTTCCTTTAAAATACTTTTCGAAAAAGTTACCTCCAAAAATAGTGGGTTATACATTGAAAATTGTTCCAAATTTCCCAGCAAGTGAAAGTGGAAGATTTGAATAGGAAGTGACATATTCGAGTGTCTTCCTTTTTGAAAATCCACTTCCTAATCTGAATGTATCCGACTATTAAATTTCATTGAGGAAACTGGGGAAATTCTTAGGATAGCTGGAGTCCTGGCTGGGAATTGTGGGAATAACTATATTAAAAGAGCACACTCCTGAAAATATGGAGCATCAAACTTCCCCTCTGAACATTAGGGAATTAGTGCTCTTTTAAAGGTCTGGTAGTTGCGTATAAGACGTGTAGGCATATCATAAATTAATAGTAATTCTACTCAAGCAATTTTGACCGGAAATCAAATATGACAAAAGTTATCAGAAGCATTAACAGGAAAATAAAAATAGAATAAATTGCAAGTGAATTGTGACTCTTTCAAGTGAGTTGATTTAATTTACACTATTGAGTTATAGTTCCAATTCCTTTTCCGCTTTCAGTTGTGCAATGCAGTAACCAATCACAAACCTGATTGCAACAGAAACACTGAAAGTTAGTTGAGTATCTGAGTGTATTAATCTACGTACTTAGCTGTAAGGTACGTAGAGATACATTCATGTCTGAAGAATGTATGGGAGATGGAAATAACCAAACCATTCACGATTCAACTTTATTGAAGCAACTATTGCATTCTTCTTATATTCAACAATACATATACAGTATATATTGGATATAGTGATAGAGTAAGGGACAGGGAAGTTTGGGTCAAATCACTATATACTTTAAAGTTAGTATGGAATGTCATAGACTGGAACACCACAAATCCCCAAAAACGATCACTATATCTAATATACGTATCACTGTATCTAATATATACTGTATACTTCGTTAGAATATGCTTCTTTGAGTAAAGATTTCATGAAAATACGCAAATACATATAAATGTTACTACCCGATTAAGCAGTGACTCTATTAAGCGGAGTCTACTGCAGATGAATCAGTCCAATTTATGAAACAAATTTTTCTTTTCCAGCAGGTTGCTATGCTTCTCTACAAACATCCTGGCTATACCCATGACAGTGATGTTGATAGCTAAGCTGTATTAACATTTGTATATGTATGTATTTTGAGGTTCTAAAAATAAAATTAGCTCAGATGACAGTCCTTTCACATCATCAATTTTTCTATAATTTAGTAAGTAAGAAGCATAGTTTGTTCATTCAGGGAGGCACCTGACTCCTCTCTACATCCCTGAGCATTTCCCTGTGAAGTGCGAATATCGGATCCTACTTGATTATTTAGTGTTGAAATATCGCTTGTAGCTAAATATAAATTAGTGTAAAAGTGTAAAAACAAGTACAGTGGTCTCCCAAAACGGACACAACACTAGGAGTACGAGACGCTCCTTTAAGCATATGATTTTATGTCCAAACTGTTTAGGAGCGTGATAATATAGAATATTAGCTAATTTACTCTATATTGTAATGTTGTTTATCGATTTAGGCGTATGAAAATATTTGGATTTGAGACTAGGAGCGTATTCTCTGGAGGGCTGTATGATAGCCTGATACTAACCAAGGTTTAGTTCCCCAAGGTATTCAAGTGATGTTAGTAGAGCAAAGGAATGCTAACTCACTTGACACCTGTTGCCTCTATGTCACTGCTCTAGACTAGACTAATTTTCGCCATTCTCTTCTAAGTTAAATATAGCACAAGTTTAATTCTATTAATAGCACACTACACAACACAATGAGTGTTCTAGAATGTTCTAATTCTGGAATAGGATTAATAGAATGTTAGGAGAATAGTAGAGAGGTGTGAAGAGAAGTAGACTCGTGTGAGATTGCACCTAGAAAAGAGACAGTGAGGATGAGCTCAAATATTTGAATAAGAACATTGCTAACAGAATCTAAATTCCTAGCCAGACCATAGCAACCGAGTTACTCCTCAAACCTGAACCTAGACCATTAGCCGTATTGTGTATCTCTAACTAGGAAGGAGTTAGTATGGAAGTAATTAATATGCAAATTTCAGGTTAAAATTAGAAGTGACAAAAGTATTTAAATCAATTATAAACAATCGCATTAATGAAAGTGTTGATTATGGAAACAATAATCAATTAAATGATTAATCATATGATTAGTCTTTAAAAGTAAACAAATATTTGAATAAAGTAAACACTCACCAAATCTGAGTTAATCTTCTCATACAATCTTAACAGAGCATTCTTCTGCTAACTGCAAGAGGCTTTGCAACTGTTCTGAATCTGGACTGGATAGTTCAGACTTGGAAAGTTCCAGCATTCTCACACGTGGAAGTGTCTGTATAAGACACTTTAGTGCGACACATGAGGAAGAGGTGAGTTCGCAGCCTCGTACGTCCAACCACCTAATAGCAGGATGGTAAGCTAAACTGCTGCACACTACCAGCATACCTGAGTCCTGTAACGGGGAATAGGAAAGTGCCAAGAAAACCAGTGAGTTCAGAGCCGATAAGACAATGCACCAAAAACTCATATCCTCAGGAATGAATTGAGTAAACACCAGCTTTAACACCATCAGGTTAGAACACAACGAGACAAAAGTGAAGAAACTATTACAGCTGTCAAACCATAATCCATTTAAAAAAGATAAAGTAATATCTCTCAGAGAATTAGCGTTTGAAATGATGAGTTCAATTAGCGAGGTTAGAAGGGATTCATTAGGAGATGGAGGAGTACCAGATAATAGACTCAGTTGTGCGAGAGAGTTAATGCTGCTTAAGGAAGGAATGACTCTGTAGCAATCTTCTTCTGTCCACCAAACTAACTCTGTTAGGGAGGAGTGTCCTGATAATATGTCAGGTGTCAGTGGGAAGTGACCATTAGGATCTAGAATGTAGAGTCCATTAAGCTGATGGTTAGTTATTAACTGGGAGATGATGGACCAATCAGATTCATTCGACTTAGGACTATAGAACAAATTCTGTAATGAAGAGAATTGGTTGGTTAGTTCCTCTAACATCTGTTGGTTCATTTCGGAATCGAACAACCGCAAACTCCCAGTTAATTGGTTGTTGGAGGAAAATAGTCGTTGAGAAGTTTGACAGGATGATAGGTCACAATCTTGCAAGCTAATGCTGACTCTAGTGTCAGGTGGCAGAGTGGCAGTAGTGAGAATACTGGTGAGCGAATGAATGGCAGCGTAATCTTTCTCAATAAAGAGTAGAGCTAAGTAATGTACATTACAAGTAGCTAGCTGGTTTAGGAGAGAGTGGAACTGGATGGCAGTGACGTAATCTGATCGAATTAGTATTACTTGGAAATTCCGAACAAATTCCAGCGATTTCAGCAAGCAATGCCATTCGTTTGGAGAAATGGTATCAAGGAAATATAGACAGAGAGGATAGGGAAATCTCTTCTCGAAATAAGCGAAGTGCTCATGGATGGAATGTGAGTTTGTTTCAATTATCACTGTGCATAGGAAAAGGAATGATTCAGTGAATTCCTTCCAGTCTGAAACATCAACAAGTGTAGGGTCATAATACAACTGATAGTACATAGGTGCATCATGGAGTGGTAATGGGTTTGGAAGAACATGTCTACAGAGAACGGGCGTTATGAAACCTGCGTCCTTCATTAGAATGCCACCCACGAAGCGAACCACCATCCTGTACATGTCAAGGAGCTTGCTGGAAGTGGTGAAATAGCGGACGATGTAACATTGATTGCGCCAGAGGTTGTTACAGATGGAAACGGCCGCCATGTACTCCTGAATGGTGAGGTGTTGGAAAGTCCACACCTTCACACGGACACCGAAATTGTCTACTTTTATATGCGCGTGCATTAGGCCGAGTCGCTCGCAATCGTGAGACTTATCTTCCAGCTTCAGAGGGATGGACTTGTCGGACGTAAGCTCCCTTTCGTAGATTCCTTGGTTGGCTTCTAGCCCGATGGCATTGATACACTCCTTAATGCCCGGATGGAAATGGGACATTTCGAGGACTTCGCTGTGCTCGTAGAGACACATTCGCGACAACTGCCTCCTGATGATGTAGACAACGAGCTGTGTGTAGAGGTGCGATAAAGTATGAACTAGAATCGCGGCCGAATTGTTGAAAAGTGAAGTGAACAGACTGGCATTGACGGGAACAAGTGCCAGCTGTTTAATCTCGTCGTGGCGGTCGAATAGTTGGTGAACGGATTTTAGCTTTTCAAGAGTGCTGATTCTCTTCTCGAAGTAGAGGTCTCGGTTTTTGGGTGAAAATCCGAGAACCTGGAAATTATGTTTGATCTTAAATTTCTCGCCAAAATCGAGTCTGAGTTCAGTCCATTGGCTGGGACGGCTCGTGACGAGGATAGTGGCGAGACGGAGGAAGTGTCTCTCTAGAATTCTGCAGAGTAGAGTGGTCTCGAATGGCACACTGGTGGTGAACTCATCGGCACCGTCCATTATAATCAGAAGTCCCTCTCCGTCTGTTCGATACAGGTGTCGAGAGAGGGATTCACTCCATTTCGCGCCAACAGTCATGGAAAGGGAAAGCCAGTTGATCACGAATTCTTGGTCGACAACATCTTTTGCTTCCTGTCTCACTTCTTCAAGTTTGTGCCACTCTGGCATCCGACATGGTACGGAAATGACAAAACGGAAATTACTCATTTGTTGGTCGCCATAAAGGAAAGCAAAGTGTTGACAGAAGAAACTTTTCCCACTTCCAGGATTACCAATGAGACACCAAACTGGACTTGATGATGGGTTGCATGAGGTCACGATTGTTTGAAAATTGACCACTTTGACGGATTTCTCTTTCACGCTCTTATTAATGTTTCGCAGAAAGTTTATTTCGTTAATGCCACTGCCCTCCTTCGCTCTCTCTTCAGCTGGCTTAACTCTAATCACAGTCAGAGGTGTGAACACTGACTCTATTGGGACGCTGCTCTCATTGAGGACAACACTAACGTTTTCATTTTCACTTTTCATGTGTTTAGTGAGTTTAAATTCCCAAAATTCGATGTTTTCCTCTTCATCCTGATCAAGGCCTAATTCCTGACAGATTTGCTCGTGGAATTGAGCTTTAGAAAAATTTTGGAAAGTGGATTTGTAGCTCTCGACCTTAACGGCTAAATCGTTCCTTTTGATTATTTCGAGGAATTCGCAGAGTTTGCTCAGGTCTTTGGTGATGATACTTTTGTCAACACAGGACTTTAGCATGGAATGGGATTCTAGTTCAGATGATTCGTTTCCAATTAACTTCCATTCTTTCGTGGTTAATCCTTCAGTTAATAACTTAACGAACGTTTTTGTGGAATGTACGGTGGATTTTGTTTGTTTGAACTGAGGATTGCTCAGCCATTTAAGTCTTCTCGCAGTGGTCTGCATACTCCCACTGATGTATCCTAATGCGCCATCGAAAAGTGCGGGGTTAAATCCATCCCACTCCCTCATGGCTTTGAGAAATTTAATGGGATCGTTTCTTGTATTCTCCATTATTTTGGCGGGTACACTTAAGGCGTTGCCTAACTTTCTTAGCGTTACAGGTTTCATTGAATTTCCAAGTTCCATGAAAACCTTCATCTCTTCCTTTCTGTCTTCTGACATTTTAAACTATAGGAATGTACTCTAATAAAACTTCCAAGTAGCAGATCTGTCACGAAAATCTTGGTCTTGCAATGGACCAATTTTGCATGGAATATTGGTCCATTGCAGGACCAAAAACATTTTTTTCAGGGAAAATTGGTCCGGAAAACTAATTTTTTAATGAATATTGGTCTGCGGGACCATTTCTTCTGGCAAAATTTGTCCGGGAGACTATTAGATGGAATAATGGTTTCATGCTTATAATTTTCAAATCCAAACGCCTAAAAAGGTCGATTATCTTTTATGCCCAGATCAGGAGTTCCAACCCGTTGTAGTATTAGTACGTGTATACCCTAAAACTTTTTATCAGAACTTACTCGATATATTATCTGGAATTTGAAGATTTAGAAGGTGTGAAACAGTTGATCAATGATAGAATGTGACTAAAGAGAAAAAACTAAATAAATTGGAATTTGAGGGTGGGATTATTATTCTTAACTAAATATTCAGAACAGTAACTGGGAACTTTTTAGACAATCAATATTTTAAGTTTTAAACACTGGATGAATTGATTATTGCAGAATTTCGAATTAAAGTTGCTTAGTAAAGTCCCTATAATTAGTTACGATTTTTTTACTCGGCAGTTCCCGATTAAAATTTTAACAGATAATTGCGAAAAAGGACATATATATTAAAACGGTGAAAAATCCTGCAATTTCCAAACTAAATTAAGTTGAAGAAAAGAAGTTAGTTGCTGCTTAGTGAAGACTCCAAAATAGCTTGTTTAAAACCCTAATTTGACATGAGGTCAAAGGTATAAATAGAAATGACCCCACTTTTATTTTCAATTTAACATTCCTAGGCAAATTAACCAAAATCAGAGCCACAACAAGAAATTATCGCACAAGAAACAAAAAATGCCCCGCTACGAAATATTTTCTCTTTGGGACATTTCTTCCATGTTCAGAAGCCTGAATTTGAATTCCAATAGTTTTAAAAAGTCATTCAAATACTCAAGTATTTGTACCAATATTGAAAGCATAATTTGGTGTATTTAAAACACTACAGACTCCTAGTGCTAAGGTGCCGTGGCGCTTTATTGTATGAAGGTGAAAGAGACATGTCTTGAAATAGTTTTGGCTAAAATTGAGTCGAAAATTGAGGCCTTATTTCGGTTCAGACTTATTTCTGTGTTTAGTCTTATATTTTAGGTGCAAAGAATCTTTACTGTTGCTTTTTAGAACTGAAGCAAGATTGGTATTAACAGTGGCCTAAAGATATCTGATTTATAAACAAATGGACCAAGATGAATGGATTAAGCAAATCTAATACAGTAGACATCGGGTTTTTTGACACCCCATTTGCATGGAAAAATGTCAAAAAAGTGTAAAAAACCCGATGTCGACTGTACAGTGGAACCTGTATATAACGGCCACCCAAGGGACTGGACAAAATTGGCCGTTATATACAGTTGATTGTCTTAATCCCCAAAAGGTATCAACGTAGTGCAATAAATATAAAGTTTTTAGAAATCCATTACTTGAAGTAAATACATGAAACTTGTTTCTCGTTCATAACAGGTCCTGTAATAAACACTTAAAACGGTGAAAAGGGTGATGGCCGTTATACACAGTTTTAGGTCAGTAAGGGACTACAAATGGGTGGCCACTGGCCGTGTTGAGCAGGTGACCGCTATACACAGGTTTAATATTATGGAATTTCTGACGGGACTGTTTATTGGTGACCGCTATAGGTTATACATTTATATAGAGTGGCTGTTATAGCAACTTCGACTGTATATTAAAATGCAATGTTTTTTTTTTGTTTTTTTTTGTTTGTGAAGAATTGATTAAGGAACGTGAAATTTGGTACACAGGTAAATAATAATGAAACTAGAAAGAAGTTCGAAGATCTAACCGAAATGTTTACACCTCGCCGAAATAGATAACAAAATGTGCTCACCAATTAAATTCGATTATTTTATAATGCAAATACCTTGAAATAAATTAGTAGTGACTTATGTATACAATCAAAAGGACTATTTGTGATTGAAATCCATTGGTTCATGTGAGAACCAATCAATTATCAGACTTTTATAATGTGATTCACACCATTCTATTTCATATCAATGATTGAATATAGTTATTTTGAGTCTGAAATTGGTTTTAGTATAATAATCTTCAGTAATGTGAACTTTGTGTATTCAAATTGAGCTTACATTCAGGATTAGTTGACTTAATACGAAGTAAATTCTATTTATCACGAACCTAAATTTTCTGCTACAGTTCTGATTGGGGCGCGGCGCCTGCATCTGTCCGAATCTTGAAGATGTCATTTGTCAGAATTTCCATTACTGACATTAGTCAGAATGATTTTTATTGAGTTCTGACTTTGTCAGAATGGTTTTTATCGAATTCTGCACTTGTTAGAATGAGATTTTTAGAGTTCTGCACTTGTTAGAATGGAATTTCTAGAATTCTACTAAATGCCACTCAATCACCACGTCACGAAATTAAAATACCACTTTCACATTCAAATGGACACTATTTCTAACATAAAATGCCCCTTTTCACACCTTTCTTTTACATATTACTCTCGAAAATGCTCACTTTCGCTCTGCCAGTAATGGAAATTCTGACAAGTGCAGCGTCCCCTTCTGATTTCATTTATGTAACTGCAGACAAATGACAATCCAGCGTACTTAGTAGAGAACAAGAAAGCGACGTATTGTTTCTCTAATATCCCCAAGCGTCCACTGGGTAACTCTGCGGACACGCAGTGTCTGCAAGCCGCGCAGCAAAAGCAAGCGAAACTTAAAATTGCATGAAACATTTCGACAAATGTTTTTTAAAATGAAAGTTGGGATATCTGTCGCAGTTATCTAAATCTCCTGCTTAATAAACTAGGACAAGATTTTAAAGGCCCTCTTGATGTAAAATTATACAACGATTTTGGGAGCTACATCATATATTTTCGGTGGTTATCACCACGCATAGGCGCCAAGTTTTGGAAAATAGAATAAAACCAGGAGGGCCAAGAACGAGCGACGGTAAGGGGGGTCTGGGGGGCTACTCCCCAGAAAAATGTTAAAATCTTAGATGCTCAAATATCGATATACAGCTATTGTTGTTACCTAGGGAAAGAAAATCTCGGACTATAGTGGAAGAAAAATGTAATTGGGGTTTATATTTAGACTCAATTAACATAATTATGGGGTTTAGTTGTAACCTATAAGTTGGTGTGGAGTCTTGCCATACCACAGCTTCATCTACTGCTCCACTACCCAGCACCACGGCCCCCACACGCTCCAAACCTGGGGGGGGCGGCCCCCCCCAGGTACCCACACTTGGCGCCTACTCTAGGGGTCCGAATAAACGGCCCGCTTATTAATTTTTGAAAAATATTTCATCCCCCCGCTTATTAATTTTTGAAAAAGTTTCCACTCCCCCCCCGTTTATTAAATTTTATACTAATTGAAACTTTTTTTACAAAACCATAGCTTCTGATTTGATGTTGTGAATCAGTTAGAATTCTCTACTATAATATTGTACTTTTTCTAATTACGTAGGCGTAATATATGCTCGAATTTCTTTTTGTTGATTTTAATAATTAAATCCTATTAGCATGACCTCCCGCCTATTCCACCCCCCCGAGTATATCACTGAACTAGGAAGGTTTATTCGATTCCTGAAACGATATTGAATGAAAAGATTAATACACTTCATTATCTACCTTTAATGATGATTTGAAGTAAAATAAAATTATTTTTTAACAAACGCGCTTCGCTTGCTTGCGCTGCGCGGCTTGCAGACACTGCGTGTCTGCAGATTTACCCAGTGGGGGCTTGGGGATATTAGAGAAACAATACGTCGCTTTCTTGTTTTATACTAAGTACGCTGGATTGTCATTTGTCTACGGTTATATTAATGAAATCAGAACTGTAGCAGAAATTGTTTCGTGATAAATATAATTTACTTCGTATTAAGTCAACTAATCTGAATGTAAGCTCAATTTGAATACACAAAGTTCACATTGCTAAAGATGATTATACTTAAATAATCAATTCCAGTCCCTGTCGTTAAAAGTTATTTTGTGATCGAATTGATTGATCGTAGCTATAACACACTTTAATTGTTGTTAACAATCAAATTTTAGACTCAAAATAGCAGTATTCAATCATTTATATGAAATAGAATCGTGTGAATGGCACTATAAAAGGCTGATAATTGATTGGTTCACATAAACCAATGAATTTCAATCACAAATAGTTATTTTGATTGTATGCATAAGTCAATACTATTTTATTCCAATGTATTTACATTATAAAATAATCGAATTTGATTGGTCAGCACATTTTGTCACCTATCTCGGCGAGGTGTGAACATTTCGCTTAGGTCTTCGAACTTAACAGATTCATCATTTGACACCTACATACATGCCAATTTTCCTATTTCTACGACTTGCCAATTCTTCAATCAATTCGGACAAACAAACAAACAAAAAAAAAATCCTAGAGTTTTAATATATAAGATAAGGAAAAATAGAATATATTACTGTCTTAAATAATTTTTGGTAAATAGAAATGGACTCACTCGTGTCAGATTGGAATGTTCGTGTTTCTGTCTTTGCGAAATGATTGAAACGTTTGTTTTATTCGTGTTTAGATTCGGTTGGAATCGTTTGGAAATCGTGCCGATTATGCTTGAATATTTTTCAGTAGGGACTGTTGCTGGGTTTGAAGATAACAGTGAGATATTCTCTCTATTTAACTGAGCATAGAACTGTGACAAGATTGCTACAGAGAACTTTACTACAGGCGTCACGCATGAATTCATTAGTATCTCCTTTCCTAGGAAATTGATCCTTAAGCACATTCCAGCTAACCACTCCATTCATCTTGTGTTGCTATCTCAAGCTAAGATGTCTCTAGAATGTTCTTAACTGTTTATGTGGTTAGTGGTTGTGGCATAGATACCATCAACCATTTACAACATCACAACAGATATCAAGCGAGAAAGTGAATTGGAGTGTGTTCAGATAAAATACGAATAACAATACGAGTGTGAAGTTAGCAGCGAATTCCAGCAGCCAAACATGAGCACCACTTCACACTAAATAAATCAGCCAATTGTCAATCAATTCATCTGAAATTTCTTGAGTGTCTTAATCGAAGCATGGTACTTTTCCTCTGTTGAATAATTAATCCATATCACACTTATTCATGTCACAATGACATTGCAAATTTTCAATACAAAATCCCCATAAGACATTTTGAGCACCACTCCCAGCAAATGGTTCCTCAACCTGATATCATGACTAAACCTGACATCATGACTTAATGACTTAATTAAGGTGTGATTTTTGTGTAGAACCAAGATTAGTACGAGTTGATTTGAAAAATTCTGAATTTTCCAAATCAACTCGTATCAATCTTAGTTCTATACAAAATTATACCTTATTATCATTTAGAAGTAGGCTTAAAACAGCTTAGAAAATAACTAAAATTGTCCTTAGAATGACCTGTTGCGGAATGATATGATGACTAATCGAATTTTTTCCAACAGATATATGTACTTTGATACCACGTTTATATATGCTGGTAATACATTCTTAATGCCTATTCTACATGGTTGACGATTTTAGGCTAATCGTGTATTAATCCATTCGGCTATTACCGCATCCTTGGTTATTTTATTGTGAGGCATTATTAGAGCAGGCTATGATTCTATCAATCATTTGACATCCTCGATTTTTTGATATTTTTCAATTGTCGAACAACCAAGCTGTTTGACCCCAGACTGATAATTCATATTTCAGTATTCAATACATTAGATGGACAATACTCAGGCGTTCAAAATTCCTGAATATACTTATCCCCAATTACATACTAATACTGTATTGTTATGGATTTGTTATATCACAGTATGGTACTAAGAAGTAACTCATTCTAGTCATACCAACACTTAAACAATGGTTGTTACTAATATCCGGGCAGGGACAGGACGGGATAGCTGCAGGATATCCCCGGTTAAATACTGGACATATCCCAGTAGACCAGGGTATTCGTGTAAATGGGAATCCCCATGGGGATTCCCACAGGAATTCTACGGGAATGGGATGGGAATGGGAATTGAAATTTCATTCCCACTGCAACCCTGATACATATTTAGCTAATCTCTAATCTAAGAAGTATATTTTATTTCTTCTGCTCTCTAAAATCTGAACTCTCTTCTTATTGAGTGCCTACCTATTCCAACTATAATAACTACCTACATAGCCTACTGTATATAAGGCCTCACAGTAACTTGCGGATTTGGGACTAGGGATGCGGAGGAAGATCGTTGAACTAATACATGAGCTGCCTTAAATCATTTACAAAGCACAATAGAGCTTAGGAATGTATTATCAGCATATATAAATATGGTGTCAAAGTACCCATATCCGTTGTTAAAAATTTGATTAGTCACCATATGATTGCGCAATAGGTTATATTTGTGACAAATGTGATTTTCAGAGGCCGTTTAGGGGCATTTCTAAGTGTTTTTATTGTAAAATTTTTCGCATAGAACTGAGATGTGAATGGGTTAATACGAAAAATTTGGAATTTTTTCATGGAATGTTGGTACATTCCAGTGTTGCTGTGGAAACGTGTTTTGGTCAGTTGGCGTTATATCTTGGAAACTGCAATGGCTACACATTCAAATGTAATTCCATTTGATAGCGAATATACTACTTCCTATTAAGTGATAATATAATTTCGACCTCTAAATTCAATAGTTTATGAGATATTCGACAATGTACCATATTGGTCACATTTGATAATTTGTCGAATATCTCATAAACTATTGAATTTAGAGGTCGAAATTATATTATCACTTAATAGGAAGTAGTATATTCGCTATCAAATGGAATTACATTTGAATGTGTAGCCATTGCAGTTTTCAAGATATAACGCCAACTGACCAAAACACGTTTCCACAGCAACACTGGAATGTACCAACATTCCATGAAAAAATTCCAAATTTTTCGTATTAACCCATTCACATCTCAGTTCTATGCGAAAAATTTTACAATAAAAACACTTAGAAATGCCCCTAAACGGCCTCTGAAAATCACATTTGTCACAAATATAACCTATTGCGCAATCATATGGTGACTAATCAAATTTTTAACAACGGATATGGGTACTTTGACACCATATTTATATATGCTGATAATACATTCCTAAGCTCTATTGTGCTTTGTAAATGATTTAAGGCAGCTCATGTATTAGTTCAACGGTCTTCCTCCGCATCCCTAGTCCCAAATCCGCAAGTTACTGTGAGGCCTTATATACAGTAGGCTATGCTACCTAATAACAGCTACCGCAACGCCACTGGGACTTGACATACTTTCCAAATTGTTCTGGAATGGTGATGCATTTTTCATTGAAATATTGGTCCCCCGGACCAAAATTTTCCAGTGACAGCGCAGGCGCTAGCCCGCTCTACGAGCTGACTAAGAGGAGTACTAGTAGGTGGCAGTGGACTAAATCATGCGAAAGTGCTTTCAACGAGCTTCGAAAAGCCCTGGTGGTTCACCCAGTTTTGTTGGCACATCCGGATTGGAGAGAGTTTGTGATTGAAGCAGACGCCAGCTCAACAACGATGATCAAACAGGAGAATTGTGACCCATCGATTACTTTTCATCGGCATTAAACCCGGCTCAAAGAAATTATGCTGCAGGTCAGCTAGAAGCCTGGGCTCTGGTGGCAGCGTGTCGCAAGTGGGCTATGTACTTGAGGGCTACAGGTAGTGTCGAGCTTGTCACGGATCATAACCCGTTGAAGCGGTTACAAAAACAGAAAGACCCGCGGCACACGTTCGCGAGATGGATTTTGGAGTTAGAAGAGTTCGATTACCGAGTCACTTATAGTCCAGGAAAACAATGTCGTCCTCGATTATCTCTCTAGAGTACCTGGGCTGACAATTGACGAAGCCGTACAAGACGACGCTGTTTTTGAAAACAAAATATTAATCGCAGAACCGGTGGAGTTAGTTTTGGACTCCCGTTTACAGAGAGGTGATCCCGTTATAAGACTGGCCATACTACAGTTGAGAAGAGATAGAACAGTCGCGACGGGGCAGCTCAGGAAGGTGGCGAATCATCTCATGGAGAAGAATGGATTGCTTCTTTTTGATGATAGGATTGTCGTTCCCAGAGAGGCCAAAAACCGAGTGCTGAGCAAAGTTCACGCTGCAGGCCAATTTGGTCAAAGGAGAACCCTGCAACTCTTGAGGCGGAGTTACGTCTGGGTTAAGCTGTCACGGGACGCAAAAGAGTGTTGTAAAGCCTGTCTCCCGTGCCAGAAGGCAACGGCTTCGAACAGACCTCGTGAACCGCTGGGAGGATTCATCACCACATATATTGGACCTGGAGATCTCGTAGCTATGGATGTTGCCACGCTTCCATGGGCAGATGAGGGATACAGATACTTTATTTACATTGTCGACGTATTTATGCGCTATTTGGAGCTTGTGCCCCTTAAGGACCAGAGGGCAGCGTTGCTGGTGAGAGAATTTGAGAGGGGTTGGATCTTCCGCGGATATGGGGTCCCGAAGGGTCTCCTTACCGATCAAGCGCCGAACATTGATGGAAGAGACACTCCTCCCCATATCACCCACAAGCTGATGGGGTGGTAGAGAGGAGCATTGGTTTGGTTAAACAGGTGGCGCTGTGTCTGATGCTGGGGAGGAAGTTAGAGAAAGATGCTTGGCACAGTATTATCCCCGAGATATCGTTATACTGTAATTATAACAAAAGTGACTATATGAGTTATGCATATAATAGTTTAACAGAACAAAATCTCTCAGTACATAAACTCTCATATGAATTTACGTTCAGATTACTTGATTTGGTAACTTAACAATTTCCAATTATACAGTGGAACCTCCATAATCTGACATTCAATGGGAGACGAAAAAAATGGCGGATTAGCAAATTGTCGGATTATCGAATAGCCCCCTCCATAATCCGACATTTATGGAAAATCAGCAAAATGTCGGATTATGGAGGTAAAATAACCTCCACAATCCGACAATATTTGACAGACGAATAATTTGTCTGATCAAAGAGGTAAAATAACCCCTCCATAATCCGACATTTTTTGATACTAGTAGACGAATAATTTGTCGGATTATGGAGGTAAAATAACCTCCATAAACGAAAATATTGTCGGATTATACAGGTCGAATTTGTATTACTGGAAAATTATTAAATTGTCGGATTCCGGAATAGCGAGGTGTCGGAGAGGTTGTTTTCTATAGAAAAACGATCCGTGAACAGAAATAATGTCGGTTTAGAGAAATGTCGGATTACAGAAGTGTCGGATTACGGAGGTTCCACTGTATTACATTCTTCCCCTCTTCGCAGAAGACTATCGGTATCACGACTGTTTTTCTTCCAAGTATCTAGGCATCCGACGTTGCCGTTGAGGTCGTACATAAGTATATCCTATTTAATCATTTGCGTCATCGTTAGGGGCTGTAAACCTTTTAGGGGTGGAGCTTGATAACTTCTTAGGAGTGGAACTTAGTCAACACTTCGATCATGTATAGAATCATTGACATGAACTGAATCGTTGGCAGTTGCATCAATTGCATATCAATAGATACATTCGGTTGTGAAGTATCTGGTATGTTGAAGTGCGGTAACGGGTGTGAAGTTAGCAGCGGATTCGCATGTCACAGGAAACACCTTATATCTTAAAAACTATATAAGCTACATGAAAAAAAATCATATCAGCGTGTAAAGGAGCGTTGGTACACCTATGTGACGATATTTGTTTCTCGATTTTATCCATGATGACTCCGCATTTTCACTTTCAATTTTTACTAATGCTTGTCACACCTTTTTAATTGTATCTCAGAAGTTATTCGAGATATCAATTTCTCCTTTTATATACTTATTACTCTTATTTGGTACACCTTATATTTCAAGTTGATATCTCCCTTTTTGGGCCAAATATAAGGTTTAATTTTTTTACATTAAATTCCTATATAGACGAGTGTTATCTTAGTAGCGGATTCGAAGTCGCACTTAATCGCTTATAACTCGAAAAGTATTCGTCCTAGATCAAAAATAATTATACCAGTGGAAAGAAGAGAGTTGGTGTATTTCATTTTTAAGTTTAAAATTTTAAATTTTCACAAAATGAGTTAGCAGTGACACATCAAATTTAGGTCTCAGTTTTTGGTTAATATCTCATGAAATATTTATGATAAAAACTTTTCCTTTAAACTACGTTTATTTCAGCCTTGGTGTATTTTGTATTTCAAATTTCAAATTAAAATATTAATTTTTGAACGAATTATTAATATTTGAATTTTACATTATAATAATGTGATATCACCGGGATTGAATCTATCAAAATATTTTCTTTTGATTACACACTCTGACATATCATATGTGGAATATATGAAAGTTATGTGCCATGCCTTTGTGGCAGGTATATTTGAAAGTGGTAAAACTTTCATATATTCCACATATGATATGTCAGAGTGTTCTAAATAGCATATTCGTACTCGCTGAACCTAGCCGAGAAGAACAAGGGGTCACTCGATATGGTTACTCCAAAATTTGGAGATCGGAATGTTTTAACATTCCTGGCCGTTACTAGGAACGGGCAACCAAAATAATTCTCCAAATATGGTCAATATATATATATCAAATTGCTGGAAATTTAGTGCTGGACACGAATTCAGCAATCAAAATATGATCTGGTGTAATCAAAAGAAAATATTTTGATAGATTCAATCCCGGTGATATCACATTATTATAATGTAAAATTCAAATATTAATAATTCGTTCAAAAATTAATATTTTAATTTGAAATTTGAAATACAAAATACACCAAGGCTGAAATAAACGTAGTTTAAAGGAAAAGTTTTTATCATAAATATTTCATGAGATATTAACCAAAAACTGAGACCTAAATTTGATGTGTCACTGCTAACTCATTTTGTGAAAATTTAAAATTTTAAACTTAAAAATGAAATACACCAACTCTCTTCTTTCCACTGGTATAATTATTTTTGATCTAGGACGAATACTTTTCGAGTTATAAGTGATTAAGTGCGACTTCGAATCCGCTACTAAGATAACACTCGTCTATATAGGAATTTAATGTAAAAAAATTAAACCTTATATTTGGCCCAAAAAGGGAGATATCAACTTGAAATATAAGGTGTACCAAATAAGAGTAATAAGTATATAAAAGGAGAAATTGATATCTCGAATAACTTCTGAGATACAATTAAAAAGGTGTGACAAGCATTAGTAAAAATTGAAAGTGAAAATGCTGAGTCATCATGGATAAAATCGAGAAACAAATATCGTCACATAGGTGTACCAACGCTCCTTTACACGCTGATATGATTTTTTTTCATGTAGCTTATATAGTTTTTAAGATATAAGGTGTTTCCTGTGACATGCGAATCCGCTGCTAACTTCACACTCGTAGTGCGGTATGCGAACAGAACTAAATACATATATGTTTCCCAAGCATCACTACTGTCGACATAACACCGCAACATTTGAAGTACAGTTCGGTTGCTTCTTTCGACTAATGCGTTGCCCAATTTTCCCTGTGGGTGGTATGGTGTAGTGTGAGTTTTGTGAATTCCTAGACTCCTACACGTTTCCTTATATAATAAACGTGATTCAAAATTTCGCCCCTGGTCCGAATGCAGAAATTCGGGGATACCAAACATCGAAAATAGTCTGACCAATTTCTTTGTGATTGTCTCTGTCTTCTGGTTGGGTATCGGGTAGCATTCTAGCCATTTTGTGAAAGCGTCTTCCACGACCAAAAGATATCTGTTTCCCTTTCTACTGAGGGGAACCTCAAGAATATCCACCTGTACTGATTGGATGGTTCTTCCAATTGGAGTATTCAGTAGTGGTAGTGCAAGTTTTGCTCTTTGACCCACTTCGCATGATGTCACATAATCGTGGACATCAGAAGGCGTCCTAATCCAAAAAGCCATGGACTTTAGACGGCTAAGTGTGCGATCAACACCCTGATGACCCGCATCATCATGGGCCTGACAGAGCAAATCCCGTTTCATGGAATCAGGAGCGACGATGATACTTTGAAGGTTTGAAAACAGTTGAATCTTGTAGTTGCGCACAAGAATTATTTATGTTTACTAATTGCAATTGTGTACTTCTGTTTATAGCGCTTTAACCATGGATGGTCCCACTCAGTGTTCTTAAACTGTTGAGACGTTGGAATAATCTCTAGTTCATACAATACTTTTCCTAATACTGTGTCATTAAGCTGTTGACTTCTAATAGACTCCATACTAGGCAAATATGTTAGCTCTGTAAGTGCGCAGATTTCATCATTTGATAAACTCTGTCCATAGCCTACTTAATATAAGGCCTGACAGTAAATGTACCATGGATGAACAACAAGATGGGAAATTTTATTTTCTAAAATTCCGTGAATTGAGCTATTAAGTCTCCAGAATTCCCAAACATTACTGCCCTGTTACCTTGTGGTTAAAATGATCATGTATAGTGAGAATGGTGATTGGATATCATAATTTAATATTAATAGTACAGTATAGACAAACTACATTATATGTATAATATAATTAGTAGAAACACAACACACAACAGAAATAATAACTCTCCTCATTCGGACTATAGCTAGCTAGCTAGCGCACTAGTATGCATTCAGTTTATAATAGATAAACAAAATCAAGGGCACCAAGAAACTACATAATAGAAATAAGAATGAACAATGTAATACAACAAAGTAATACAAATATACATAGTAAGAAATGCAGAAGTAAACTAATAACAAGAAAATTTCTTAAATTTGCGCTTTTCTACAACTTTCGAAAGAACTAGAGAAGGATAATTCTTGACTTGATAGCGAGAAAGCGATTCGCTGCAGTAAAAACAAGTTTCTGCAATATACTCAGATTGAATATTTCACAGTTAAACACAATTAAATTCCAAATATTCGTATCACGATTATCACTATCTTCCAAGTACATCAATGTGAATTCAACTGATATTTTTTTAGAAGGCCCACTTACTAGCTTTGCCAACAGCTCTTTATTATTCTCGATGGCATAAAATCTCTTCCATAAAACAAGTATAGAATCCAAAACAGGGTCAGATGAGTACTTAAGTCCGCCACAGTCCGTTAAATGCAAAAGTTCAAACTCAGAATCCGAGGATAAGTCAAGAGATTCTTTATCAACTGTTAACAGATGAAGGCAGACATGACATGGTTTCGATGGTTTAGGTACTGATAGAGAGAGTAGGCTGCAATAAAGGCCAATGATTGAAGCACCTGTGGACTGCATTCAATGGTTGATTATGGGAATTTCATCAAGAAATGGCTCGAAATTGAATACAACATCACTAGTGGAATAAGGAGAAGGAAAGGACCTGACAAATGATGAATTGATAGCAAACAAGAGTCTTGTCGGTCAGCAAATATATTTAATATGCTAGAAAGTTTGAGTCGACGCTCGGTAACATGAAAATTAGAACTCGACATCATACGATACAGCCAGAGAAATGGTGTTCCAATGAATATGTTTGTATAGGAGGACAGCACATAGGAAAAACCACAGGAGTTAGTCAAATGGTTATTAAGTCATTGATGACCTCCTTAATATGCTCTTTGGTTCGGGGTATATGGAATGACTGCTTAGTGTTTTTAGAATTAGAGTCGTGTATTAAAGCAAGTTCTTGAAAAACAGATTCAATGCCGGATGTCATTAATTGCCTATGGAAATGAGGATGTTTTGTCCACATGAAAATAGGCTGAGGCAGATAAATAGGAATTGATAAGGTACAAATATGCATATATATATTTTTCTTTCAGCCATCTTAGCGAGAGCGAACGTGATGTTATTTTCATCAGGAAACCATACAAACCAACTATTGGCAGTGAAATCAAGGTTAACTTATCTTTCACGTCTTTTAGAGTTAGTGATGAACTTTCTCCTCACTCTCAAATCTCAAACTAAGTTGCAGGGTTTGATTCATCAAATCCTCTTCTTTTGCATCGTATGACAAGCGAGTTTAGTAGATTTAGCTGAGTAGTAAGGTGCACAGCCAGGTAGTAGATTTGGAACAGGACCTTCCTTTAGTATTGGTTTCACGCGTAGTACTTCAGTAAAAGTACCATCTCCTTTTGGTACTTTGAAAATGAAGTCGTATCTTCTTTCTGAAAGTGCTTGATGCATACGTAAACAACATTGAGGTTACTTATATCTTCACGATGAAGAGCACGTGTCCAAGCCTATTTTAGGTCAGGTGGACTTTCAGGCATCTTGAATACTGGAACCCAACACCAACGTTGTAGTTACTCTTGTATCCAGGGACAGAGCAAGAGTTTGGCATGTCGGAATGAGATAGAAACTAATATTATTTGAAAGAGTAGGGAGATTCAAAATAGGCGACTAGTAGTATGTATAATACAAAAGTTTTGAATAATTTATGATCAATAGTAGTATTCATTCCAATAATATGTATAATAAATGTGGTTAATTATCATAATATTTTCGATATTAAATATTGTGGATTGATAAGTATTACCATCTTGTCTTTCATCTTTGGTCCTTATTTTCAAAGTTACTGTCAGACCTTATATTAAATAGGCTATGCTCTGTCTTTCATCGGTTTCTGCAAACTGTAGGGATCGAGATAGTGCATCTGCATTCTCGTTGTCTGACTCCTGTCGATATCTTATTTCAAAGTCATACTCTTGTAGTATCACTGCCCAACGCCATAACCGACCCACGCTTTTCTGCTTTGCTAACCATTCTAATGGCTTGTGGTTGGTAAGAAGTTGGTAAGAAAAATTTCGTCCCTAATAAGTAATGTCTGAAACACTTTTCGGATTCAACAATTGCAAGACACTCTAATTCGATAGTACTGTAATGCTTTTCTGCATTTCTTAAACTTCGACTCTGTAATAGGTTACAACATGTCCCTCTTGTTCCAGTACCGCCCCCAACCCTGTACCACTGGCATCTGTACACAATGTAAAATTTTGTGAAATTTGGACATTTTAGAAGAGACTTGGAAGATAACAAGCACTTGAGCTTCTTAAATGCAACATCTGCTTCTTCATTCCACAAATATGTGACATCCTTCGCTAGCAACGAGTTAAGTGGTTCGGCCAATTCACGATAAATTCTACTTTCGATGTTTGAGGTGACATACCCATCTCCGAAAATGTATGTCCTAAATAGGTAATAGATTGCTTTCCAATTTCACATTTTCTTCCACGTAGTGTGAAATTAGCTTCACGAAGTCGCTGGAAAATCTTACGTAGCGCTGTCCTATGCGATTCCAAATCACGGGAGAAAACTAAGATGTCATCAATAAATTGTCTTTACAGTCCTCAAATCCACGTAAAACCTGATCCATAACTCTGAAAATAGCTAGGTCCCCCAGTGAGTCCAAACGGTAGAACATTAAATTCATAGAGTCCCATTCCATTGGTCCTGGAGAGAATGCTGTTTTCTCTCGACCTGAATCCCTCACTGGTATCTGCCAGTAACCTATGTTCATCAGTGCTTTACATTCTGTGCCCCGATTTTGGCTAATACTTGAACCGATTCCGTAGGTTTACATAGAGCCATAAATTTCCCATTTGAACACATGCTATCTCGAGCCATATATAGAAATTCTGGGACCTCGTTTCGGCTCCTCCAACAGGTCCCTTGAAGTTTAAAGTCTGCCCAACCGGAGGTTCTGGACGGTATTTGATTACGTTCGCTATATGTCTACAATTATAACAGCGAACTGGCTTTCTTGCAAAAAATCGACGGCGCGATGGACAAGCCTGAGCGTAATGGCCTTTTCCTCCACATTCGAAGCACTTAATCTCCCCACTTCTTCTACCTTCTGTAGAGGATCGATTCCTCCTGTACCGCGCATACGTTCTCATGATTTTCTGAAACATTCGTTATCCTCATTTTCTCCATAATTACTTTACCAGCTTCATCAATGGCTATTTGCAAAATACTTCATACTAATCGCTGCAAAGTGTACGAAGGGGTTGGTAGTAGTCTAATCGTAAACGCGGGTGTGGCATCACAACCAGGAATCAACGATGCAGTAGCAGATGAAATAGAAAACATGGAGAGTCAACAAGGATATGCGACCGAGCAAGAGGGCAATGAAGAAGGAATCGAAACGAATGTATCTGGGAAGGAAAAGACGGGCGAAGTAGGGCAGGACGGGAGAGAAGATACCCGCTCCGATCACGAAAGCCAAGGGCATATGAAGACTATATCGTATATGTCCGCGGAAAAACTCTTGGAGAAACAACACAAGAACAGACTCTAAACTTCTTAGGAGGGGAGGGGGTAATGTCATGAATAGTCCTTAGAGGTGGGAGGTCCAGCTTATTGTTAGGCTAGTAGGCATATAGCCTCGTAGTACTTATAGTTTAACCAAAGACATTAGGTTGATACATTATATACATCTACAAGCGCGCTTCGCTTGCGCTGCGCGGCTGGCGGACACTTTGTGTCCGCCGGAGGCTCCCTTCGGTCGCCTGGGATCACAATGGTTAATTATAAGGGAGAACATCTCTAAATACGTCTGTCCTACTGTTATAATCTATATCGCACGAAAAATCACCAAATTTGTCAATTTTTAAAATTTTGATGCGTAATGATAACGTCATAACAAAGTGATGAGTCATTATTTTTTGATGATAGTTGCATCATATGTGAGATATGTTAGTATACATATTCTATTTAAATTTCAGCCTTCTATCTCCTATAATGGCTGAGTTATCCTCGAATAACTGTATTGCTTAACTTTTAAAAATGTTACAATAACGTCATAATTCCATGATGAGTCGACATTTTGCTCTGAGCTCAGAACTTAGTGGAGCCATAGCCAAAAAACTCGCACATGCCAAAAATCAGCTTTCTGCGCCCGGCAGTTTCTTCAATCAATTCGTTACATATATATATATATATATATATATATATATATATATATATATATATATATATATAATATATATATATATATATATATATACTACCCGGACAAAAGTATTCGACCACCACGAAAACTTACATACAAATAGTATTAAATTAAATCTTTTTAAAAAGGAACATGTCCCTAAATACGTAGTAGAAAATAATCTATTTTTTAGTTCAAATTCGTAATCTACGCATTAGAATTACTCATAATTGAGAGTTTCAACTCAATTACCTATTCTTATGTTGAAAATTATCAACCTATGCCACTTTGTGTCACTAAACGCCATCATATATAATGGCTGTGATTTGGGACAAGTACATCAAGTAGCAAATGTTGATACAGTACACCCTCGCTAATCCGAACAGCTCTGTTCCAATGTTCGAAAAATCGTTCGGATTAGTGAATTTGTTCCGATTAGTGAAATAACACTAATTCAATAGGGCATTAATTCTAATAAATTTGTATTGTTAGAATATTAAGGATATTATTTCGCTATGATTGCTTATTTAACGAGGTTTCTCAATCTTATTGATAAATTCAAGTTTATAAACGTTTATTCAAATCATAGAGGCGAATAAAATTATATTTTGGGTGTTCGGATTTTAAGAATGAAGTGTTCGGATTAGCGAGGGTTCGGATTAGCGAGGTTCGGATTAGCGAGGGTGCACTGTATTTATTAACTTGGGAGTTAGAAATTAAGCTGAGGCTATCAATTATGAATAATTAGAATGTGTAGTTTACGAATTTGAAAAAAAAAAGGAGTATTCCTTACAGTTAGAGAACATATTCCTTTATGAATAGACCTACTTTAACACTATTTGTATGGCAGTTTCTGTGGTGGTCGAATACCTTTGTCCGGGTACTGTATATATACGTATATACGTATATATATATATACACATATATACATTAATCGAGTTTTAATAGTAAGGATGTGGGATATTAATGCGGAATATTATCCGTGAAGCATGTCCAAATTCGCAACCACACTATTTGTTTGTGGACATTGAACAAGCAGTAATTAATTCTTTCAATTTAATTTGGCACAAGTGAAAGCTTGCTTTTTTCATCTCTCTCAGTTTGTTTACAGAAAACTTCAATCCTTTGGCTTGCAGTCAGAATATCACACTGATCCGGAGATTGACAATGCGTATGCTACCAGCTTTAGCTTTCGTTCTGCTTGAGCTCGTCGAATGGTCTTTCGAGTAACTTATTGTTGCTTCCCCAGATAACGCATGCAATCTTTGCAGATACTTTGAGGAAAATTATATAGGACTGCAAAATTTGAATGGGGAAAGGAATGCACCACTCTACCCGATTAACCTTTGGAACAGTTATCATCTTGTTGCACAAGGATTGCCGAGAACTACTAATTTAGTAGAAACATGGCATCGGGGATTTCAAAGCACATGTGGATGCCATCACCCTACAATTTGGAAATTCATAGATTGCCTTAAAACAGAGCAAGGTAAAACATATGAAGTTCACGCAAAGTGAAGATCCAAAGAAACCAAAAAAAGTATATCAATAATGAAAAAGGAATTTTAAATTTAGTGGCATCATTTTTTCATAGGCCAATATTAGTATCTTTAAGAAATATTCCTTTTAGAACTATATTTTAATTATCATTTCATAAACACATTTATACTTCGGTTATGATAATTAAATTACAACTCCCATTTTTAAATTAATAAGTATAATAAGTTTGTGTGAAAAAGTAACTAATGTACGCAACTGTGAAGTACACAACTGATGATAAAAATTGTACGCAAATGAGATGTACGCAAACGTGCTAGACCCAGGTTGAGTATGGTTCATCTCCTCACCGTTGAATACGACACATCAACTCTTCGTGAAACCTTGAGACTACTCTGCATAGTCCGCAAAGAAAAGAAAATTTTTTTAAATATTTAGTGATGGTGAGTCTCCTTTATTGAGACACCTTTTAGGCTTAGCTCCATCCCTGTGCTCAATGCTTTCGCCCGCTGAAATCCGTTGCTTAACATTATAAGCCGTCTTCAGGGTGACACCGCACATAGAAGCAATGTCCTTCATTGGAAGTTTTGAAGTCTCAATGAACTTAGCCCTATCTTCGCTACGTTGAGGAGATGACGAAAAGGTACGAGAGACATTGTAGATAAGCCTGGCTGCACTGTTCTGGACTTGCTGGAGTCGAGCTAAGAGGGGTGAGGGGCAACCATACAAGAGACTGTTACAATAATCAAGACGAGATGTGATAAGAGAATTAACAAGAGTTTCACAGACTTCCCTAGAGAGATACTTTCTAATACGCCGGATGTTATAGATGTAATAGAAGCAGGAGGAGGCAACTTTGCTGACCTGAGTAGACATTGAGAGGGTATTGTCGAGCCAAGTTCCAAGATTCCGTACTTCTTTGGAAGAAGAGATTCTCGACTCACCAACAGAGATGCTATCAGTTTGAACCTTAGATAGTTGTTGACGAGTCCCTATTATAAGGAACTCAGTCTTGGTGTCATTGATAAGCAACTTGTTGGTGAGGAGCCAGGAACGGATCGCGGAGATGCAAGATTGGATGGCGGAGAAAGCAGATTCTTCAGAAGAGATGGAACCGGGTTTAAAAGAAAGATAGACCTGAGTATCGTCGGCATAGCAGTGCATGTCGGGGAGGTGGGACCTAATGAGGTCGAAGAGAGGACTAGTATAGAGGCTAAAGGGAAGCGGGCCAAGACACGAACCCTGTATATATATATATGTAACGAGTTGATTGAAGAAACTGCGAAGCAAAGATAGCTGATTTTTGGCGTGTGGGTCTTTTGGCTATGGCTCCAGTAAGTTCTGAGCTCAGATGAAAATGTCGACTCATCATGGAATTATGACGTCATTGTCACCTTTTTTTATAATTAGAAATTTCAGTTTTTTGACCATAACTCAGCCGTTTTAAGTGATAGAAGGTTGAAATTTTAATAGACTGTGTATATTAATATATCTTACATATGGTGCAACTATCGTCAAAAAATAATGACTCATCACTCTGTTATGACGTCATCATTACACATAAAAAATTTAAAAATTTGACAAATTTGATGATTTTAAAAATGTGACCCTGTAACCCCAGACGCCAAAAGGGAGCCTCAGGCGAACACAAAGTGTCCGCCAGCCGCGCAGCGCAAGCAAGCGAAGCGCGCTTGTATCTCATATATTAAAACGCTAGGGGTGTTTTTTGTTTGCTTGTTTGTTTATTTGTCCAAATTGATTGAAGAATTGGTCGTAGAGATACGAAAATTGGCATATAGGTGTCAAATGATGAATCTAGGATTAAATTCGAAAATCTAAGCGAAATTTTCACACCCCTGCAAAAAATGAAAACAATTTTTCACACCTTTCTATACAATATACGGATTCACTCTCACAATAGAAATCATTGTACGACACTATTGTAGGCTGTCATTGTTATTAATACTTCAAAGCAATAACTTATATAGATGTCTCAGTTATATTATAGTGTATAGCAATAAAATGTTTTTGTGTATATTTTTATATTTTAACACTATTTGACGAATTTGAAAATTATGCTAGAGACTAGCTTCCAACGATTGAGATGGGGATTTTAGGGGTGCAGATTTTAAAAATCATATTTTCAGACCGATATGATAAATTATTTGTTTACCTTTGTTTACAATAGATACATAAAGTAAACATACTGCAAATATAAGCTAGATAAAGTAACTCCAGGCGCCCACAGGGCTGAATTGTGTCGGCACTAGAGCCATGTGTCCTTTGGACCTGTGTCACACAAGAGCGAGACCTTATTTGTCAAATGAATCTAGCTGATACGAGAGCAACCATTCGGGACACATTGCATAGGTGGTACAGCTGGTATCTGGCAACTGAATTCTAACTCTCTAAATTCTACACTGCTACAATACTAACAAATATTCAGTTCCTCAGGTATTCTAGTGATGTTTGTGGGAGTAAGGAATGCTAATCCAGTTGATACCTGTTGTTCCTGCACTGCTCTGGAATAAACTAATCGCACCATTCTCTTCTAAGTTAAATATAGCACAAGTTTAATTCTATTAATAGCACACTACACTACACAATGAGTGTTCTAGAATGTTCTAATTCTGGAATAGGATTAATAGAATGTTAGGAGAGTAGTAGAGAGGTGTGAAGAGAAGTAGACTCGTGTGAGATTGTACCTAGAAAAGAGACAGTGAGGATGAGCTCAAATATTAGAATAAGAACATTGCTAACAGAATCTAAATTCCTAGCTAGACCATAGCAACCGAGTTACTCCTCAAACCTGAACCTAGACCATAGCCGTATTGTGTATCTCTAACTAGGAAGTTAGTATGGAAGTAATTAATATTCTAATTTAAGTTAAAATTAGAAGTGTGAAAAAGTATTTAAATCAATTCTAAACAATCGTATTAATGAAAGTGTTGATTATGGCAACAGTAATAAATTAAATTATTAATCATATGATTAGCCTTTAAAAGTAAACAAATATTAAATAAAGTAAACAAATATTAAATAAAGTAAACACTCACCTAATCTGAGTTAATCTTCTAATTCAATCTTAACAGAGCATTCTTCTGCTAACTGCAAGAGGCTTTGGAACTGTTCTGAATCTGGATTGGATAGTTCAGACTCGGAAAGTTCCAGGATTCTCACACGTGGAAGTGTCTGTATAAGACACTTTAGTGCGACACATGAGGAAGAGGTGAGTTCGCATTCTCGTACGTGCAATATCCTAATAGTTGGATGGTAAGCTAAACTGCTGCACACTACCAGCATACCTGAGTCCTGTAACGGGGAAAAGGCAAGTGACAAGCAAACCAGTGAGTTCAGAGCTGATAAGGCAATGGACCAGAAACTCATATCCTCAGAAATGAATTCAGTAGCAAACAGATGTAACACCATCAGGTTAGAACACAACGAGACAACAGTGAAGAAACTATTACAGCTGTTAAACCCTACTTCATGTAAATAAGGTAAAGTAATCTCTCTCAGAGAATTAGCGTTTGAAATGATGAGTCCAATTAGCAAGGTTAGAAGGGATTCATTAGATGGTCGCGTAGGTGAAAATAGACTCAGTTGTGTGAGAGAGTTAATGCTGCTTAAGGAAGGGATGACACTGTAGCAATCTTCTTCAGTGTGCCAAACTAACTCTGTTAGGGAGGAGTGGCCTAATAATATGTCAGGTGTCAGTCGGAGGTGACCTTCAAGATCTATAATGTAGAGTCCATTAAGCTGATGGTTAGTTATTAACTGGGAGAGGGTGGGCCAATCAGATTTATCCGAATTAGGACTATAGTATAAATTGTGAAATGAAGAGAATTGGTTGGTTAGTTCGTCTAACATCTGTTGGTTCATTTCGGAATTGTGCAACTGTAAACTCCCAGTTAATTGGTTGTTGCAGGTGAAAAGGCGTAGAGAAGTTTGACAGGATGATAGGTCACAATCTTCCAATTCAATGCTGACTCTAGTGTCAGGTGGCAGAGTGGCAGTAGTGAGAATACTGGTGAGCGAATGAATGGCAGCGTAATCTTTCTTATTAAAGAGTAGAGCTAAGTAATGTACATTACAAGTAGCTAGCTGGTTTAGGAGAGAGTGGAACTGGATGGCAGTGACGTAATCTGATTGAATTAGTATTACCTGGAAATTCCGAACAAATTCCAGCGATCTCAGCAAGCAATGCCATTCGTTTGGAGAAATGGTGTCAAGGAAATATAGACAGAGAGGATAGGGAAATCTCTTCTCGAAATAAGCGAAGTGCTCATGGATGGAATGTGAGTTTGTTTCAATTATGACTGTGCATAGGAAAAGGAATGATTCAGTGAATTCCTTCCAGTCTGAAACATCAACAAGTGTAGGGTCACAACACAGCTGATAGTACATAGGTTCATCATGGAGTGGTAATGGGTTTGGGAGAACATGTCTACAGAGAACGGGCGTTATGAAACCTGCGTCCTGCATTAGAATGCCACCCACGAAGCGAACCACCATCCTGTACATGTCGAGGAGCTTGCTAGAAGTGGTGAAATAGCGGACGATGTAACATTGATTGCGCCAGAGGTTGTTACAGATGGAAACGGCCGCCATGTACTCCTGAATGGTGAGGTGTTGGAAAGTCCACACCTTCACACGGACACCGAAATTGTCTACCTTTATATGCGCGTGCATTAGGCCGAGTCGCTCGCAATCGTAGGACTTATCTTCCAGCTTCAGAGGGATGGACTTGTCGGACGTAAGCTCCCTTTCGTAGATTCCTTGATTGGCTTCTAGCCCGATGGCATTGATGCACTCCTTAATGCCCGGATGGAAATGGGACATTGCGAGGACTTCGCTGTGCTCGTAGAGACACATTCGCGACAACTGCCTCCTGATGATGTAGACAACGAGCTGTGTGTAGAGGTGCGATAAAGTGTGAGTTAGAATTGCGTCCGAATTGTTGAAAAGTGAAGTGAACAGACTGGCATTGACGGGAACAAGTGCCAGCTGTTTAATCTCGTCGTGGCGGTCGAATAGCTGGTGGACGGATTTTAGTTTTTCAAGAGTGGTGATTCTCTTCTCGAAGTAGCGGTCTCGGTTTTTAGGTGAAAATCCGAGAACCTGGAAATCTTTGTTAATTTTGAATTTGTTGCCAAAATCGAGTCGGAGTTCTGTCCATTGGCTGGGACGGCTCGTGACGAGGATAGTGGCGAGACAGAGGAAGTGTCGCTCTAGAATTCTGCAGAGTAGAGTGGTCTCGAATGGCACACTGGTGGTGAACTCATCGGCACCGTCCATTATAATCAGAAGTCCCTCTCCGTCTGTTCGATACAGGTGTCGAGACAGGGATTCACTCCATTTCGCGCCAACTGTCATGGAAAGGGAAAGCCAGTTGATCACGAATTCTTGGTCGACAACATCTTTTGCTTCCTGTCTCACTTCTTCAAGTTTGTGCCACTCTGGCATCCGACATGGTACGGAAATGACAAAACGGAAATTACGCATTTTATGGTCGCCATAAAGGAAAGCAAAGTGTTGACAGAAGAAACTTTTCCCACTTCCAGGATTACCAATGAGACACCAAACTGGACTCAATGATGGGTTGCATGTGGTCACGATCTTTTGAAAATTAACTACTTTGACGGATTTCTCCTTCACGCCCTTATGAATGTTTCTCAGGAAGCTGATTTCGTTAATGCCACTGGCCTCCTTCGCTCTCTCCTCAGCTGGCTTAACTCTAATCACAGTCAGAGGTGTGAATACTGACTCTATGTGAACGCTACGCTCATTGAGGACGACACTAACGTTTTCATTTTCCTTTTTCATGTGTTTAGCCAGTTTAAATTCCCAAAATTCGATATCTTCCTCTTCATCCTGATCAAGGCTTAATTCCTGATGGATTTGCTCGTGGAATTGTGTATCGGTAATATTCTGGAATGTCGGTTTATAGCTTTTGACTTTAACGGCTAAATCGTTTCTTTTGATTATTTCGAGGAATTCGCAGAGTTTGCTCAGGTCTTTGGTGATGATACTTTTGTCAACACAGGACTTTAGCATGGAATGGGATTCTAGTTCAGAAGATTCGTTTCCAATTAACTTCCATTCTTTCGTGGTTAATCCTTCAGTTAATAACTTAACGAACGTTTTTGTGGAATGTACGGTGGATTTGGTTTGTTTGAACTGAGGATTGCTCAGCCATTTAAGTCTTCTCGCAGTGGTCTGCATACTCCCACTGATGTATCCTAATGCGCCATCGAAAAGTGCGGGGTTAAACCCATCCCAATCCCTCATGGCGTAGAGAAAATCAATGGGATTATTTTCAGTTTTTGCCATAATATTTGCAGGTACTTCTAACGCGTTTTCTAACTTTCCCATCACTCCTGGAGTTAGGTAATCTTTCAAGTCCATGAAAACCTTTAGCTCTTGTTTCCGTGGGTCTGACATCTCAATCTATAGGAATGAGGTAAGTTGAATTTTGCAGGAGTTATTATCAAATTACAAGTATACAGTAAAACCTCTCTATAGCGAACACCCTTGGGACCGAATAAAGTGTTCATTATACAGAGGTGTTCACTATTCGGAGGTGAGAACCAAGTATAAAGAAAAAACTCAGGATTAACTAATGGTATGCAAATGTATTTAGTTATACACATTTATTTTATTTTATTTTATTGAAATAGTAACATTTTCAGTACGCTAAGTTTCTCAAAAACAGACATATTTTTCCTCGTTTTAGTCGCCATTGTCAATGCTACCGAGCATAAGTTTACAAAACAGAAGGCCACCAAACGATATTTCAAATATTTCCAGATAAGATATGATGAAATATTTGTCTAGAACATACTTTTATGACTAACGGATACGTCAGTAATTGTTTTATATTGAATGTCATTTGTATGGCATAGAAAGCATGTGTTTTTAATTTCACAGTTTCTGTCCCATGATGAAGCTCATTATTATCGCATGCATCAAGTGAGGAGCCAACATTCAATAATACAGGAATCCATATCTTCATTCTTATTTAATATTCTGACAGTTTGCTGGCCTCAGGTATATACTTACACACATAGCTACGTACATTAAATACGTATGGGATATTATAGTAAGATATCATATGTTCACTATAGGGAGTGAAAAATCCATAGAATTAGTAGGGTTGGGACCAGAAAAAGTGTTCACTATTCATAGTAGAGAGGTGTTCACTGTTCAGAGGGTAGCTCTAATGTTAAGCTAATGGGACTAAATCGGGACCAGAAAAAAGTGTTCACTAACGGGGGGTGTTCACTAATCGGAGGTGTTCACTATCGGAGGTAATACTGTATTCTAATGGAAACAAATAGATTCGCTTATTAAATGGAATCAAAAAGTGCTGTAGCATTTAGCATCTAAATTTAGTAATATTTAGAACAAGCGCGCTTCGCTTGCTTGCGCTGCGCGGCTGGCGGACACTTTGTGTCCGCCGGAGGCTCCCTTCGGTTGCCTGGGGTTGCATTGATTAATTATAAGGGAGATAACATCTCTAAATATGTCTGTCTTACTGTTAAAATCAATATCGCTCGAAAAATCACCAAATTTGTCAATTTATAAAATTTTTGTTGCATAATGATGACGTCATAACAGAGTGATGAGTCATCAATTTTTGATTACAGTTGGATCATATGTGAGGTATATTAATATACATAATCTATTAAAATTTCAGGCTTCTATCTCCTATATGGCTGAGTTATGCTCGAATAACTGTATTGCTTAACTTTTAAAAATGTGACAATGACGTCATAATTCCATGATGAGTCGACATTTTGCTCTGAGCTCAGAACTTAGTGGAGCCATAGCCAAAAGGCTCCCACATACCAAAAATCAGCTTTCTATGCCTGGCAGTTTCTTCAATCAATTCGTTACAGATATATATATATAGATATATATATATATATACACATTAATCGAGTTTTAATAGTAAGGATGTGTGAGTAAATTTCTCTTGCTTTTATAGGGAATATTTTGTACAGTAGAACTTGGTTAGTACGTACCACTCCAGGAAGCGGAAGAAAGAACGTACTATCCGTAAGGACGTACAACCGAGTTGATATTACACAGGAATCTATATAATAAATGAATTCTGGTTCAGAGAAATGAGTACGTACTAAGCCGAAGTACGTTGTATCCCGAGTATGTACTAACCGAATTCTACTTTATAAACATTCAGTTTAACTTAATTTAACAAGTTTGAAAAATAAAGGTATGTAATACCCTCACATTAAATGATTCAAATATGAAAATGTTAATAAAACTGAATATTTTCTAAAAACTTTCCTGCAAACCATAAACTTGATACAAAATATATTCCGCAAATAATCTAGACCTCGAACGGCCTCTGTTAATGATAATATGTATGATTAATATGTTGACACTTATTAATTACTATTGATTTAGTTTGGAAGTATATTTAATGGCAAATGTAGGATAAGTTTTTGCATTCAATATATGCTTCCTTCTGGTTTTAGTCTCGTTAATCCCTCCTATCTCAACATAGCCTCCTCTGTTTCAGTTTTTCGACCATAACTCAGCCATTTTAAGTGTATTTTAATTTATCTGCAAATTAGGTCAACATATACAGTACTATAACAATTCACAGTCCTCTATTAAATATTATTTATTTCAGCCGCGCAGTATTATAATTTATTAAGTACCCGAATAATATCAGTTTTTGTATTCGGTTAGAGTAACAGAATATTATCAGTATTCGTATTCGGTTAGGGAATATTCATGAATACTGATGTTAGGTTCAATCGGTTTCAACCTTGATATTAATACATCTCACATATGATACAACTATCACCAAACAATGATGACTCATCACTCTGTTATGACGTCATCATTACGCATCAAATTTTTAAAAATTGAGAAATTTGGTGATTTTTTGTGCGATATCGATTATAATAGCCCCCTCTGTTTATTTCAGTTGACTTTTGTTAACTATGAATGTCTTTCCAAACTCAATTACTAATCTACAGAAAGCAAACAAGATCAAAGCACATCATATCTTTACTATTAAAAATCGATTAATGTATATATATATATATCCTTCTGTACCTTGTAGTTTCTTCAATCAATTCGTACAGATATACGAGTATACGTATATATATATATATATATATATATATATATACACATTAATCGAGTTTTAATAGTAGGGATATATATATATATATATATATATATATATATATATATATATATATACTGCCAGGCACTGAAAGCTGATCTTTGGTTTTGGCTATGGCTCCACTAAATTCTGACCTCTGACGAAAATTTCGACTCATCATGGAATTATGATGCCATTGTCTCCTTTTTATAATTATAAATTTCAGTTTTTCGACCTTAACTCAGCCATTTTAAGTGATAGAAGGCTGAAATTTTAATGGAATGTGGATATTAATATACCTCACATATGATGCAGCTATCATAAAAAATGATAACTCATCATTCTGTTGTTACGTCATCATTACGTATCAAATTTTTAAAAATTGAAAACAAATTTGGTCATTTTCGTGCGATATCGATTATAGCGTAGGACAGACGTATTTATGGATGTTATCTCCCTTAAAATTAATCAATGTGACCCCCAGGCCCCCACAAAGTGTCCGCCAGTCGCGCAGCGCAAGCAAGAGAAGCGCGCTTGTATCAATAAATTACAGTATATTTTTTCCCGGAAGGGAAATGAGTTATTACTCGGAAAGGGATGTAGCATTAGTTCGAATTTCAATGTAGGCGTGAGTTCGAATCGAATTTGGTAATGCAATCATTTGTTCGAATCGAATTCAGAATTGATGTAAACTGAAGGATAATATTAGTTCGAATGGACTTTCAATGTACTAAGTAGTACTGCAATTGAGTGGCATTTGTAAGAGATATTTATAAGAACTGAGGGAAAAGCAGCATTTTCTTTAGAGAATAGTATAAAATTGAGGATGGAAAGGGCATTTCTGAACGAAGGGGGTGGTTGAGTGCTATTATGGAGAGCTATTTATAAGAACTGAGGGAAAAACAGTATTTTCTGCTGAGAATATGAGAAATTGGAGAAACTTTTAACAATTGTATTAGATGAAATTCGTACCTCAAAAGTATGTTGTTAACTTCGGTGTTGGCAACAAATAATACGTTGGTCATATATTGGAATCAAACTATTGACATTATTTTGAAAATCAATTCGAACTAATGAGTACATGTCCAAATTCGATTCGGACTAACGATACATGTAGAATTCGAACTAATGCATGCGCCTCCCGGGAAATGGGAAGTCAAATATATGTGTGGGATCCCGAGACAGCAACACTAATTTGTATACGATATTTGAGTTATGTATAATCCATATTAGTCCATAGATCAAAGTTACTTTTAATGAATTTTAAGTGAGAAGTAAAAGGTTTGATTTCAAGACAAACGCACCTGATTCGAGGACTATTATTAAATAAGAAAATTATTAAAATGCTCTATTATAAAATTCATTAACGCTAGTATCCATGGTTGTTAGATGTACTTACAACACTGAAATTGGGTCTTGACCTGATTGGACATTATCCAAGGTTACGAAATGAACAGAAAATGCTGATTCAACATTACTGAATCAGCACTAGACCTAGATTACGTATCATCCATGGTTAAGAATGAATAACTGCATTACAGTACACGTTGATGGTAGAAGATTAGTTAGAACTTCTCTTAACTCACTTGTGTCTCAAGAATGTGAAGAAACTCTCAAAATACGTTGAATCAATGATGATATGTAACTAAAAATAGAATAATTATCTAATTTGGAAAGGAAATACACAAATTCTGAAACTTAAATTATAATCGATTTTTTTAACATTTTTAGGAAAAAATTACTAAAATTGTACGAAACATTTCGACAAAGGTTTCTTCGAATTCAAGATGGAACATCTGTTATTGTCATCTAAATCTCCAGCTGCTGCGCGGCTGGCGGACACTTTGTGTCCACCAGAGGTTCCCTGTGGGCTAGGCTTACATTAATCAATTATAAGGTAGTCAACAACTCTAAATATGCCTGTCATACGGTTATAATCGATATCACTTGAAATATCAGAAAATCTGTCAATTTCCATTTTTTTTTTGATGTTAAACGATGACGTCATAACACAGTGATGAGTCATCATTTTTTGATGACATTCGCATCATATTTGAAATATATTAATATACACATTCTATCAAAATTTCAGGAATTTATGACCTAAAATGACTGAGTTATAGTCAAAAAACTGAATTTTCTGATTATAATAAGGTGACAGTGACGTCATAATCACATGATGAGTCGGCATTTTGGTCTAGAGTCAGAATATAGTGGAGCCATAGCCAAAATACACTATCTGTACCTGGCAGTTTTTTTAATCAATTCGTTACAGGGTCACTGTCTAATCGGGCAATTTTGTCAGGACCTGAATAGATTTCACACATAGAAGCAAATACAGCATATTTTCGGTTAATAAGGTTCTCCGCTTAATCGGAGCAAAATGTCCTCTGACAGATGTGACCCTATTAAGCGGACTTGACTATGTATTAATCGAGTTTTAATAGTAAGGATAGAAATGGACTCACTCGTGTCAGATTGGAATGTTTGTGTTTCCGTGAGTGCTTCTGTCTTTGAGCAATTATTGAAACGCTTGTTTTATTCGTGTTTAGATTCGGTTGGAATCGTTTGGAAATCGTGTCGATTATGCTCGAATAGTTTTCAGTTGAACTGTTGCTGGGTTTGAAGATAACAGTGAGATATTCTCTCTATTTAATTGAGCATAGAACTGTGACAAGATTGCTACAGAGAACTTTACTACAGGCGTCACGCATGAATTCATTAGTATCTCCTTTCCTAGGAAATTGATCCTTAAGCACATTCCATCTAACCACTCCATTCATCTTGTGTTGCTATCTCCAAGTAAAGATGTTTCTAGAATGTTCTTTACTGTTTATGTGGTTAGTGGTTGTGGCACAGATACCATCAACCACTTCAAGAACTCAATGTTTGTGTAATTAATCTCTGAATCTCATAACTGAGCTTATAATGGACAGACTTGTCAAAGCTCTAAGATTAGTGTTCATAGCTATTGTCATGAATCTTCTCATCATATCATATCTTGAGTGTCATTACTTTATCAGGACATTTCATAACATAGGATTCCTATATGTAGATTTTAGTGATTGCAAATGGGTTATATTCGTGACAAATTTAGTGATTTCAGAGGCCATTTAAGGGCACTCCTAAGTGTTTTATTGAAATTTTCGCATAAAACTGAGCAATGGGTTGATGCAAAATTTAGATTTTTTAATGGAATGTTGCTACATTTCGGTGTTGCTATGGAAACGTATTTGTTCAGTTGGTCATATCTTAAAAACCGCAAGAGCTAGACATTCAAATTTAATTCCGTTCGATGGCGAATAGACTACTTCCATTTAGCAATAATATACTTTCTATTTCTAAATTCAATGGTTTATGAGATATTCGACAATTTATCATATTGGTCACATTTGGTAATTCGTCGAATATCTCATAAATCATTGAATTTAGACTTAGAAAGTATATTATTGCTTAACAAGAAGTATTCTATTCGCCATCAAATGCAATTAAATTTGAATAACTGCACTTGAACGGCCTCCGAACGAGGCGCATGCATTTGTCCGAATTTTTGAGTTATCATTCGTCTGTTGCGTCTACTGTCATTTGTCTGAATCGATTCTTGGAATATTGTCACTCGAAATTAAGAAACGAGTTTGAACTGATCTATTCCAACCCGGAGATTTCATATTTCACACTTTGAACGCTCTAATATGAGTATTTTATGATGAATTAAGGTAACTAAAGATCACGCCCTTCTAGTTACTATGGAGTGACACTGTCAGTTTGTTGCCCAACATTATATTTTAATATGCCACAATAGTTAGAGAATATGAACCACTGAACCAGTTCAGAATAAATCTATATAAAGTTCAGTTTATACAAGTATAATTATTTGTTCATTGATTAATTCAGTTTGAAACCTAGAATTAATCATTGATTATATCAAATTCCACTCCAGACATTAAGTAACTAAGCAGCTTCCCACATGAGCCATTCCAGATGTCTCTTATTACAACAACAAAGTTCAATCTACAAAGTATCTGGATACGACATAACCATTGATTTTAATACAAGATATACGTATCAAGCATATGTTCAGTGGCGATTAAGAGTTAGTACGTACCACAAAATATCCCTATTTGGTGTGGAATATACATGTCTATCAGTGTTGTAAGAACTGCAGACTTCTATCCAGTATTGATTGGGGGTGAATAGCCAAATCACTTTCTTTGATCACTAACACTAAAGTATAGGCAGCAGCCATACTATTTGGTTGAGGCATTTCCTACCGATTCTCTTGAATGGGATAAAACTAACTCCACTAAGCAGACTACGTAGAATGACAGTCAAACTGCATTATTATCTTATCTCTATCATTACTCAACTAACAAATCTACTGAAATGCGACAAGTTGTCCTAGTACTAGCTAGCTGTCCCATGCAAATATTTCCCTAAACTTATGTTGTTATAGCATTTTAAAACCCGAATAAAAAGTCAATTCTAAATATAGTACAGACCCCACTGTACATAGCTTCCCCGTCCAAAATGATTCGACTAGAAATGAGCTAGCAAAATCCCTAGTCCAATTCGGGAGTATTAACTATTCGCAGTTTACAATACAAGTGAAGTACACTCTAACTTCTAAACTGGATTCTTGAATAGCACTGCATTGCTGGACTCTAGGATTGCTACCATTGCATGTGAGACGATGTCAAAAAGTTGGTAGCTCATCACTCCCATCAGTTCACTGCAAATGTCCAACACAAAATCAAAACTCTGTGGAATCATGTCGCAGTCCAGTGACGTCATATTCCTGTTCTTGAATTGGAGAATTGAGAAATCTTTGCTATCCAAATCTCTGAAGTAAGCGTGCATTTTGACAGCTCTAGGTGTGAAACCATCTCGCAGATCTCTCACAGTGGACATAAACGTGTCATCAATGTCCCCGTGTGTCAAACAGCTGTCTTTCACGCCATTTTTAGACTTCTTTCGATGGTTCTCAAGACCTTTCCAAAACTGGTCGATCAGATCTATGGTTAGAGGGTCGTGCTTTTTGTCTAAGCTGGCCAACTCAGCTGTTAAGAGATGCCTGAATAAACTGTCATTAGCTTCTAGCACTCGTGACTGCTTTCCAATGTGTGGGAATATTGATATCTCACTTGAAAATCTGATTTCTAAACGTGAAAATTAATTCTATTTTAAGAACAAACAACATATTTTTTGCTCTGATGTAGCAATATAAATTCGAATAGAAAACAAAAGGGAAAATGATTTACACATTTCCTCATAGATATCTTAAATTAGAAAATGTTACTAAATATAGTGTATTCTAACTATAAATGAAACCTATCCGTCTATCATCTCTGATAATATTGTTAATGTAAGATCGTTGATAATCATCAGTGAGGTTTGAGGGTTTTAAGATAATTCAATAGATTAAAGATACTAAGATGGTCAGGTGTCGCATTGCAATGCATACATGCTAACCTGAGCCATGATGAAAGAGGGACAGAAAATTGAATTTCGTAGGACATGGCGGGACGTAATAGAAAAGTATTATGCATAGAATACAAAAGCGGGACATAATGTAAAAGAGGGATACTCGAGAAAATTAGGCATCTTAACTCGTCCGTCCCGTAAATTAGGTACCTTTTCTGTCCCATCCCGTAAATTAGGTATACCCAGAAAATTAGCTCATTAGAAGAGTGAAAAGAGCGACACAGTTGACACGTGTGACAAAGTGTCCTTCCAGATCTTGTCTCCTCGGACACAGAGGGCCTCAGACCTGGGAAGGGTCCAGGAAACATCTGGCACTGGGATCAGCGGTCCATGGGGGTCGCTGGCAATTCGAGGGGGAAAATAACTTCTGGGACGGGACAGAAATAGTATTTTATCTGTCCCGTCCCGGAAATATGACCAATTCGATATTGTTATAGATTTGATTCTGTCTATAACTAATTTGGCATTAGTAATCTCAACTCTCGATCTCATCGTGTGTCACGATTTTCGCTGTTATATGGGAACACTACTCATTCTTATCTCACATTTAGAACCACTGTTATTATTTAAAGATTAGCCAAATGCCTCACACGATTCTATCAAATTACAAATTGAGAGGCATACATTAAGTTCGACAGTATCATTGTCCACTAATTAGTGAAGGATACAATGGATTGAATGTGGATTTCATAAAATTATGGAACAATTGAGATAATATATTGAATTTCAACTGACACTATATACGTATAACGACCAGTCAACGACACAAAGGAACATATTATGCTTATAAATATTCTTAGCAGACAATGCGTGTATTAAACACATTTATCACGTCAGTACCCTAAGACTTTAAAGTCATTAGCTTTATATAATGCCTCTGTGAGTCATATATTTTCATTCTTTTTCTGAAACTAAATTATTCTCAAAAACTGCACAACATTTCAACTCAATTATAGGCACAAAAAGCTATTTTGGTGAGTTCTCTGTAATTTCTAAAAAAATCTTACCAAAAGCTGAAAATAATGGGAAATAAGAGTTTGAAATTTCTAAAATTTTTTTCCATCCGATCGATATGTTTCAAGCGTGTGGATCTGTTGTCATGGATCCATTCCATATCCTCTCTTCCTGTAATGAACAAAATCAGCGCCGTCCAACAGGCGGCCCGCGTTGCGTCCAAAATACCTCTATCCATAGCCTACTATATATAAGGCCTAAGAGTAACTTAACCAGGGATGCGGTAGAAGATGGATGAAGAAATACATGAGCTGCCTTAAATCATTAACAAAGCACAATAGAGCTTAGGAATGTATTACCAGCATATATAAATATGGTGTCAAAGCACCCATATCCGTTGTTAAAATTTAGATTAGCCATCAAATGATTGCGCAACAGGTTATATTTGGGTCAAATTTAGTGATTTTCAGAGGCCGTTTAAGGGCACTTCTAAGTGTTTTTATTCGAAGGTTTTTCGCATAGACCTGAGAAGTGAATGTGTTAATACGAAAAATTTGGAATTTTTTCATGGAATGTTCTTACATTCCAGTGTTGCTATGGAAACGTGTTTTGATCAGTTGGGGCTATATCTTGAAAACAGCGATAGCTAGACATTCAAATTTAATCCCATTTGATAGCAAATAGGCTACTTCCTATTTAGCTATAATACAATTTCTGTGTCTAAATTCAATGGTTTACGAGATATTCGACAAATTACCAAATGTGACCAATATGATAAATTGTCTAATAACTCGTAAATTATTGAATTAAGACATAGAAATTGTATTATAGCTTAATAGGAAGTAGCCTATTTGCTATCAAATGGGATTAAATTTGAATGTCTAGCTATCGCTGTTTTCAAGATATAGCCCCAACTGACCAAAACACGTTTCCATAGCAACACTGGAATGTAAGAACATTCCATGAAAAAATTACAAATTTTTCGTATTAACACATTCACTTCTCAGTTCTATGCGAAAAACTTTATAATAAAAACACTTAGAAGTGCCCTTAAACGGCTTCTGAAAATCACTAAATTTGACTCAAATATAACCTGTTGCGCAATCATTTGATGGCTAATCTAAATTTTAACAACGGATATGGGTGCTTTGACACCATATTTATATATGCTGGTAATACTGTCCTAAGCTCTATTGTGCTTTGTTAATGATTTAAGGCAGCTCATGTATTTCTTCAACCATCTTCTACTGCATCCCTAGTGCCAAATTCGCAAGTTACTCTCAGGCCTTATTATAGTAGGCTATGCTCTATCCATATCAGGGTGTTATACAGCCTTCCAGAGATACGCTCCTTATGTAAAATTTCTAAATTTTCATACGCCTAAATCGCTAAATAACATTATAATCATGGCTGAATTGGGTATTTTTATGGATTTTTACACTCCTAGACACTTTGCGGCTTAAAATCACACGCCTAAAGGAGCGTCTCGCGCTCCTAGATAATCTCCTGATCCATTCCCATCCCGAGTGCACGCCCCTGTATTGCGGCCCGCCACTAAATGATATGAAGCAGTTATGAAGAAGTAAATATAGTTGGACAGCCCTGAGCTAAATATTGTGGTGACATGTAGCAAATCGGGAGATATGGTAAAACAGTGATATTATGAAGGAAAGTGGTTCTAAATCGTGAGGTAACAGTGAGTAATGGCAGTGTTTCCCGCCTAGCGCGTTAAGAGCTATTTAGCACACTTAGCTTGTCGAAAAACATTGTTGTAATTGGGAGGCGAGTAAGGATGCAACGTGTTTCAGCCTCAGTTTCGCGTATACGGCTTTTGGCTTGAGAGCGAAGAAATATCCGTCAACTTCTTGCCCAGGTTGCCAATGAAAGTGGCTAACTTCTTGCATCGCCGTAAAGGTATCTACAGGCGCCTCTAAAACTGGCTCCAATCCGTTCAATGCATCCTTAGTGATTCAGCTGTCTTCATTACATCCCTGACAGCTTCTCGATCGGTCAGCTCTCGGTTGGTGTAGGCTGGTAGTGACTGGATTGCCTTTTTCTCTCCATTTTCTCCTTCACGGATGTATTTTGGGTCGCAGCCTCGAAAAATGTCTCCAGGCCTCCACTCGGTCGCCTTTCTGTAGGGGAAGAACTACTGGTGGAGCAGTTACCATTAGCCAAAGTAATTCGTTATTTTGGACTAAAGTATTTGTAGACCATAAATTTGTCATACAGATAGTTATAAAACTGAGCTATTCAGCGAGATATTATAAGGGCATTTAATTTGCAAGAGGAGATACGCTTAATTTAACTTCAAATTCGAATTACTTATTTTATAATCTTTCCACTGGATTACTCTTCCACAAGGTCAAATATTTTCAAACCGTGCCACCTCGTACCACCAATGCCATCATATACAATGGTGATAACTAAATGATATGTGCCATAGGGTAGCAAATGCTGAAAATGCTTGAAGGATTATAAATACAATTAAACGTCCAACCGATTCTATTTATAGTTCCATTCACCACCTGAAGAAAGTGATATTTCAGATAGAAGAGTTTCAATGAGTATAACTGTACTGAGTATATAAGGTTGTATATTCCAGGGATTTACTTGCTAATTACTACTTTTATTTTTGAGGAAAAAAGGGTAGTAAGGAAATATTCTGGAGTGGCAAGTACACGGTTGTGTCCGTAAATGTGTCCGAGTGCAACTAATCAAGAACGGAAAGAAAATAACCGCTTTCGTGCCACGAGATGGATGTCTGAATTTCATTGAAGAGAACGACGAGGTTTTGGTGGCTGGATTCGGACGGAAAGGCCACGCAGTGGGAGATATCCCTGGTGTCAGATTCAAGATCGTTAAAGTGGCCGGTGTGTCGCTGCTAGCTCTCTACAAGGAGAAGAAGGAAAGGCCTAGGAACTGAGGACGTAGCTATTATTAGAACTGAGTTTGTTAGCGAGTAGCAGTAGCTATTTTAGGAATAATGTTATAATTAAATATATTGGAATCTAAATTGCTCGGAATATTCTTAGTTCTCTAGGGTTAGTATGTGTGAAATCTCAAAAAAATATTTTAAACTGAATTATTTTTGAGTCCTTATGAGAGCGATTTACAATTTTGGTTGTCGACTCCCTACTGCAATATTTCTAATTCTGTGGACTCTTCTTTAATCCTCATACTAAATCCCAGACCTCTGATATATTCTAGAATCTAAGTACTCATACTTACCAACCCTCCAGGGATCCCTGGATTATCCAGGGAAATGACTTATGATCCAGGGATCCAGGGATTTAATGAAAAATCCAGGGAATTCCCTGGATCACAAATTTGGAAAATTGCACTAGAATTTTGATCAAGTGATTATTCAGCGTGTTCGATGATATTATATATGATGTACCTTTCCCTAAATCGCTTACTTGTCCATTTCGAAATCTTTAATTACACATATTCGGCCTTTATTTAAAATCCAGGAAATTCCCTGGATATCTATGGATTTCCCTAGATCGAGAATTTCGAAATTAAGTCTATTGATTAATGCTGATTTAGTCATTAAAATTAAAAATATAATGACATCCAGGGAATTACCATTGAAATCCAGGGATTTCACTTCTAAACCCAGGGAAATTTTCAAAAGGAGTTGGTAAGTATAAGCACTCATGAAGTAATATATTTATAGAACTGCACTAAACAGTCAGTTTCTTGTCTGATTCGATTGGAACCTAACTTAAACTGAAACAATTCCAACTCTGTTCCCATACAAAGAACCTAATACTAATTTCATTGGTTAATTGGGACAATATAGAGTCCTAATATGTCCGATTCAGCACTATACTCAATACTGTATCAACACGTTCACTACTCATGTCCTAGTCACTTAATAGAGCTCAATATGTAGATCGACACTACAAATTTGGGAACACAATCCTTCCTTAAAGATGGACTAATGCACAGGTACTCTAGAAGCCAGGATAAACTCCACCCCCGTATATTCAAATTCGTATACTGACTGAATTTATATCTAACAAACATTTTTAATAATGTTTTGTATCAGCTATTTCCATCTGAATTAAATCCTATCCCAATCCTAGCAAATCTGATAGGTTGAATGCTATACGTAAATACTTCCTTTGTTTTGTAAATCTTCAAAACTTTCCAACCGCCAAATTTAACCAAACAAGGAGTATCGGAATTTGAAAAAAATGTTTTTTTTACACGTTGAATGCCACTTGACAACTGTCACTGCCCTAGACTAGATTAATTCTAGCCATACTCATGTAAGTTAAATATAGCACAAGTTTAATTCTATTAATAGCACACTACACAACACAATGAGTGTTCTAGAATGTTCTAATTCTGGAATAGGATTAATAGAATGTTAGGAGAGTAGTAGAGAGGTGTGAAGAGAAGTAGACTCGTGTGAGATTGTACCTAGAAAAGGGACAGTGAGGATGAGCTCAAATATTTGAATAAGAACATTGCTAACAGAATCTAAATTCCTAGCTAGACCATAGCAACCGAGTTACTCCTCAAACCTGAACCTAGACCATAGCCGTATTGTGTATCTCTAACTAGGAAGGAGTTAGTATGGAAGTAATCCAATATTCAAATTTCAGGTTAAAATTAGAAGTGACAAAAATCTTTTAAATCAATTCTAAAAATCGCATTAATGAGTGTCGATCATGGCAACAACAAGCACGTTCCGCTTGTTAGGCTCACATTGATTGAGAGAGGTAACATCTCTAAATACAGTACTCGGACAAAAGTATTCGATTAAACTAATGTGGGTAAACAAATGAAGTAAACACTTACCTAATTTGAGTTAATTCATCAATACAATCTCAACAGAGCACTCTTCTGCTAATTGCAAGAAGCTTTGGAATTGTTTTGAATTTGGACTGGATATTTCAGGCATGGTAAGTCTCATCATTCTCATACGTGGAAGTGTCTGTATAAGACACTTTAGTGCGACACATGAGGAAGAGGTGAGTCCACAGTTTATTGCGTCCAATATCCTAATAGTTGGATGGTAAGCTAAACTGCTGCACACTACCAGCATACCTGAGTCCTGTAACGGGGAATTGACGAGTGAGAAGTAAACCAGTGAGTTCAGAGCTGATAAGGCATTGCACCAGAAACTCATATCCTCAGAAATGAATTCTGTAAACAACAGCCGTAACACCATCAGGTTAGAACACAACGAGGCAACAGTAAAGACACTATTACAGCTGTCAAACCCTAATCCATGTAAACAGGATAAAGTAATCTCTATCAAAGAATTAGCGCTCGAAATGATGAGTTCAATTAGCGAGGTTAGAAGGGATTCATTAGGAGATACTGTAGGAGATACTAGAGCCAGTGCTGTGAGAGCGTTATTGCTATTTAAGGAAGGAAGGAATCTGTAACATTCTTCTATCGTCCAGCAAGCAAACTCTGTTAGGGAGGAGTGGCCTGAAAATATGTCAGGTGTCAGTGGGAGGCGACCTTTATTATCTAGAATGTAGAGTCCATTAAGCTGATGGTTAGCTATTAACTGGGGCAGGATGGACCAATCAGATTTATTCGACTTTGGCTCATAGTACAAATTATGGAATGAAGAGAATTGGTTGGTTAGTTCCTCCAACATCTGTTGATTCAGTTCAGAATTTTCTAAATGCAAACTCCCAGTTAATTGATTGGTGGATGAGAATAGTCGTTGAGAAGTTTGACAGGTTGATAGGTCACAATCTTCCAAGTTAATAGTAACTCTAGTGTCAGGTGGCAGAGTGGCAGTAGTGAGAATACTGGTGTACGAATGAATGGAATCGAAATCTTTCCCAAAAAAGACTAGAGCTAAGTAATGTACATTACAAGTAGCTAGCTGGTTTAGGAGAGAGTGGAACTGGATGGCAGTGACGTAATCTGATTGAATTAGTATTACTTGGAAATTGCGAACATATTCCATCGATCTCAGCAAGCAATGCCATTCGTTTGGAGAAATGGTGTCCAGGAAATATAGACAGAGAGGATAGGGAAATCTCTTCTCGAAATAAGCGAAGTGCTCACGGATGGAATGTGAGTTTGTTTCAATTATGACTGTGCATAGGAAAATGAAGGATTCAGTGAATTCCTTCCAGTCTGACACATCGACAAGTGTAGCGTCATAATACAGCTGATGGCACATAGGTCCATTTTGTAATGGCAATGGCACAGGGAGAACGTGTCTACAGAGAATGGGCGTTACGAAACCAGCGTCCTGCATTAGAATGCCACCTACGAAGCGAACCACCATCCTGTACATGTCGAGGAGCTTGCTGGAAGTGGTGAAATAGCGGACGATGTAACACTGATTGCGCCAGAGGTTGTTACAGATGGAAACGGCCGCCATGTACTCCTGAATGGTGAGGTATTGGAAAGTCCACACGTTCACACGGACACCGAAATTGTCTACTTTTATATGCGCGTGCATTAGGCCGAGTCGCTCGCAATCGTAAGACTTATCTTCCAGCTTCAGAGGGATGGACTTGTCGGACGTAAGCTCCCTTTCGTAGATTCCTTGATTGGCTTCTAGCCCGATGGCATTGATGCACTCCTTAATGCCCGGATGGAAATGGGACATTGCGAGGACTTCGCTGTGCTCGTAGAGACACATTCGCGACAACTGCCTCCTGATGATGTAGACGACGAGCTGTGTGTAGAGGTCAGTTAAAGTGTGAGTTAGAATCGCATCCGAATTGTTGAAAAGTGAAGTGAACAGACTGGCATTGACGGGAACAAGTGCCAGCTGTTTAATCTCGTCGTGGCGGCGGAATAGTTGATGGACGGATTTCAGCTTTTCAAGAGTGGTGATTCTCTTCTTGAAATAGAGGTCTCGGTTTTTAGGTGAAAATCCGAGAACCTGGAAATCTTTGTTAATCTTGAATTTGTTGCCAAAGTCGAGTCGGAGTTCTGTCCATTGGCTGGGACGGCTCGTGACGAGGATAGTGGCGAGACAGAGGAAGTGTCTCTCTAGAATTCTGCAGAGTAGAGTGGTTTCGAGTGGCACACTGGTGGTGAACTCATCGACTCCGTCCATTATAATCAGAAGTCCCTCTCCGTCTGTTCGATACAGGTGTCGAGAGAGGGATTCACTCCATTTCGCGCCAACTGTCATAGAAAGGGAAAGCCAGTTGATCACGAATTCTTGGTCGACAACACCTTTTGCTTCCTGTCTCACTTCTTCAAGTTTGTGCCACTCTGGCATCCGACATGGTACGGAAATGACAAAACGGAAATTACGCATTTGGTGGTCGCCATAAAGGAAAGCAAAGTGTTTGCAGAGGAAACTTTTCCCACTTCCAGGATTACCAATGAGACACCAAACTGGACTTGATGATGGGTTGCATGTGGTCACGATCTTTTGAAAATTGACTACTTTGACGGATTTTTCCCTCACGCTCTTATGAATGTTTCTCAGAAAGTTTATTTCGTTAATGCCACTGGCCTCCTTCGCTCTCTCCTCAGCTGGCTTAACTCTAATCACAGTCAGAGGTGTGAACACTGACTCTATTGGGATGCTGCACTCATTGAGGACTACACTAACGTTTTCATTTTCCTTTTTCAGATGTTTAGCGAGTTGAAGCTCCCAAAATTTTATTCTTTTCTCTTCATCCTGATCAAGGTCTAATTCCTGATGGATTTGTTCGTGGAATTGGGTTTCGGAAAGATCTTTGAACGTGGGTTTATAGCTCTCGACCTTAACGGCTAAATCGTTCCTTTTGATTATTTCGAGGTATTTGCAGAGCTTACTCAAGTCTTTAGTGATAATATCTTGCTTAACACATTTCCTTAACATGGAAGTGGAGTCTAGTCCAGATGGTTCGTTACCAATTAGCATCCATTCATTCTTGGTTAATTGCTCAGTTAATAACTTAACGAACGTATCTACAGAACGTACGGTTGTAGATGTCTGCTTGAACTGAGGGTTGCTCAGCCATTTAAGTCTTCTGGCGATGGTCTGCATACTCCCACTAATGTATCCTAACGCGTCGTCGAATTGTCTGCAATCAAACTCATCCCACTCTCTCATGGCGTAGAGAAACTTTATTGGATTATTCTCTGTATTTTCCCTTATTCGCGCAGGTACTTCTAATGCGTTTTCTAATGTTGTAATGGTTTCAGTTGTTAAAAATTCTTTCATTTCTACGAAAACCTCTAGTTCTTCTTCTCTGTCGTCAGACATCTCTCAATCTATTGGAATGAGATATAGATTTACTAATCAATCTCCGAAAAGTCGTGTTGGCTAAGAGACATTCTATTTCAATTTTTAGTTGTAAAATTTGGATTACAAAATCTTTCTACTGGATTAACAATCCGAATTTTGAAGTAATTGTAGTACAAACGCAGGTTAATCAAATGCACATTCTTATCCCAGATATTTCCAAGGCTATTTCTAATCTGAAATTTACTCGTTACTTCTTGAATATACGTATGGAGGCTAGGAAAGTGTGAAACAACTCAGCAGTGATAGAATTCCCACTTGACACAACAAAGTTGAGATAACTGATGTTTTAAACTATTCCTACTTAGCGATGCGCAAAGTTGGAATCACCAGTTGACAATTGCAAATATTTTTGCAACTTATTTTTAGGGAAAGCAAAATATAGAGATAGTTTATATTGTCTCAATTTCTTTTGTTACAAATTGAAACAGCTTTGAATATTTTAATTCGAATAATGATTGTTATGCGTAACATACGTATCAACTTTCATAATCTCAATTTTTTATAGGATGGGACATAAATTCAAATTGGGTATATTTTTTCCATCACTCCCATAATCTTAATTATTATAATTATTAGATATTGTAGATTGAATATTCTGAACGATTTTGTGAGAGTTTATCAAATCTAGAACCTTGAACTACAACTTGCAGAACAAAGTTTGTAAAGACGCGTGCCGCAGCTAAAATCGAGAATGTAAGTCACCTGCTTTCCAAACTATTTAGCATCGACATTCGGGGATGGATTAGCGCACGAAATCTCATGTTAAACGTTGAAAATCCATTAAACATAGTTCTATCTAAGAAGCTGGCAATTCAACAACGAGTTGAAATCAGGTCAATTTGGACAATACCTCAAAATGACACTTTTTTCATATCACCAAATGATCAGGACCAAATGGTTATCAATATCTCTAGATCTGAATCTAATTTATCCCTACACCCTTTGTATGTTTGATGGAAATGTCTGAGCTAAATTTCTTCAGAATATAGGGAGTCTAGAGAGTAGAAAAACAGTAGGCCTGTCACTGGAAAATTGGTCCGCGAAAATTTTGGTCCTGGGGACCAATTTTTCATGGAATTTTGGTCCTGGGGACCAATTTTTCATGGAATTTTGGTCCGTGGAACCAATTTAGTGGAACCAATTTAAGAGAAAAATGTATCACCATTCCAGAACAATTTAGAAAGGATGTCAAGTCCCAGTGGCGCTGCGGTAGCTGTTACTAAATGGTCTAGTTATTATAGTTGCAATAGGTAGGCACTCAATAGGAAGAGTTCAGATTTTAGAGAGAGCAAAAGAAATAAAATACACTTCTTAAATTAGAAATTGGTTAAATATGTATTAAATACTAAAATATGAATTGTCAGTCTAGGATCAAACAGCTTGGTTGTTCGACAATGGAAAAGTATCAAAAAATCGTGGCTGTCAAATGATTGATAGAATCTAATTTTCTTTTCCACAAAAGAATTAGTCTCCCGGACCAATTTTCCCTGAAAAAATGGTCCCCCGGACCAATATTCCCTGAAAGAAATGCTCCCCTGGACCAATTTTCCATGAAAAAAATGGTTCCCCGGACCAAAATCTTTGTGACAGGCCCATATTATTGATTTAAGCAACGACACGCGACACTTTTTCTTCACAAACTGTGTCCTGCAAGTTGTAGCTCAAGGTTCTAGATTTGATAAACTCTCATTAAATCGTTCAGAATATTCGATCAACAATATCTATTCATTATAATAATTAAGATTATGGGAGTGGTGGAAAAAATATACCAATTATGCTTGGGACAGAACTTAAGCCTCACCCTATAAAATGTCTTATACTCAGACAACCTTAGCTATAATGGTCTTTAGAGAATGTAATTCGAATATTCTCAATGATTATAAAGAATCTTCGAGTCTAAGATCTGACTTTCTTTTGTATGGCGAGGTTTGTTGAGAAAATATGTGTCCTGGCACACAGCGAAATTCGAGAATCAAGGCCGTTTCAGTAAAAAAATGTCTATGTAATCGATGTTCCATAACGATTTAGCACTAAATACCTTTCATTCGCCATGGAAATATTTCATAAATCCATTGAATTCATTATCAGAAACGAGATAAAGTTATTATTTCACGAGATTAAATTAGGTACATTTTGCAAAATCATTCAAAATGGCACGTTTTTTCACATCACTAAAAAATCTGATCCAAATGGTTCGCAATATACAATGATCTAAACATCCTATATTTCTACAAATTTAGTGTTCGAGGAAATTGTAAGAGCTAATTCGTCCTAGAATTTGAAGACACTATAAGGATAATCTGAAAAGCAGTGGTCTGATTCTCGAATTTCTCTACGAGTCAGGACACATTTTTTCTCCACAAAACTCACCATACAAAACACAGTTCCAGGTTTTAGATTTGAAAATCTTTCAGAATCATTGAGAATATTCGAATTACAATCTCTCAAGACCATAATAACTAAGATTGTTTCAGTTTAAGAAATTTTATACCTAATCAAGCTTGGGACAAAACTTATTTCTCATCCTGTATAATAATTATGATCAATAACAACCGATGTTACACAGGATTATAGGAAGCATAGAATTTAACTGAAAGCTAGCAGTATAATTTTGAATGCGTAGTAATGGTGAAAAAATATTATTGACTTACTATACACTAACTGCATGATTTTCAAAAAATATTCAAATTATGTTTCCTTAAAAGTTATATGTACACTGTATGAAATATATTTCGTGATTAATAGAATATAATTATTTTTGTCAGTCGACAGACTGATAGTGCAGCTCCATTAAGTGATTCGTAGGGCGTTTGCATATTTTTCCCATTGCGAACAATCAGAATTTAAATTTAGAGAGTCATTGTGATTCATTTATAACTATTGAGTTACAGTATCCCTATTAAGCAATAAAATCTCAAAAAAAGCAAACAGTAATATTCAATCCTTGAATTCTGACTAGTTAATATAGTCTGACACATTTTTGCGAATACGTGTGAAAAAAGAATTCAGAATTAGACCCAAGAAAATCTCTACCATATAAGGAATATATGGTCCAAATTTGGCGCAATTTGGTGCAATAGAATTTCCAAGAGCGAGCAGACTGACGTACGTATATATGGACAGATATCGCACGCCGATCATGACTTAAAGCATTTCCAATACTAAGAGCTGCACTGAAAATGTCAGTTGACAATACAACTTCATTAAGTTAATCGTATGACTCGAATTGTGATATTTTAAATCTGTATAATGAGTACCAACTCATTGATATCGAGCTGAGATAACAACTCCGGTTTCGCTCACAAAATGTTTGTTAATAAGCAAATTTGTCAATAGATGAACATATAAATATGCACTTGAGTCTACAACGGAGTTCGAAGGTCTAAGAGAAATCTTCACACCTCGCCAAAATAGCTGACAAACTGTGCTGACCAATCAAATTCGATTATTATAAAATACCAAGTACATTGTAATCTATATATTAAAACTCTAGGATTTTTAGTGTGCTTCCTATAGTATTAGTATAGTAGCATAGCTACTATACTAATAGTATAGGATGCACAGTACTAAAATGAGGATGTTCCGGTCGGCTGGCCGGCCGTCCGAAATTCGTGTCCTGACCAGAGTTTAAGAGATATCGTCTTGAAATTTTTACAGGAGGTGCAAAGTGATATGGAGATGTGCACCTCGGTGTTCACACCTCGCTGAGTTCACACCTCTTCGAGATAGGTGACAAAATGTGCTGGCCAATCAAATTCGATTATTTTGTAGTGCAAATACATTGGAATAAAATAGTATTGACTTATGCATACAATCAAAAGAACTATTTGTGATTGAAATTCATTGGTTCATGTGACAACCAATCAATTATCAGCCTTTTATAATGTCATTCATACGATTCTACGTAGTATTTCATATAAATGATTGAATACTGCTATTTTGAGTCTATAATTTGATTGTTAACAACAATTAAAGTGTGTTATATGCTACGATCAATTAATTCGATCATAAAATAACTTTTAACGACATGGACTGGAATTGATTATTTAAGTATAATAAAGGTGACTTATGAGATTTGGAAGCACACTTCCATCTCGTCTGTGGGGGGGTTTTTTTTTTGTTTTGTTTTGTTTGTTTGTCCGAATTGATTGAAGAATTGGCAAGTCGTAGAGATACCAAAATTGGCATGTAGGTGTCAAATGATGAATCTAGGATTAAGTTCGAAGATCTAAGCGAAATGTTCACACCTCGCCGAGATAGGTGACAAAATGTGCTGACCAATCAAATTCGATTATTTTATAATGCAAATACAGTGGAAACCGGTTATAAGAACATCGTTGGGAGTTGAAAAAATGTTCTTATAACAGTATTTCGGTTATAAGAACATGTTCTTATAACCGACATAAGAGGTCAGATATGTCGGTTATAAGAACATATTTTGTTCTTTTTATCGTTTATAAGAACATCTATTGTCGGTTATAAGAACATGTCAGAAATTACAAAATTGGTTGTGTATGAATGAAAAAATGAGAACTTGACTACTAATAGTTCTAGAAATTATTGATAGAATGTTCCTATAACCGATATTATATGTTCTTATAACCGGTTCTGTTTAAATAGTAATGAATAGAAAAGAATCCGTTCCCAAATAAATGGTTCTTATAACCGACATGTTCTTATAACCGGTGTTCTTATAACCGATATCCACTGTACATTGGAATAAAATAGTAGTGACTTATGCATACAATCAAGAACTATTTGTGATTGAAATTCATTGGTTTATGTGAGCCGATCAATTATCAGCCTTTTATAATTCCATTCACACTATTCTATTTCATATAAATGATTGAATACTGCTATTTTGAATCTATAATTTGATTGTTAACAACAATTAAAGCGTGTCATATGCTACGATCAATCAATTCGATCATAAAATAACTTTTAACGACATGGACTGGAATTGATTATTTAAGTATAATAATCTTTAGCAATGTGAACTTTGTGTATTCAGATTGAGCTTACATTCAGGATTAGTTGACTTAATACGAAGTAAATTATATTTATCACGAAACAAAATTTCTGCTACAGTTCTGATTTCATTAATGCAACCGTAGACAAATTACAATCCAGCGTACTTAGTATAAAACAAGAAAGCGACGTATTGTTCTCTAATATCCCCAAGCGCCCACTGGGTAAATCTGCGGACACGCAGTGTCTGCAAGCCGCGCAGCGCAAGCAAGCAAAGCGCGTTTGTTGTAATCTAAACAGTAGTGACTTATACATACTACAATCAAAGGGATTATTTTGTGATTGAAATTCATTGGTTCTAGTGATCGACCGGGATATGATTTTCTGCCGGGATTAGTACATAAACGTACGTAATAAACACTTATATGCTAGTATGATAATCTAAACGCCACAATATAAAGTTCATCAATTATTGGGAACTACACTAGGAGCACGGCGTACTCTTCGAGATTTCGCTGAACATTTTTCTATGTTGCACACTGCTATCGAATAATCTCTAACTCATATATAGTGAAGGAAGCCCATACCCCAGAAATTGTTCTTTTTAGTGAAGATGCCATTATTTCAAAACAGGAATTACTGACGGAGTAAGATGTTCAGCATTTATAGATATGTATGTATCTACATTGCAATGTATTGGTATGTATACTCGTATAATTGTCAATAAAATGTTTTGGTTTAACACGTAACTATTGATTCAACAAGTAGTGAACTATTGATGTTGTGAATCAACCGTATTTCTGAGGTTAAAGGTAGCCTTAGGTAGGGTTTCGTCCTAAAGGAATGGTCGGAATTCGGAATAGCGGGGTGTCCAGAATTCTGAAATAAATTAATGTTAATGTCTATAGTGTATAATAAATACGTTTAACCATAAATTACATGAATAGAATATTAATTCATTCTGAGTTCCACTACATAAAGGTTTTAAATTCCCGGCCAGATCCTGGTAAATTAGGCGATCCCAGCAATAACCGGATTCCGGCAAAATAGCCAAATCCCGGCAAAACCGGGATTCCCGGCCGATCCCTAATTGGTTCATATGAAAACTAATCAACAATCAAACTGTTAGAATGCGATTCAAACGATTATATTTCATAGAAATGATCGAATACAGCTATTTCGCGTTTACATATACAGGTGACTGCGCTTATTCGGGACACTTTGGTCCCGGATATTTTGTCCCGATTAAGCAGAGTTCCCAATTAACCAATGAAAGTATTTGTTTCTATGTATGGGAACCATTTCGTTCCTGGAGACTTGTCCAAATTAAGGGGTTGTTCCGATTAAGCGGAGTTGACTGAAGTGTAGTTTGAGATTGTTAAAAATCATTTTGATCAAATTGATTGATTATAATATATACAAGCGCGCTTCGCTTGCTTGCGCTGCGCGGCTGGCGGACACTTTGTGCCCGCCGGAGGCTCCCTTCGGTCGCCTGGGATCACATTGGTTAATTATAAGGGAGATAACATCTCTAGATACGTCTGTCCTACTGTTATAATCTATATCGCTCGAAAAAACACCAAATTGGTCAATTTTTAAAATTTTGATGAGTAATGATGACGTCATAGCAAAGTGATGAGTCATCCTTTTTTTTGATGATAGTTGCATCATGTGAGACGTGTTAGTATACAGATTCTATTAAAATTTCAGCCTTCTATCTCCTATAATGGCTGAGTTATGCCCGAATAACTGTGTTGCTTAAGTTATTAAAATGTGACAATGACGTCATAATTCCATGATGAGTCGACATTTTCGTCTGAGCTCAGAACTTACTGGAGCCATAGCCAAAAGACTCCCACATGCCAAAAATCAGCTTTCTACGCCTGGCAGTTTCTTCAAACAATTCGTTACAGATATATATATAAACATTAATCGAGTTTTAATAGTAAGGATATATACAATAACAAACTTGAATTGCATACTTGCCAACTTTTAGCAGGGTATCCTGCTTTTTTATCCCTCCTGACAAGCTAATTTTCTCCATTTTTACATTTAAATTCAACCCCGCGTCCCGCTTTTATCATAACTCAAGTTGGCATGTATGTGTTACGGTAGCTGTCTGTTTTTGGAAAATGTTGGTCAAAATCTAAGTTCAATAATTTTCCATCCAAGTTTGTAATAGCGATATTATTTCCTTTGCAAAATTTTGCATTTTTTGGGTTCAATTTTGCTCATAATTTGACAGTTAACTATATATTTATTGAAAGTAGTGATATTTTCTAACTTTGTAAATTCCTGGGATTCTTGAGAGTAAAAAACTCCCGCGTATCAAAATACAAAATTGACAAATTTTGTGATTTTTCGTGCGATATTGATTCTAATAGTAGGGCAGACGTATTTAGAAATGTTATCTCATTTATAATTAATCAATGTGACCCCAGGCGTCCGAAGGTCGCTTGTTTGCCATCGTAATGTAATCATGTAACATCTACAATCCTTTTAAAGAGTAACAGAATTACTGAAGCACCTATTAAATGTTCAGAAACCTTATTAATAGCGCGAAAAGTCATGCATTGACTAGTACTTACATCTTCCAAAAGCAGATATCTACCGTAACAAATATGGTTGTTGTTAACGACCTGGACTGAAATTGGTTGAGTCATTCAAGCACAATAAACTTTAACACAGCTAATATTAGCTTTAAGGCGTGGTCTAGTGTGATCTTAAGCTAATAATGGCTGAGGAACTTTGTTGTAAAGAATCAATTGAATTATTCTTTACCTTATAATAGAGAATGGATTAAAATTAGTCAAAAAGTAATACAAAGGAATTCCGAGTAGTATCCAAAATTGCTAGATGTACTAATAATACTGAAAACAGGTCTTGACCTAATTGGACATTATCCATGGTTATTAACTGAATGAACAATGCTAAAATTTATAGCTTATAACTGCTCCAAAGTATTCGTGGTTAATATTAGTATTAAATAAGTCAATATTAGCACTAGACCTGATTACGTATCATCCATGGTTACTAATGAATAACTGCATTACAGTACACGTTAATGGTAGAAGATTAGTTAGAACTGTTCTCTTAACTCACTTGTGTCTCAAGAATGTGAAGAAACTCTCAAAATACGTTGAATCGTTGAAAATGTGTAACTAAAAATAGAACAAAGATATAAACACATTAAAATACACTTCAAATTAGTTAATGTGGTGAATTACATTAAATAATTTGTGCATGAAAACTTCGATGGATTCTGAAACTTAATCTATTGATTTAAAAGCAACAGTTTTCTACAATTCAAAGAATAGATGTTTTATATAAAAATTAAATTTCCTAAATGGATGAATTAAATTTCTTAGCGTAAAAGATTTTAACAAAAGTTTCTCTAAAAATTTTGTTGAAGTACTTTAACTAAGCCAAGGCTGGATTCGGTTAACCGGTTAACCGCCGTCAATCACAACGGTTAAGAAATTTTTGGATCGGTTAGCCGTTCTGCTTTATTTTCTAAATATTTAGACTAATTTCATTTTTTTTCGATGGAGATTCATGAATATTACTTCTAAAATTTTGATATTACAATATTATTTACAATTTTTCTAACCATATAGTATATTTCAAGACCACTGAAGATTGTAAATTTTTCAATATCAGATTAAATATTAGTCTACAAATCCATAATTATACTAATTAATATTGACATCGGTTAACCGGTTAACCGCCCTGGAGGAAACCAAAATAACCGACCCCGATATCGGTTAACCAACCCCAGCCCTGACTAAGCTTAGTGAGCTTTTATGGAAAAAATACTTTTATACAATGGGAATACATTTTAAATCTAAAGTGTGATTCTGCGTTAATTCTATTACCTTATACGTAGTATCAACCTTATTGTGAGCAAAACTCGAGTTGTTAACAAGCGAATATCACTGAATGAATAAAGAGATATAATTTTTGTTAAATAGAAATGGACTCACTCGTATCAGATTGGAATGTTCGTGTTTCTGTGAGTGTTTCTGTCTTTGCGAAATGATTGAAACGTTTGTTTGATTCGTGTTTAGATTCGGTTGGAATCGTTTGGAAATCGTGTCGATTATGTTTGAATAGTTTTCAGTAGAACTGTTGCTGGGTTTGAAGATAACGAGTGAGATAGTCTCTCTATTTAACTGAGCATAGAACTGTGACAAGATTGCTACAGAGAACTTTACTACAGGCGTCACGCATGAATTCATTAGTATCTCCTTTCCTAGGAAATTGACCCTTAAGCACATTCCAGCTAACCACTCCATTCATCTTGTGTTGCTATCTCCAAGCAAAGATGTTTCTAGAATGTTCTTTACTGTTTATGTGGTTAGTGGTTGTGGCACAGATACCATCAACCACTTCAAGAACTCAATGTTTGTGTAATAAATCTCTGAATCGCATAGCTGAGCTTATAATGGACAGACTTGTTAATGCTATGACATTACTGCCCATACTTTTTGTCACCGATTATCTTCACTATCATGAGTATGATCATTATATATGTACATCATAAAGGCTTTCTTTATGGTGTCGATTTATGCATAATATCAACTCCTTGTTAAGTCATTTCTGGTGAAGTTATTCTGTGTAGGAAGTCATAAACTTAAACGAATTGAAAAAGATTATGTACATATTTTCATACTTCTATATACATATTTTCACACCATTTGACGAATTTTGAAAAATATGCTAGAGACTAGCTTCCAACCGTTGACTTGGAGTTTTTAGGGATGTAGATTTCGAATATCATATCTTCGAGTAAATTTGATGATCAATTTGTTATTGCACAGTCAATTTCTGGTGGACAAAGGTTTTGCTAAATGCAATTGTAATGGTCCGAGCAAGTATACACTAAGCGGACAAAAGTATTTCAATACTTGATCCTTTCCCATACAAATAATACTAAAATACAGTCAAACCTGCTATAGCGGCCACTCTATATAACGGTTACCTGTCTATAGCGGTCACCAATGAACAATCCCGTCCGAAATTCCATATATTGAAACTGTGTATAGCGGTCACCTGCTCAACGCGGCCAGCGGTCACCCGTTTGTAGTCTCTTACTGACCCTAAAATTGTCTATAATGGCCATCATCTGTCTATAACGGCCAGCACTTGTCTATAACGGCCAAAACCTTTTCGCTTTTCTATGCGTTTATACAGATCAAGTTACGATCGATAAAGAAGTTACATGTAATTACTTCAAGTAAGGGGTTTCAAACACTTGATATTTATTACACTACATTGATACCTTTTAGTAATTAAGACAATCACCTTTATATAGCGGTCACCTGTGTATAACGGCCAATTTTGTCCAGTCCTTTGGGTGGCCATTATATACAAGTTTCACTGTAGGTCTATTCATGAACGGAATGGGGTACAGCTAATCGGATTCCAGATTCGAACAATATTCAAATTAGTCAGAGGTTAGATTCTTTTGTGATGTGAAAAAAGTGCCATTTTGGGGAATTTTGCAAAATGTACCTGATTTGAACTGCGACTGAATAACTTTTTCTAGTTTCTGATAACGAATTCAGTGGATTTATGAAATATTTCTATGGCGAATGAAGGGTACCTGATGCTAAATCGTCATGGGACATCGATTATGAAGACATTTTTTTACAAAAGCAGTGGGCCCTGATTCGCGATTTTCGATGCGTGCCAGGACACATTGTTTTTTCTCAAAACTCACCATACAAAACACATTTCTAAATCATAGATATCGAAAAATCTTTTAAAATCATTGAAAATATTCGAATTACAATCTCTAAGGACCATAATAACTAAGATCGTTTGAGTATAAGAAATTTTATACTTAATGAAGCTTGTAACAGAACTTGTGAGCCACCCTGTAGGTATTTAAATTAGGAATTTCGTGAAATCACTTATTTCAACATAGGTATATATATAAAGCTGATTTTTGGCATGTACGAGCCTCTTGGCTAAGGCTATATTAAATTTTGACTTCAGATGAAAATATCTACTCATCATAGAATTATGAGGACATTGACACCTTTTTTATCATTAAAAATTTCATTTTTTCGACTATAGCTCAGTCATTTTCGGTGATAGAAGGTTGAAATTTTTATATAATGTATATATTAATTAATATATCTCACATATGATACAACCAACTAGCATAAAATATGATCACTCTGTTATGATGTCATCGTCACGCATCAAAAATTGAAAACTTGGCAGTTTGTGATTTTTCAAGTGATATCGATTTACAGTAAGACAGACGTATTTAGGACTTAGGTGTGCATGTACTTATAGACGGACGTCGGACACCTATCATGGCATAAGTCATCCCCTATTTTAGGAGTTGCACTAAAAAATCTGCAGAGATGGAATAGTTCCATACATAGAGGCTAGTGCTAAATTTCATTGGTTAATTGAAGCAAAATATCAAGTCTTAATGTATCTTGATTAATCAGAGTCACTTATATTCAATACAGCAGCAACACATTCACAACTCGTGTCCTAGTTACATTATAGAACTACTCAATCCACAACCGGTAAAAAAGGATTAAGAATGCACCTCTTCTCTACAGATGAACAAATGTACAGGAATATGAATTCGGAAAATAATTCATTAGAATTAAAGCTTATAATACTAACCACTTGTCACCTATTGCCCCTATGACACTGTTCTAGGATATATTAATTCTCGCCATTCTCTTCTAAGTTAAATATAGCACAAGTTTAATTCTAGTAATAGCACACTACACAACACAATGAGTGTTCTAGAATGTTCTAATTCTGGAATAGGATTAATAGAAAGTTAGGAGAGTAGTAGAGAGGTGTGAAGAGAAGTGGACTCGTGTGAGATTGTACCTAGAAAAGAGACAGTGAGGATGAACTCAAATATTTGAATAAGAACATTGCTAACAGAATCTAAATTCCTAGCTAGACCATAGCAACCGAGTTACTCCTCAAACCTGAACCTAGACCATTATCCGTATTGTGTATCTCAAAACAAACGAAAGTAATTTCAGGAAAATTCACTAAGTCATTAGAAACTTTTCAGGTTAAAATTAGAAGTAACAAAAGAATTTAAATCAATCCTACGATCGGATTAATGAAAGTGTTGGTTATGACAACAATAATGTAACGAGGTGATTAATCATAGCATTATACTTTTAAAAGTAAACAAATACTAAAGTAAAATAAACACTCACCTAATCTGAGTTAATCTTCTTATTCAATCTCAACAGAGCATTCTTCTGCTAACTGCAAGAGGCTTTGCAACTGTTCTGAATCTGGACTGGATAGTTCAGACTTGGAAAGTACCAGCTTTCTCACACGTGGAAGTGTCTGCATAAGACACTTTAGTGCGACACATGAGGAAGAGGTGAGTTCGCAGTTTTCTACGTGCAACCTCCTAATAGTTGGATGGAAAGCTAAACTGCTGCACACTACCAGCATACCTGAGTCCTGTAACGGGGAATAGGAAAGTTCCAAGCAAACCAGTGAGTTCAGAGCTGATAAGGCAATGGACCAGAAACTCATATCTTCAGAATTGAATTCGGTACTAACCAGCCGTAACACCATCAGGTTAGAACACAACGAGACAACAGTGAAGAAACAATCACAACTACCAAACCATAATCCATGTAAACAAGATAATGAAATCTCTCTCAGAGAATTAGCGTTCGAAATGATGAGTTCAATTAGCGAGGTTATGAGGAATTCATTAGGAGATGGAGGAGTAAGAGATAATAGACTCAGTTGTGTGAGAGAGTTAATGCTGCTTAAGTAAGGAATGACTCTGTAGCAATCTTCTCTTGTCCACCAAACTAACTCTGTTAGGGAGGAGTGGTCTGATAATATGTCAGGTGTCAGTGGGAGGTGACCGTTATTATCTATAATGTAGAGTCCATTAAGCTGATGGTTAGCTATTAACTCGGGGAGGATGGACCAATCAGATCTATTCGACTTTGGCTCATAGTACAAATTATGGAATGAAGAGAATTGGTTAACTAATTCCTCTAACATCTGTTGATTTATTTCAAAATTGTCTAAATGCAAACTCCCAGTTAACTGATTGGTGGATGAGAATATTCGTTTGGAGGTTTGACACGATGATAGGTCACAAAATTTCAAGCTAATGCTGACTCTAGTGTCAGGTGGCAGAGTGGCAGTAGTGAGAATACTGGTGAATGAATGAATGGCAGCGTAATTTTTCTTATTAAAGAATAGAGCTAAGTAATGTACATTACAAGTAGCTAGCTGGTTTAGGAGAGAGTGGAACTGGATGGCAGTGACGTAATCTGATTGAATCAGTATTACTTGGAAATTCCGAACAAATTCCAGCGATCTCAGCAAGCAATGCCATTCGTTTGGAGAAATGGTGTCCAGGAAATAAAGACAGAGAGGATAGGGAAATCTCTTCTCGAAATAAGCGAAGTGCTCACGGATGGAATGTGAGTTTGTTTCAATTATGACTGTGCATAAGAAAAGGAAGGATTCAGTGAATTCCTTCCAGTCTGAAACATCGACAAGTGTAGCGTCATAATACAGCTGATGGCACATAGGTCCATTTTGTAATGGCAATGGCACAGGGAGAACGTGTTGACACAGAACGGGAGTTACGAAACCTGCGTCCTGCACTAGAATGCCACCCACGAAGCGAACCACCATCCTGTACATGTCGAGGAGCTTGCTGGAAGTGGTGAAATAGCGGACGATGTAACACTGATTGCGCCAGAGGTTGTTACAGATGGAAACGGCCGCCATGTACTCCTGAATGGTGAGGTATTGGAAAGTCCACACGTTCACACGGACACCGAAATTGTCTACTTTTATATGCGCGTGCATTAGGCCGAGTCGCTCGCAATCGTGAGACTTATCTTCCAGCTTCAGAGGGATGGACTTGTCGGACGTAAGCTCCCTTTCGTAGATTCCTTGGTTGGCTTCTAGCCCGATGGCATTGATGCACTCCTTAATGCCCGGATGGAAATGGGACATTGCGAGGACTTCGCTGTGCTCGTAGAGACACATTCGTGACAACTGCCTCCTGATGATGTAGAGGACGAGCTGTGTGTAGAGGTCAGTTAAAGTGTGAGTTAGAATCGCATCCGAATTGTTGAAAATTGAAGTGAACATGCTGGCATTGACGGGAACAAGTGCCAGCTGTTTAATCTCGTCGTGGCGGCGTAATAGTTGGTTGACGGATTTTAGCTTTTCAAGAGTGGCGATTCTCTTCTTGAAATAGAGGTCTCGGTTTTTGGGTGAAAATCCGAGAACCTGGAAGTCATGGTTAATCTTGAATTTGTTGCCAAAGTCGAGTTGGAGTTCTGTCCATTGGCTGGGACGGCTCGTGATGAGGATAGTGGCGAGACAGAGGAAGTGTCTCTCTAGAATTTTGCAGAGTAGAGTGGTCTCGAATGGCACACTGGTGGTGAACTCATCGACTCCGTCCATTATAATCAGAAGTCCCTCTCCGTCTGTTCGGTACAGGTGTCGAGAGAGGGATTCACTCCATTTCGCAGCAACTGTCATGGAAAGACAAAGCCAGTTAATCACAAATTCTTGGTCGACAACATGTTTGGTCCCCTGCCTCATTTCTTCAAGTTTGTGCCACTCTGGCATCCGACATGGTACGGAAATGACAAAACGGAAATTTCGCATTTGATGGTTGCCATAAAGGAAAGCAAAGTGTTTGCAGAGGAAAGATTTTCCACTTCCAGGATTACCAATGAGACACCAAACTGGACTTGATGATGAGTCACATGTGGTTACGTTAGTTTCGAAATCGATCACCTCGACGGATTTCTCTCTCACGCTCTTATAAATGTTTTGCAAGAAGTTGATATCATTGATTCCACTGGCCGCTTTCGTTCTTTCCTGAGTTGGCTTAACTCTAATCACAGTTAGAGGTGTGAACACTGACTCTATTGGGACACTCTGCTCATTGAAGACGACGCTAACGTTTTCATTCTCCTTTTTCATGTGTTTAGCGAGTTCTAGTTCCCAAAATTTTATTATTTTCTCTTCATCCTGACCAAAGTCTAATTCCTGATGGATTTGTTCGTGGAATTGGATTTCGGAAAGATCTTTGAACGTGGGTTTATAGCTCTCGACCTTAGCGGCTAAATCGTTTCTTTTGATTATTTCGAGGTATTTGCAGAGCTTACTCAAGTCTTTGGTGATAATATCTTGCTTTACACATTTCCTTAACATAGAAGTGGAGTCTAGTCCAGATGGTTCGTTACCAATTAGCATCCATTCATTCTTGGTTAATTGCTCAGTTAATAACTTAACGAACGTATCTACAGAACGTACGGTTGTAGATGTCTGCTTGAACTGAGGGTTGCTCAGCCATTTAAGTCTTCTGGCGATGGTCTGCATACTCCTACTCATACCTCCTATTGCTTGGTCAAATAGTCCGGGATTAAACTCATTCCACTCTCTCATGGCGTAGAGAAACTTTATTGGATTACTTCCTGTATTTTCCCTTATTCGCGCAGGTACTTCTAATGCGTTTTCTAATTTTGTAATGGTTTCAGTTGTTAAAAAGTCTATCATTTGTGTGAAAACTTCTAGTTCTTCTTCTCTTGTAGCGTCCGTCATCTCAATCTATTGGAATGAAAGATAAATTTACCAATCAGTTTCTGAAATATCATGTTAGATAAGCAACATTCAATTATTAACTTCTTTGTAAAGTCTGTATTTCAAAATATACGTGTTTGATCGACAAAAAATTTTCATGTGATATTAGTATGTGTACTATATACTAAAGCACTAGTATCTGTCTTACTTGTTCTGTTCGAATTGATTGAAGAATTGGCAAATCGTAGAGATATGAAAATTGGTATGTAGATGCCAAATGATGAGTATATGGTTAAGTTCTAAGATCCAAACGAAATTTTCAGATTTCTGCAAAAATGAAAAACTTTTTTGGTCTTTTTCTATATACACTAACCGGACAAAAGTATTTGTACACTATATTATTCCCCATACAAATAGTACTAAATTGGCTCTTTTCATGAAGGGAAAAGTATTCAAACTCTAAGAGCTATTAGGAGTCTGATTTAAGATTCAGAATCTTCACATTCGAATTAGTAATAGTTGAAGATTTCTAAGTAAATTGCTCAACCCAATTAGCAAAATTATCAACCTGTGGCACAAGAGGTAGTACATCACCATCATGTATAGTGATAAAAATGGACATATGTGGCACAAAGTGGCAGTGATTGATGATTTGAAAACATTGGGAATTAATAATTGATTAGAAATTTTCTGTAATAACTAATTCGAATGCGAAGATTTCGAATTTGAAACCCGATTAGTTGTATCACTTACCGTTTCGGAGTTTTAATCTTCATGGATAGACCCATTTTAGTATTAAATGCACGTGTGATAATGAAGTGTGCAAATACTTTTGTCCAGTTAGTGTACAATATGTATTGCATCATTCTCATACTAATATAAGTCATTAACGGCACTACAATATATTGCATTGCTATTAATACAGTTCAAACTAATAGTTTATATATGGTATCCTAATTTAAGTATAGTGCATGACAAACAAAATATTGTGTATGTTTTATTCCTTTATACACATATTTTCACACCTTTTTGCGAATTTTGAAAAATATGTTAGATGCTAGCTTTCAACAGTTAGTGTGGAGATTTTGGGTGTGTAGATTTACATAGATTTACATATTACATAAAGTAAGAAAATTTCAAAAATCGGCTGAGTTTCGACTTTTGAGTTGTGGATTTTCGTATGTAGATTTCAAATATCGTATTTTCGATCCTATCTAAATAATTTATAGCGCAGTTCTAGTATAGGAGATGTTATATGTATTATCAGTCCGAGACTTCTACACATACGTTCATACGTACGTACTTCTGCTCGATCCTGAAAAATTACACATCGCTTCAAAGTGTACTGCCCAGTGAAGTTGCAGGGTTTTAATATTATAGTATAATTAAATATAATTGGTTATTATAAATCACAAGCGCGCTTCGCTTGCTTGCGTTGCGCCACTTTGTGTCCGCCGGAGGGCGTCTGGGGTCATATTGATTGATTAATTATAAAGGAGATAACATCTCTAACTACGTCTGTCCTACTGCTATAATCGATAACTCTAAACTTAAGATCTGATTGATTATTGTGAAGAAATTTGTTTACAGCACAATTATAAGTTTATATTATGCTATTAAATTTATCTGACTAAATCTCAATAATTTCTACATCTTATATATTTAAAACTCTAGGAAGCGCGCTTGTTATATTTAAAACCCTAAGGCTATATTTTCTGATTATAATATACAGTTTTTCAGGTACCATTAGTTACATAATAATTAATAGAGCCGCACCATCGGTTGACCAACATTCATTTGCTTAAATTCAAAGTTAACAAATTTGGAATTGATTTTCAAAAGTATCAATATTTATATCTATTGGAGCTTCCAAATTTGTTTACATCCTCAGGCACTACCTAGTACACCGGGACTCTGCGAACAGCCATCCTAAGCAAATGCTCCTCGTTGTGGCATTAAACGGTCGTTCATTTTCAAATTCACATCGGGATTTATTCGAAGCAGAATTTAAGTATTTCTAAACTAAACCTTACCTTGAATATCTTGAATGAGAAATTGCGGAAACAGCTGTCTAATAATGAAAAATGTGACTAGATAAGAGATGCAATTGGATAATAGGATTTCAAACAATAAATTTGTAACTTAGTCAAAAGTACCTGCCCCATTTTGGCGGGACGTTCAAATATCGATCTACAAAAATATATTTATACTACTAGGCAACCTTTTGTGGAACGAAGGACTTTTCTCAAAAATTAGGAACACAAATGTCAGTCGACAGACTGATATTATAGCTCCATTAGAACTGTTCACTGAAACTAGGTCTTGACCTGATTGGTCATTATCCATGGTTATGAAATGAACAGACAATGCTGAGATCACAGCTTATAACTGCTCTAAAGCATCCATGGTTGATATTAGTTATTAATAAATGATTCAACATTCCTGAATCAGGACTAGATCTGATTATGTATCATCCATGGTTAAGAATGAATAACTGCATTACAGTGCACGTTAATGGTAGAAGATTAGTTAGAACTGTTCTCTTAACTCACTTGTGTCTCAAGAATGTGAAGAAACTCTCAAAATACGTTGAAACGATGAAAATATGTAACTAAAAATAGAACAAAATATAAACACATTAAAATACACTCTTCAAATTAGTTAATGTGGTGAATTACAGTCGAACCTGCTATAACGGCCACTCTATATAATATCGGTCACCTGTCTATAGCGGTTACTAATGAACAGTCCCGTCTGAAATTCCATAATATTGAACCTGTGTATAGCGGTCACCTGCTCAACGCGCCCAGCGGCCACCCATTTGTAGTCCCTTACTGACTCTAAAACTGTCTATAACTGCCATCACCTTTTTCACATTTTTATGTGTTTATTACAGGAACTGTTACGAACGATAAACAAGTTTCATGTAATTACTTCAAGTAATGGATTTCTAACGGATTTCTATAAACGATATTTATTGCACTACGTTGATACCTTTTGGGGATTAAGACAATCACCTGTGTATAACGGCCAATTTTGTCCAGTCCCTTGGGTGGCCATTATATACAGGTTCCACTGGTATTAAATAATTTGAGAATGAAAACTTCGATGGATTCGGAAACATAATATTTTGATTTAGAAACAGTTTTCTCCAATTCAAAAAATAGCAGTTTTGTATAAAATAGGGAAAATTGAATTTCCTCAATGAATAAATCAAGTTTCTTTACATAAAGCATTTTAACAAAAGTTCCTTTAAAATAAATATTAATGTCCAGCTCTTGCGGTTTTCAAGATATAATCCTAATTGCCCACAACACGTTTCCATTGCAACAGTCGAATGTAGCAACATTCCACGAAAAAAATATAATTCTTTCGTATTAATTAACATATTCACATCTCAGTTCTATGCGAAAAGGTTTATATAAAAACCCATAGAAGTGCCCTAAATGTCCTCAAAAATCACTAAATTTGTCACAAATATAACCCATTGCACAACCATATGGTGACTAATCAAAATTTTAACAGCGGATATGGGTACTTTGACACCATATTTATGGGTACTTTGACACCATATTTATTTTAAAAAGTTAAGCAACACAGTTATTCGAGCATAATTCAGTCATTATTCGAGATAGAAGGCTGAAAGTTTAATAGAATCTGTATATTAACATATTTCACATATGATGCAACTATCATCAAAAAATGATGACTCATCACTTTGTTATGACGCCATCATTACTCATCAAAATTTAAAAATTGATAAATTTGATGACTTTTCGAGTGAAATCGATTTTAAAACTAAGATGGACATATTTAGAGATGATATCTCCCTTATAATTAACCAATGTCACCTCCAGGCGACCGAAGGGAGCCTCCCGCGGACACAAAGTGTCCGCCAGCCGCGCAGCGCAAGCAAGCGAAGCGCGCTTGTTTTTGGTAAATAGAAATGGACTCACTCGTGTCAGATTGGAATGTTCGTGTTTCTGTCTTTGCGAAATGATTGAAACGTTTGTTTTATTCGTGTTTAGATTCGGTTGGAATCGTTTGGAAATCGTGTCGATTATGCTTGAATAGTTTTCAGTAGAACTGTTGCTGGGTTTGAAGATAACGAGTGAGATAGTCTCTCTATTTAACTGAGCATAGAACTGTGACAAGATTGCTACAGAGAACTTTACTACAGGCGTCACGCATGAATTCATTAGTATCTCCTTTCCTGGGAAATTGATCCTTAAGCACATTCCAGCTAACCACTCCATTCATCTTGTGTTGCTATCTCCAAGTAAAGATGTTTCTAGAATGTTCTTAACTGTTTATGTGGTTAGTGGTTGTGGCACAGATACCATCAACCACTTCAAGAACTCAATGTTTGTGTAATAAATCTCTGAATCTCATAACTGAGCTTATAATGGACAGACTTGTCAAAGCTCTAAGATTAGTGTTCATAGCTATTGTCACGAATCATCTCATCATATCATATCTTTATATTATTACTTTATCAGGACATTTCATAGCATAGGATTCCTATATGTAGATTTTAGTGATTGCAAATGGGTTATATTCGTGACAAATTTAGTGATTTTTAGAGGCCATTTAAGGGCACTTCTAAGTATTTTATTGAAAATTTTCGCATAAAACTGAGCAATGGGTTGATGCAAAATTTAGATTTTTTAATGGAATGTTGCTACATTTCGGTGTTGCTATGGAAACGTATTTGTTCAGTTGGTCATATCTTAAAAACCGCAAGAGCTAGACATTCAAATTTAATTCCGTTCGATGGCGAATAGACTACTTCCATTTAGCAATAATATACTTTCTATTTCTAAATTCAATGGTTTATGAGATATTCGACAATTTATCATATTGGTCACATTTGGTAATTCGTCGAATATCTCATAAATCATTGAATTTAGACTTAGAAAGTATATTATTGCTTAACAAGAAGTATTCTATTCGCCATCAAATGCAATTAAATTTGAATAACTGCACTTGAACGGCCTCCGAACGAGGCGCATGCATTTGTCCGAATTTTTGAGTTATCATTCGTCTGTTGCGTCTACTGTCATTTGTCTGAATCGATTCTTGGAATATGTCACTCGAAATTAAGAAACGAGTTTGAACTGATCTATTCCAACCCGGAGATTTCATATTTCACACTTTGAACGCTCTAATATGAGTATTTTCTAATGAATTAAGGTAACTAAATATCATGTTCTTCTAGTTACTACGGAGTCACACTGTCAGTTTGTTGCCCAACATTATATTTTAATATGCCACAATATTTAGAGAATATGAACCACTGGTTCAGAATAAATCTATATTAAGTTCAGCTTATACAAGTATAATTATTTGTTCATTAATTAATTCAGATTGAAACCTAGAATTAATCATTAATTATATCAAATTCCACTCCAGACATTAAGTAACTAAGCGGCTTCCCACATGAGCTATTCCAGATGTCTCTTATTACAACAACAAAGTTCAATCTACATAGTATCTGGATACGACATAACCATTGATTTTAATATAAGATATACGTATTAAGCATATGTTCCGCGGTGATTAAGAGTTAGTACGTACCAAGAAATACCCTATTTGGTGTGGAACATGCATATCTATCAATGTTGTAGGAACTGCACACTTCTATACAGTATTGATGGGATGTGAATAGCCAAATCACTTCCTTTGATCACTAACACTAAAGTATAGGCAGCAGCCATACTATTTGGTTGAGGCATTTCCTACCGATTCTCTTGAATGGGATAAAACTATCTCCACTAAGCAGACTACGTAGAATGACAGTCAAACTGCATTATTATCTTATTTCTATCATCACTCATCAACTAACAAATCTACTGAAATGTGACACGTTGTCCTAGTACTAGCAAGCTGTCCAGGGGTTTATCTAGGTGCTCGGTCGGCACTTATAGGTGCCAGTCTGGTATCGTCCGGGGAGCCAAGGTGCTTGCAGTGTGATTCGATTTTGGTTCCGGGTTGCAATCACCCCTGGAATTACAAGATAAATCACTGTTTGGGTGCCATATAACTTTTATCACCTCCAAAAAAGTGCCGGATTGGAAAATCCTAGATAAAACCATGTAGCTGTCCCATGCAAATATTTCCCTAAACTTATGTTGTTATAGCATTTTAAAACCCGAATAAAAAGTTATTGTTAGATTATTGTTGATGTATGCAAAGATAGTGTAGCGAAAAAGTCTAGTCATTCTCACTCCAGTCTTCCTCCACCAGAAAGCCACTCTTTTGTACCACTTCGTAATCGTAATAATCCTCATCGCTTTCCGCAGAATCCGGTTCGAAATCAGAGTCTGCGGAGTAGTCTTCGTTAGGTTGGGGATGTACAGGTTGTCCAGCGCTGTCTCGCTTCACTGCCCTGACGACGACCTCGCGACGAGCCTTGGATTGCGCCCAATGTGCATAGACCACATCTCTGTCAGGAGTGGCCGACAGCGACATCCACACGCAAGAGACGAAGTGGTGCGAGACCACTTGGCACTGAACGCCTCTCCACGTCTGCACTGTCCATACTGTAGGACTCTGGATTTCTAATACCATGCGGTATGCGCGTAAGTCCTCCTACAAGAGCACGGCAAACAGCTCCCCTTCCTCGTAGATGGACCGCTGATGTGCCACCTTCGCCAACCGGTGGTATACCCGCAGGAAGAACTTCACGAAATTTTCCTCAGACAGGCCTCTATAGTGTATCTCGTGAATGGAGAAGTGGCATGGGCAGTTTTGCAGACGAGATCCTTAGAGAAGCAGAATTCAGCACCACTTTTCTTTAACATACTGAAGTCGTGGATTTGCAAAGCCTGTGCTGACTTCATAAAGGACAACGTTCTACGAGGCGCACCCGCATGAACTTCGCGAACTTCCTCACAGACCCATACCTAACTCCTCCGTGAGTTCTCCGAGTACTCTATCGGCTAGCTGGAAGTGGAGGTACACGGTCCACTCGGAGAGGTTCCTAGTTTGCGTGCGGGTGGAGAGCAACAAGATGATACGCATAACGTCCAGCCGTCGGCGTGTTCCACCAGCATCTGCAGGATGCACCTCTCCTCGTGGCTTGCCTTCGCTGATAGTTGTCTCGTAGGAACCCAACCACGGCATCGCGACCCTGCCAGAGCGCCTTCATCGCGAGGTAGCGGAGAGCCGTCGTGTTCCGCAAAGGGAGAACGCAGCGACAAAAGCTGGCCCAACTGTCTGAAGCTCCTTGCGGTTCGCAGTGGACTGTTGAAGTAGGAGTAGCGTAGCGGAGTGACGTCTCCATCTCCACGGCCAACTCTTGAACGACATCAGGGCAGTTGGACTTTCCGTCAAGCACGTCAACAACCGCGAGATTGATTCTGGCAGAACACAGTGGCTCGTGAAGACAGGTCCCTCGGCCCAGTCGGACAGGAGTTTGGCAGCGCTCTTCTTACTGCCCTCATCGCAGCTGCACCCTCAGTTGCTACCGCGTAAGGTTCTTCGCTCCATGTCGAGATCGTGACTGCTTTCCAATGTGTGGGAATATTGATATCTCACTTGAAAGTCTTTAGTGATTTCTAGACGTGAAAATTAATTCTATTTAAGGAACAAACAACATTAATATTTTTTGCTCTGATGCAGCAATATAAATTCGAATAGAAAACCAAAGAGAAAATGATTTACACATTTCCTCATAGATATCTTAAATTAGAAAATGTTACTAAATATAGTGTATTCTAACTATAAATGAAACTTATCCGTCTATCATCGCTGATAATATTGTTAATGTAAGATCGTTGCTATTCATCAGTGAGGTTTGAGGGTTTTAAGATAATTCAAATAGATTAAAGATACTAAGATGGTCAGGTGTCGCATTGCAATGCATACATTCCAACTTGAGCCATGATGAAAGCGGGACATGGCGGGACGCACTAGAAAAGTATTGTGCATAGAATACATAAGCTGGACATATGGGGACATTTAATATAAAGGCGGGAACCTCGAGAAAATAAGCTCAAAAGAAAAGTGAAAACAGCGACACACTTGACACGAATGGCAAAGTGTCCTTCCAGATCTTGTCTCCTCGGATACACAGAGGGGCCAAAAATGTTTAGTTTAAACGATGGAATTATGGTTAACTCGTGATAAATGACAATGACGTAATCGCTAATGAAGAGTAAGCACTTGATTTCACTTAATACAACAAGGCGGACTCAAATGAGTCACTCCTTAAGAAGGTAGCAAGCTACACTGCAATAGAGCTAGCACACCTTTCTCTAGAATCTCTTGATGCAGTCAGATGATGAGATACTGACAAAATGCAAACTCAAATTCTCAATAATCGTGACACAAATACAAACAAGATTCTATTGACTCAACAGAGGAATATCTCTAAATTATCCCTGCTGACTCCCACGAATTTGAGTTAACATTTCAAGAAAAACAAATCACTAATATTGCATTTAATTTCTACCTCAATTTATCCTCCACAGACATCTCAACACTGAGCAGATTGTCTACTCAGTGCACTGACCTAATGCTGTGTCTTGATATCTCACAGGACAGAGTTCTACTATCTTTAACTAAAGAGACTAATTAAAATAAAATATTGAAATTTTAATTAACTCGAAATGACTCGAGTTATATTTAACTACAATCGCGCTTGCTTGCTTGCGCTGAGCGGCTGGCGGACACTTTGTGTCTGCCAGATGCGTCCTTTGGGCGGATAGGCTCACAGTAATTAAGAGTAAAGATAACATCTCTAAATAGTGTCTTGCTGCCATAATCGATATCACCAAATTTGTCAATTTTGAAAATTTCTGACTGCAGCATATTATATACAGGTGACTCCGCTCAATTGGGACATTCTAATATTTTGTCCCGATTAAGCTGAGTTCCCAATTAACAAATAAAATTTAGTATTAGTCTTTATGGGAACCATTCAATTGCTGGAGACTTATCCTGATTAACAGTTCTCCCAACCAATCAAAGGAAGTGACTGTACCAAGGATTCCAGAGCTACTCCATAACTTTGACATTTGATATTTAAATTACCTGGGGTCATTTCTATTTATAGCAAAGACCCCAGACTTCTAAGGTTTCCCCGCCCAAAATGACTTAATCGGGAATGAGTTGGCAAAAAACTAGCGCGCCATTTCAGAGTTAATTGTTCCACTAGGGATACTCCATGATAGCATTAGGCTCATGTTCTGTTTGATGTAGGATCGAACACAACGGTTGAATTTATACAAGCTTGCTGCGTGGCGAATCTTGTGACACGATGTGTCCGACTAAGCCGCCTCTTGAGTGGCTCTCTACAACCAACAATTTTATAAAATATGAATACACATTCTTCCCAAAGATCTGATGTATTTTAACGACAGTTTCTATGGATCTAAATGGGAGTGATTTCACTCCTGTAATCCCATTAGTTGAGTGGAATTAAATGAATTTCTGCGGGAAGTAGGAATTCTTACTTAAATCTTGTAATCTGAAAATTCCTACTTGCTGCAGAATTTATCTAAGTCAACTCCGCTTACTATTAATTGGAATAAGTCTCCAGGAGCGGAATAGCTCCCATAAAGACCAATACTAAATTTCATTGGTTAATTGTGAACTCCGCTTAATCGGGACAAAATATCCTGGACCAAAGTGTCCCGATTAAGCGTAGTCACCTGTAGTCCTGCTCTTGCAATATTGGGAGTTATATAAAGTTGATTTTAGACCAGAGATATCAACTCTCATTATTCTCTACAGCTGACAGCTGACAATGATTGACAAGCACAATTAGTCTTGTCAATTCTATTTTTAGTAGAACCCACGTTTATATAACTTTTCTATAAACAACTAAATTTTAATTCGAAATCAGTTCCTGATTAGTTAAATTTGTCCGATAAACAAACTTGAATTTACAGAGTGAGCTGATGCAGTGTCTGTTTCCATGAAGCAGTCAGTCTACACGGCTGTTTCAGTAGTAACGTAAGTTTGAGTAAGGAATTTGATATAACCATATCCTGGCAACATAATCTTTCCTGGAATGCTCAGACTAATCCTATAGATGTAATTAGGCACTCTAGATTCTATATAACAAGATTAGTGCTCCAAATGGCTTTGAGAAGAAATAATCTGATTGGTTAATTTATACCACTGTCCATAGCCTACTCTAATAATGCCCCACAGTAGACTGAAAATTATGGACTAGGGATGAAGTAATAACCGAATGGATTAATACACGATTATCCTAAAATCGTTAACCATGCAGAATAAGCAGTAAGAATGTATTACCAGCATATACAAACATGGTATTAAAGTACATATATCCGTTGGAAAAATTTCGATTAGTCATCACATCATTGCGGAACAAGTCATTCTAAGGATAATTTTAGCGATTTTCTAAACTGATTTAACCCTATTTCTAAATGGTATTAAGGTGTGATTTTTGTGTAGAACCAAGATTAGTACGAGTTGATTTAAAATGTTAGAATTTTTCGATGGAATGTTGTTACATTCCCGCGTTGCTATGGTAAAGCATTTTGGTCAGTTTGGGCCATTTCGTGCAAACTGTAGTAAATAGATCTTCAAATTTGATCGTGTTGATAGGCAATGGACTACTTACTATTAGGTGATAATACAACTTGAACTTTTAAATTCAACGAGTTTTGAGTTATGGGTTGATTTGAAGAATGTGACAAAACACTAAATTGTCGCATAACTCTATAGTCTGTGAATTTAGAAGTTAAATTGTATTATTACCTAATAGGAAGTAACCAATTGCCTATCAAATACGACCAAATTTGAATACCTAGTTCTTACAGTTTACAGGATATGGCTCAAACTGATCAAAATGTTCTACCATAGCAACGTAGGAATGTAACAACATTCCATTGAAAAATTCTAATTTTTCAAATCAACTCGTACTAATCTTAGTTCTACACAAAAATTCTACCTTAATAACATTTAGAAGTAGGCTTAAAACAGCTTAGAAAATTGCCAAAATCGTGCTTAAAATGACCTGTTCCGCAATGATATGATGACGAATCGAAATTTTGACAACGGATATATGTACTTTGATGTCATGTTTATATATGCAGGTAATAAATTCTTAATGCGTATCCTACATGGTTAACGATTTTAGGCTAATCGTGTATTAATCCATTCGGCTATTACCGCATCCTTGGTTATTTTACTGTGAGGCATTATTAGAGTAGGCTATGTACTGTCCTTATTGACATCAATATTGAGACTTATACCAATTCCTAGTTCATACTCCTAGCAACACATTAGGTAGATAGGAATGTCTAGTCAGGCGCTTGAGTACAAGCTGGTAGTGGTAGGAGGAGGCGGAGTAGGGAAGAGTGCCCTCACCATCCAGTTCATCCAATCACAGTTCGTGGAGGACTACGACCCTACCATTGAGGACTCCTATCGCAAGAACGGAGTCATTGATGGCGAGGTAGGAACTAAGATAGTATGATAAAGTTAATTGAGAACGCCCTTTTATAGGCTTCGGTAACATAGAAAATGACTGGGAGACATCCCGTGGATTGTACTATTTATAGAATTAGGTTCTGATTGGAGTATAGGTGTGAATATTGTGTCTTAGGTGGCTATTCTCGACATCCTGGACACTGCGGGACAAGAGGAGTTCCATGCCATGAGGGAGCAGTACATGCACCAGGGAGAAGGGTACATCTATAAATAGAAACTCTATTATTAGAACTCGTGCGCATCCACCATACACGGTGGCTATTTCTAAAAATAAACTATTCCATAGCCTACTATATATAAGGCCTAAGAGTAACTTAACCAGGGATGCGGTAGAAGATGGTTGAAGGAATACATGAGCTGCCTTAAATCATTAACAAAGCACAATAGAGCTTAGGAATGTATTACCAGCATATATAAATATGGTGTCAAAGCACCCATATCCGTTGTTAAAATTTAGATTAGCCATCAAATGATTGCGCAACAGGTTATATTTGGGTCAAATTTAGTGATTTTCAGAAGCCGTTTAAGGGCACTTCTAAGTGTTTTTATTCTAAAGTTTTTCGCATAGAACTGAGAAGTGAATGTGTTAATACGAAAAATTTGGAATTTTTTCATGGAATGTTCTTACATTCCAGTGTTGCTATGGAAACGTGTTTTGATCAGTTGGGGCTATATCTTGAAAACAGCGATAGCTAGACATTCAAATATAATCCCATTTGATAGCAAATAGGCTACTTCCTATTTAGCTATAATACAATTTCTGTGTCTAAATTCAATGGTTTACGAGATATTCGACAAATTACCAAATGTGACCAATATGATAAATTGTCTAATAACTCGTAAATTATTGAATTAAGACATAGAAATTGTATTATAGCTTAATAGGAAGTAGCCTATTTGCCATCAAATGGGATTATATTTGAATGTCTAGCTATCGCTGTTTTCAAGATATAGCCCCAACTGATCAAAACACGTTTCCATAGCAACACTGGAATGTAAGAACATTCCATTAAAAAATCTTAATTTTTCGTATTAACACATTCACTTCTCAGTTCTATGCGAAAAACCTTAGAATAAAAACACTTAGAAGTGCCCTTAAACGGCTTCTGAAAATCACTAAATTTGACCCAAATATAACCTGTTGCGCAATCATTTGATGGCTAATCTAAATTTTAACAACGGATATGGGTGCTTTGACACCATATTTATATATGCTGGTAATACATTCCTAAGCTCTATTGTGCTTTGTTAATGATTTAAGGCAGCTCATGTATTCCTTCAACCATCTTCTACTGCATCCCTAGTGCCAAATTCGCAAGTTACTCTCAGGCCTTATTATAGTAGGCTATGACTATTCCTATTAGCCTTCAACTCCCAGCTGTTTAGTCTCACTTAATGCCACTTTTACCTGGGGTATTTTCTATTTATAGTCTGGACCCCAATTTTATATGGCTTCCCCGCCCAAAATGGCTTAAACAGGAAATGACGCAACACATTCCTGGTATAGGTGGGGTTTTACGTTCTATAATTAGATGCAGTATCTATTTATAGGTTCCTGCTGGTGTACTCGATAGTGGACAGGAACAGCTTCAAAGAGATTCCGAACCTGTGCAAAACGATTCTCCGCGTGAAGGAGCGGCCCTCCTTCCCCATGATCCTGGTGGGGAACAAGGCGGACTTGGAGTACGAGCGGGCCGTCTCCTACCAGGAGGGAGAACAGCAGGCCAGCTCTCTAGGTTAGTGACGCAATCCCTGTCTTGGAATTCAGGAATTGTTAATTATTCAATTTTGACTATTCAGAACCTCGGATTTTATGCTCGGAATCCTAACAGTCCCGTTTTTACACGAAATTATGTCCCGCCCTTTTTGATTCCGTGTATAATACTTTCTATTGCGTCCCGCATTTATAATGGCTCAAGTTGGCCCGAATGAACTCGCACATCAATTTCCGCATTCTTTGACATCTCACATTAACCGTTATACACTTCACTCATTCCATGCCACTTCCGTTAGATTTTAAATGATAACAAGCTCGCTTTGCTTGCGCTGCGCGGCTGTGGTCACCATTGATTAATTATAAGGGAAATAACATCTCTAAATACGTCTGCCCAACTCTTATAATCGATATCGCACGAAAAATTACCAAATTTGGAAATTTTAAAAAATTTGTTGAGTAATGATGACGTCATAACAAAGTGATGAGTCATCATTTTTTGATGATAGTTCCATCATATATGAGATATGTTAGTATACAGAGTTTATTAAAATTTCAGCCTTCTATCTCCTATAATGGCTGAGTTATGCTCGAATAACTGTATTGCTTAACTTTTTAAAATGTGACAATGACGTCATAATTCCATGATGTGTCGGCATTTAGATCTGAGCTCAGAACTTACTGGAGCCATAGCCAAAAGACTCCCACATGCCAAAAATTAGCTTTCTGTGATGGCAGTTTCTTCAATCAATTTGTTACATATATATATATATATATTAATCGAGTTTTAATAGTAAGGATAAACAGTGTACGCATGACACCTCTCTTCTAGGAATTAAGTACATCGAAACCTCTGCTATGCACAGAGTCAACGTGGACGCAGTTTTCAACGATCTTGTCCGCATCATCAGGAAATCCAAAAAGCCGGACACTCACGTTAAACCGAAGAAGCCACGTAATATGTTCAAGATGTGCAGCTTAGTCTAGAACACGAGTGACGTCATCAGCTTGTTGGCAGGAATGTTTTATTTGTGTAGTTCCATTTTAACTTTAATTCTATAAATAGAGGATTTGATTGGGAGTTTTTGTGCAATCTTGTAGGAGCGTTTGTTTGTTTCCTATTTTGTAACAAATGAACGTGTTTGTTGTGTTTATATTCTGGTCGTAAACAACTTACGAACAAGTCTATTTCAGGGTTAAAATATTAGATTAGCAACCAACTTGGAGGATAGGAATGTCCAGCTTAGCAATGTTAGGAGCTCGAGGAGTTGAGAAGGTGACACTACTGAGGAAATTCGACGAAGATAAAAACCCTTTAGGAATGCAGTTGTGCTATGGAAACGAAATAAGGGTTTTTGTTGATGGAAAGGTCAGTATAGTTCCAAATGGAACTAAGGTATTCATTCTAAATCTTCAATTGGAACAGAGTTAGGTGTTATGTCCCTATCTTTAGTGCTGCTACATTAATTTCGACTTCGTGCATTTGCCTATATTGACGAGTCCGATGATACGAAAGTTGAGAAAATAACCGACAAAGAAGGGTAGATACAGAAGTATTCTTAAAATAGAAACTTTATCTAATCAAATGTCAGAATATATATATCCTAGCAACGCAATAGGTAGTTAGGAATGTCTAATCATACGCGGGAGTACAAGTAGGGATGAGTGCCCTCACCATCCAGTTCAATGTCCTTTCTTAAAAAACGATTCTAACTTGTGGCAATCTACTCAAAAAATAATTCTAACTTGTGACAGTCGACTCTAAAACGATTCTAACTTGTGACAATCGAGTTAAAAATAATTCAAACTTGTGACAGTCGACTCTAAAACGATTCTAACTTGTGACAACCTTAAAATTCTAACTAATGCAACGCCCCCCTCCGAAAGCACCGTTGCATCCTTGGGAGTGGCCTGAACGTCCATGGTCCCGCATCCACGTGGATTACGCTGGTCCATTTTTAGGTAAATGGTTCCTCATTGTGATAGATGCCCATTCCAAGTGGATAGAGGTGGCCATTGTCACATCAGCCACGTCAACCAATACCATAGAGAAACTCAGAGCTATTTTTGCCATTCATGGATTACCAGAAGTAATCGCATCAGACAACGGGACTGTTTTTACCAGTGCCGAATTCCAGAAGTTCGTTAAGAGCAATGATATCAAACATATTCGGACGGCTCCTTATCACCCTCCTTCGAATAGTCAAGCTGAGAGGATGGTGCAAATTTTCAAAGAATCCATGGGAAAGACATCTCTCGAAAGTTTGGAAACTATCATTTGACACCTACATGCCAATTTTCGTATCTCTACGACTTGCCAATTCTTCAATCAATTCGGACAAACAAACAAACAAACAAAAAATCCTAGCATTTTAATATATAAGATACAGAGCAGAGCTGTTATAGAACATGGCCAGAATAACTCAGTAATGCTAATTAAGTATATTTTCCCTTAAACTCTGGATTTATACCATTTTAAACCACAAATTAGACTTGGAGTCAATTCTATTTATAGAAAGGACCTGCGTTTATATGGCTTCCCCGCCCAAATGATTCGACTGGAAATGAGTTAGCAAAATCCCTAGTCCAATTGGGAGTATTAACTGTTCGCAGTTTACAATACAAGTGAAGTACACTCTAACTTCTAAACTGGATTCTTGAATAGCACTGCATTGCTGGACTCTAGGATTGCTACCATTGCATGTGAGACGATGTCAAAAAGTTGGTAGCTCATCACTCCCATCAGTTCACTGCAAATGTCCAACACAAAATCAAAACTCTGTGGAATCATGTCGCAGTCCAGTGACGTCATATTCCTGTTCTTGAATTGGAGAATTGAGAAATCTTTGATATCCAAATCTTTAAAGTAAGCGTGCATTTTGACAGCTCTAGGTGTGAAACCATCTCGCAGATCTCTCACAGTAGACATGAACGTGTCATCAATGTCCCCGTGTGTCAAACAGCTGTCTTTCACGCTATTTTTAGACTTCTTTCGATAGTTTTCAAGACCTTTCCAAAACTGGTCGATCAGATCTATGGTTAGAGGGTCGTGCTTTTTGTCTAAGCTGGCCAACTCAGCTGTTAAGAGATGCCTGAATAAACTGTCATTAGCTTCTAGCACTCGTGACTGCTTTCCAATGTGTGGGAATATTGATATCTCACTTGAAAATCTGATTTCTAAACGTGAAAATTAATTCTATTTTAAGGACAAACAACATATTTTTTGCTCTGGTGCAGCAATATAAATTCGAATAGAAAACAAAAGGGAAAATGATTTACACATTTCCTCATAGGTATCTTAAATTAGAAAATGTTACTAAATATACTGTATTCTAACTATAAATGAAACTTATCCGTCTATCATCGCTGATAATATTGTTAATGTAAGATCGTTGATAATCATCAGTGAGGTTTGAGGGTTTTAAGATAATTCAATAGATTAAATATACTAAGATGGTCAGGTGTCGCATTGCAGTGCACACATGCCAACCTGAGCCATGATGAAAGCAGGACAGAACTTGCATTTCGCGGGACATGGCGGGACGCAATAGAAAAGTATTATGCATGGGATTTAAAAAAGCGGGACATAATGGGAACATTTAATGTAAAGGCGGGATACTCGAGGAAATTAGGGCATGCCTAATTTACGGGACGGGATAGTCCCGTAAATTAGGCACCTTGACTCGTCCCGTCCCGTAAATTAGGCATCTAGATTTTCCGGGACTGTCCCGTCCCGTAAATTAGGTATGCCCAGAAAATTAGCTCATTAGAAGAGTGAAAACAGCGACACAGTTGACACGTGTGACAAAGTGTCCTTCCAGATCTTGTCTCCTCGGACACAGAGGGCCTCAGACCTGGGAAGGGTCCAGGAGACATCTGGCACTGGGATCAGCGGTCCATGGGGGTCGCTGGCAATTCGAGGGGAAACTTAATTTCGGGGACGGGACAGAAATAGTATTTTATCTGTCCCGTCCCGGAAATATGGCCAATTCGATATTGTTATAGATTTGATTCTGTCTATAACTAATTTGGCATTAGTAATCTCAACTCTCGATCTCATCGTGTGTCTCACGATCTTCGCATTTATATGGGAACATTACTCATTCTTATCTCACATTTAGAACCAATGTTCTTTATTCCAAGATTAGCCAAATGCCTCACACGATTTTATCAAATTACAAATTGAGAGGCATACATTAAGTTCGACAGTATCATTGTCCACTAATTAGTGAAGGATACAATGGATTGAATGTGGATTTCATAAAATTATGGAACAATGGAGATAATATATTGAATTTCAACTGACACTATATACGTATAACGACCAGTCAACGACACAAAGGAACATATTATGCTTATAAATATTCTTAGCAGACAATGCGTGTATTTAACACATTTATCACGTCAGTACCCTAAGACTTTAAAGTCATTAGCTTTATATAATGCCTCTGTGAGTCATATATATTTCATTCTTTTTCTGAAACTAAATTATTCTAAGAGACTGCCCAGCATTTCAACTCAATTATAGGCACAAAAAGCTATTTTGGTGAGTTCTCTGTAATTTCTAAAAAAATCTTACCAAAAGCTGAAAATAATGGGAAAGAAGTTTGAAATTTCCAAAAAAAATTCTTTTTTTCCACCTGATCAATATGTTTCAAGCGTTTGGATCTGTTGTCATGGATCCATTCCACAGACATCCCAACCTGTAATGAACTAAATCTTGTGGTGACATGTAGCAAATCGGGAGCTATGGTAAAAGAGTGATATTATGAAGGAAAGTGGTTCTTAATCGTTACGTAACAGTGAGTAATGGTAATGTTTCCCGCCGAGTGCGTTAAGAGCTATTTAGCACGCTTAGCTTGTCGAATAATATTGTTTTGTTGTTAAATAATGCAATTTATCCGAATAAACCGCACAAAAATTGAAAAATTAATGCGCCTTCCAATAATCCTGAGGGAAACACTGAGTAATGGTCTCATATAACACCGAAAAAAGTGGGACACACGACGGGATCATGAGAGTTGAGAGACCTGCTGTCTGGGGTGAGTTTCTGCAAACACAAATAAGTGGAAACTAACAAAGTTCCATTTACGTAAGTATTACTTAATTGGTACCTCGTGACAATTAAAAACATCGTCTCGGTTGTCATCGCGAGGAGTTCTGCCAAGATTTCCGGCCACGGGCTCGCAAACTATTATATTCGGCCCGCGTGCAACTCTGGTTCTTATTACGAGGTTCTACTGTACTTATATTAATATTCTGTTTCTAGTCATAGCAGTATGTACTCAATCAACTCAGATGAAAAGGTGCCGCTCCTCAATAACGGGGATGGAGAGAGAGTTAATGTGTCCAAAACATCTACTCTGATGAAGGTAGACTCCCCGGTTAAAGAAATCAATAAATCCTTCCCGCCCGAATATGAAGATACTAAAAAAGGCGGGACAAGTGCATTTGGCACGCTTTTCAATTTCGCGAAGGCCTCGGTTGGTTCTGGCTCCTTCGCTTTGCCGTGGGGGCTGGCACAGGCCGGAATAATCCTTGGTTCCATCGCGATGCTAATAATAGGCATACTGAGCCTATACACCATGATTCTAATTATAGAACTAAAGCGCGGCTGTCAGAAACTGATTCAAAGGACTGAGACAGACATTTCTGTCGCTTCAAATTCCTCTAAAAAGTCAGATATCCCAGCTGTTCCTAGCGAGTTGGATTTCTCCACCATTGGCAGTATTTGTCTCGGAAAAATAGGACGTATTTGTGTGGATTTTTCCGTCATAATCTGTAACCTAGGAGTTTGTGCGGGCTATATGCTATTTATAGGCGCCAATCTCAGAACACCTCTCCACTGCTGGTTTAACTATCCAGACAACATCCTACTCACGTACGCCATCTTGATCCCAATCCTCATTCTGCTCACTCTCATCCCTTCCTTCCGTTTCCTCGCATACGCAGCGCTGATTGGCTGGTTGTTCCTAGCCATAGCAATGGGCACAGTCTACTATTACGGGTTTTCTCACGGATTCAGTGGTGACATCGTACTGTTCAACATCGAGGGCTTCCCTCTATTCTACGGTGTCACTGCCTTCCTGTTCTGTGTCCACTCCATGGTTATACCGCTTGAAAGCGAAATGGCGCGATCTACCCGTATGAACATTGTTCTATTAATAGCCTCATTCATCGTGGTAGGTGTCAACCTCCCATTCGCTATCTTTGGCTACGTCCTATTCGGTCCAGACACGGAAGGAGTCATTTTCGATAATCTCCCCAGCGGTTTGTTCAATAATATCGTGCGACTAATGCTGAGTGTAGAGTTAACGTTGACTTTCCCGATCGTCTTCAAGCCTGCTTCTCAGATATTCGAGAATTACTGGATGATGGTCACTAAAAGGTTCTGGTTGTTGAGGATAATCGTGATTAGGCCCATCCTAGTTCTGATCAGCTGGGGAATGGCTATCGGAATTCCATTCTTCAACTTAATGGCTGCTCTCGTGGGTGGATTCGCTACGACACTCCTGGCTTTCATTTGGCCGCCACTTTTCCATTTCGTTCTGTTACGCAAGGAAACGCATATAGCTCGGAATATTTTCCACATTGTTTTGTTTGTGTTTGGCGTTCTTAGCATCTTGTCAACAACTGGGACTATCATATACCAGCTGGTAGACCACCCTGATAGCTCCCACCCAAATGGTTCAAATCTGACCAATGAGACCCACTTAGCCATTGTCTGTGAGTCTATTCCGATGTATAATATAAACATGACGCATTCCAATGACAGCTTCTTGTTGTCAAGGATGTTCTGATGCTTTTTACCTAGAGATGGCATTTACGCTGGAATGTGTTTTTATGAAATTGCCATTTTCCATCAGAGATTTTATTGTCGTTGATTAATACTGTGTAAATATAATGCGTGATTAATGTGTTTTTTGTAAGTTGAGATACTAGGAATATTCTACTATTGTATGTTTCTATGCTTTTGATCAATTTAACCCCAAAAAAGGACAATTTTGTACGGTCGGATTGGCTTCAACCTGACCACATTTAGTCATAATCAGACCACTTCACACCTAGTTGACATGGGTAGGACAGTACTAACTTATCAAACCAATGTGTGAAGTTGACACCTTGGCTTGGCCATATAACTTTCACATTAATACTCAGTTATATCAGAACACCTTAAAACTTTAATTCGTTTCAAATGCGATATCTTAAATTCTAATTTTCTTACTGGTCTATTAATAGAACAAACTCGCTATAAATAGCTTGTACGTATCTAAAATGGAACTTACCTCTCCTGAGTATGGTCTCCAGTGTGTAGAGTTTCACCCAATCAGACCACAGATAAATATAGTCACAGTTGTCCACTCCTTCCACATACCTAACCTCCTCTTCCGTTTCCCAGATACGCTCCATTTTGTTTTCTTCCTCGCCGTCCAAACAATAAAATATTTTAAGTAAACAAACAGTCAAAATCAACAACCTCCCCTCGTTGTTTTTCTCATACTCTCTCTTTATTGTGGACAAATACATCTGTTTATCACTTCGATGGATAATTTCCAATATTTTCAACACATACTTTTTGAGACATAGAGGCAGCTGTAATTGTGTTAGGATCGCGTCTATGATTGGACCAGGAGGTATGACTATTCCAGGAACTGGGATCTTTAGGAGTTGAACCAGCTGGTAGAGATAGACGCATAGGCTGCTTGGGAGAGAATTGCCTAGAGGAGAGATATTTTTAGAAACTTAGATTCTTATTATAGGATTCTAATTTGCGGTTTTAGGAAAATGCACATATTTTACTAAAGAATAAGTTTTATGACGTCATCAAGTTGATATTATTGGAAAATGAAACCCGTATAGAATAAGTGACTTTCTTAATATCCATGGTGTGACTTTACTCTAAATGTCTCAAGACGCAAAACTCACTGAATTCCACAGATGGACACGGCGTAACACTACGCTTGGAGTAGAATCCTCGAAAGTACGGAATTTCATCATTGCGAATCCAGGCAGAGATCTGGAATAGGCATATACTGTCCTCAGAATAGACCCCAGCTAAATATAGGATCCCTGGTAGCAGTCTTGGTTCCATATCCTTGTGGTTCCATTTGGAACTATCTTGTTCTGTGATGTTCTGGGCTTTTAATAACCGGAACCAAATCTCCCTGCAAATATCACGAAATTTCCCTTTTCGCACCTTCCCTTCCGATTCTAACCAATCAATTTGCTCCTTCAAAAGCGCTTGCATTATAGTGCACTTTTCAAAAGTAACTTTTTGCAGATATTCAACAGTATTCGCTTTTAAGTGTGCTTTCTTCTGTCGTATCTTACGTCCCTTGTGGATTTTAACCCCAACCACATTGAAATCGTCTATTTGAAAGTCTTGTGTCTCTTGGGATTGCGTCTGACATTGGTTGCAGTAGTACAGTCCATGGTCCAGTGTGAACTCTTTGCCGCCACATTGAGTGCAACCAGGTGGGTTGGCCTTAGACATCGCACCCTATGGCTATATTTAGTAATGTAAACAAGTGGGAGGAGTGTGGTTCTCTTTGAACCAATCAAACGTTTTAGTTTGCTATGTCTTGAATATTGACAAACTTAAATACAGTCAGGATCGCTTATTGTGAACCACCAGGGGACCAAAAAATCTGTTCATAATAGAGATACTTCAAATTAAGCGAATTTGATTCAATACAAATCCTATCTAAAAAATGAAATTTGGACCAGGAGGTTAGTTCATAATAAACGAATGTTCATATTAAGCGACCCACCCTGACTGTACCTTTTTTCTGTAACTGATTTTCGGGAGAACTAGAAAGTGAGATTAATAAATTCAGCCCCAAATGTTAAAATATTGGCTCACTGAGTTACTACACGAATTTCGATCCTATAGTCACGACGATTTTGTGTAACTTTATGTCTTTCTGCTTACTTATATCTGTTTGAAGATTAAAATAGAACTTTTTGGACATACGTACCTAATTTACGAAATGGAACGGAACCGGGAAATCTGAGTGCATAATTTACAGAACTTAATGGAACCATTCCGGGAAATCTAAGTACATAATTTACAGAACTTGATGGAACGGTTCCGGGAAATCTGAGTACATAATTTACAGAACTTGATGGAACGGTTCTGGAATTTTAAAAGCCTAATTTACGGAATATTCCGTAAATTATAGTCCAACTTTTTGCTTCAACTATCCTTATCGATGCCATATCAATATTATTGAGGAATTTCGGCTTTATTAAACACCTCATTGAGACACATTTTGTGATATATTTAATATTGTTGAGTGAGAACTCCTATATTTTGCCACTTGAAGAGAACCCTTATTATACCCTAATTAGGTGATGATGTCCTCATACTTTATAATGTCTTAATTCAACAATTGAGAGAACATTATTGTAAATTTGGATGTTAATTCTAGCTACCAAGATATGCATAACCGTCTGGTTCCCTCCAGCATAGCAACGATCCCGAATTTTTTAAAATGTCCACACCTTTTCACACAAAAGGTGTTGAACCGTGCTTAGCCAATCAGAATCCAGGAATTTAACATTACAGTTGACTGAGTAGAATATGAAAAATGTCCAGTTACAGCGTGAAGACTAACTAACTGTGAGATCAGTGAGTTTGTTGGAACTGGAGAATAGTATAACTTCAAGCGCTTTAATTAAGACGTTTTGCAATCGTATTGACAGATAGAAGATTAAAAACGCCGGTCGACAGACAGATAGTACAGCTGCCTATGTGATGAGAAGATGGATGGAAAATATAAACAGATTATATACGTGGAAAATATTCATGTTCCACACAGTGGAATACTCCCATGGAACCGATGATGGGTATTGGGGGGGGAGACCTAGGTTTGGAGACCACCCCATCTCCAAACCTAAGCCTCCCCCCAGCATAGGCGCCGAACCCGCTAGACTCGAAGGTGGCCATAGACGCAATACAAAATTTACGGTCGAGCCCCCTGGAACCCCGAAATTGTCCTCAGATTTCGAAATGTTCGGAGCCCCTGCCCCCCAATACCCATCATCGGTTCCATGGGAGTATTCCACTGTGTGGAACATGAATATTTTCCACGTATATAATCTGTTTATATTTCACATCCATATTCTCTTCACATAGGCAGCTGTACTATCTGTCTGTCGACCGGCGTTTTTAATCTTCTATCTGTCAATACGATTTCAAAACGTATAATTAAAGCCCGATTAAAGTTATACTATTCACCAGTTCCAACAAATTCACTGATCTCACAGTTAGTTAGTCTTCACGTTATTATTGGACATTTTTCATTCTTACGCTTCTAGTCCAGATAACTAAATTTAGTCCACTCATCACTTATTCAGTAATGGAAAGCCATTGGGCAGCCTAACAATAGAATTAGCGAGTGTCTGCTAATAAGATAATGTGTCGAATTGAATATCGGCGGATATAATTATAAACGTATATCCCTACGTATCTCCACCTAATTCGATCTCGAATCTGTTTAACCTTTCAAGTTGCTGACTGTATAATAGGCATATTACAAAGCTTTTAAATGAGTTTGATTAGTTCTGGTTCATTTGGAACTAAGAAAAGGATGGTTCAGATTGGCCAGGAATTCCCCAACTTCGACACAGATAGTATGGTGAGTGTTTAGAAAAAAAATTCATAACGGTTCGTCGGTATTATTTGCATACTTGTCAACTGTCCCGTTTTTGGCGGGACGTCCCGCTTTTTTCACTCTTCTTTTCAGCTAATTTTCACGAGTGTCCCGCTTTAACATGTAATTCCCCTTTTGTACAGCTTTTTGGATCACTTGTATTATACTTTCTATTGCGTCCCGCCAGGTCCCGCAAAATTCAACGCCACGTCCCGTTTTTATAATGGCTCAAGTTGTCAGGAATTCATTTTAGATTATATAGTTATTCCCAGAATCTTTCTGATATGTTTTTCGTGATTATAAAGATCGTCATTATAGCGCTGATTAAAAAGCTATTAGAGCGATAAATCGGTTTATCCAATGAACGTTCAGTTTTAGCGACTATTCGTTTGTAGTGACTCCAACCTAGATATATGCATATGAAGCTGGTTTATAAAATGACGTGGAATTGAGGATTTTAAAGAAGTTATGTCTCATTAATTGCCCCCAAATGGTGCCCTGCTCTATTCGATGATATACGGTGATGTCATCTGTAAGTTGCATACTTTATGGGCCAAAATTTTTGTATGAAGCAAAAGTTAATTATTACCTCAACGAAGATATTAATGTCTTCCTTTCATTGAGGTCATATACTGACTACCTCAGTAGCTCAATTAGTTCCATATTATAGTTCCGATTGATATCATCATTATGGTGGTTAGCAATGAATTAATCGCTGAACGACGACTCTGCGATTGAATTAGCATTAGTTGCTATATAAATTGCGAGTTTGCTATGACACTGATTCCAGTTTTAGAATTTATTTTGAGCGTCAAATGAAATGATTTGTAATTTTTGTGATCAAATTGCATTTTCTATTATAATTATGAGATTAATAAATGGAGCGTATTGATTACAAATACTAAAAATAGTTAAATCTCTTCTATTTAAAGAAGGTCTTTTCTCCAAATTCAACAATTCCAAGATATTATTTTGCAAAAAAATATTTTTTAAATCTAAAAAAGATCTGAATATTTCGCAAAAAAATGTTCAAAAAGCAATCTAGTTTGACTAATCATTTTCAGGATTTGGATGACATAGAAGTGTCCGGTATTGATAACGACACACCACTCGCTACAGCTCACCCCTCAATCAGCGTGACTGAAGATACCGAAAGTTACAGATCCCTGACACCTGATTTCACACCTAGTTACAGCACACAGGACAGTATCACCGTTGGAATGGACGATGGTAGAAGGCCGCTTAGTGTCTCAGAATTGAGAGATTATAGACCGAAGCCACCCCCTCGGTCTCAAACCATGGACGAAAGAAGTAGATACAGGAAGAAAGGTGAGTTCTAGTTTATGTCACCTCAAGTTTCATACAATCTTTAGCCATGATCTCAACTTATAAGCCAGCGGTTTTCAATCTTTTTGGAGCTGTAGACCCCCTGTAGCAATTACTCCTATATTCTGTAGACCCCTTCCTCTACTGTAATATAAAATTTCGATCCTGTAGACCCCCCTGATATCTTCTGTGGACCACTAAGGGGTCCATTAACCCCAGGTTGGGAACCACTTTTCTAAACTATAGTAGCTTAGTCGGCAAATTAATACTATTGCAGTTTAGTTCCATTTTCAGTTCCGATTCTGAAATGTTTCCAATTCTATTTATACTTTTTCAATCCTGTCATTCTCTGACCAATAGTTTCATAGTGTATTGTACTCCTGGATTTCATTGTGTGATGTCATGTCAGGAGTCAATGAATGCATTCTGTTTGTTGGGAGTTGGAAAACGATTGGTCACAGCTCGCACAACAGAATGACAGGTGTTCCAAGTTTGTTATATGTATATAAATCCAAAAATTAACAAAAATCATTTTTGAATATTTAATATACAAGACTACTAGACAGACTTTATAGTTCTATCTTTATACCTTTTCAATTTAAATATTTAAAATACACTAAAATCGGACAATACACAAACTAAATAATTAAACTCGTGGGGTCTGCTATTGTAACAGAATTGCCGAGTATTGGGATCGTGGTTAGGCTATTATCAAGCTAGGCTTCTAGGAATAATAATCTCTAACTGAAATATTGACGTAAATCTGTATAGGAATTCAGAGGCATTGAAATAAGTTCCATATTGTTTCCATAACTCCATTTCTGGGGAGAGATTCGATTGGTAAAGATTTGTGTCGTATATAAATTTAATTTAAAATTGTGAACAGCAATTATGGAAGCAATCGTTGGGAAAATTAAACAGAATGGATCCCGCTCAAAAAGCGCAGGTTTATTTTACATATTTTTACACCTTTATTTATTTAAATAATTGGAAGTAGAGATAGATAAACAAAATGGGGATCCTTTCCCTTCAATTAACAAAGATTTGTTATTCTATAAAAATTGGAACTATAAACAGTTCCATTCTATTTGGGCAAAAACAGAAAAATAACAATCAACTCTAGATTATTGTCAAGGCTTTTAAGTTGATTTTCAAAATATCAAATTTGATTCGGTTTCTAATTATAGGCCAAATATTTTATAGCAATATCTCCCCTAACTCTAACAGAGAAATCGAAACTATGAGAATCATATATATATATAGGTAATGCGGAAATGGTTCGACTTTTCGAAAAAGGAAATAGTTCGAATTGCGGATTTTGGAAATAGTTCGACTTTTTATCATGAGGATTAATGGTGGGTTTTTTTCGAACTATTTCCTTTTTTGGAAAGTCGAACTATTTCCACCATACCACATATATATATATATATATAATTAAACTGGAACTATCTGTCTAGACCACCCACACTTCTCCATCAAGATGTCTCCTCAGTACAGCAAGAAGAGAATGTCATTTCTCTACAAACCACAAATGGAGTTCGCCACTGTCAACTCACGATCCCAGTCACTCGCCTCCAACTCTTCATTCCACTCTGCCATCTACGACAACATTTTGACACCTTTTGCTCGAGTGGTTATGCATATGAAGAACATTCGAGACAACTTGATGAAGTTAGAGAAGAATTTAGAAGTTGTTGAACCAGATGTTGTGGATAACAACGAAGCCTCGAGGATGCAAGTTAACAACCAATTTCTACTCAACAATTCGTTACAGAAAATTGAAGATTGCCTGGAGATAGTTGAATCTCTGGAATCTGGCAAGAGTATTGGAGAGTCAGCTGGTAAGAAATACGACACAATTATAGACATTATTCTAAATATAGATGTCTAATTATATCCCTCCATAGGTGACAAATTCCGTCAGATCCTACAGCTGGAGTTGCAGCATATGGCGCCTAGTCCCGCCAACGCCAGAGTGGCAGAGTGGGTGGTGTCTGAGTTTGTTGAGCAAGATAACGACATAAACGGGTTCCTCTCAGATAACTGTGACCTCGATACGTCTATGTATCAGATCTGCCCCATCGAACAGAATGAGAGAAAACTCTCTGGACTCACAAACTCGATAAGCGCTTCTGCTGAATTAATCTCCAAGAAACGAGTCTCCATTCCTAAACAGATCCCGAGCAAATCTGATATTCGATCCAACACCGAGCTACTCTCCTACCTTCGTGAGAACGTGTGCAATTGGAATGTGGATATATTTAGAATCGATCAGCTGTCACAGGGTTACCCGTTGCTAGCATGTGCTTACGTAACAATGGAAGCTCACGACATTTTCAAGCGATGCAAGATCGACGAGAATTCTTTCATCAATTACATCACAGACGTTGAGAACGCATACCGAGATAATCCCTACCACAATGGGCTCCACGCGGCCGATGTGGTGTTAAATGCCAACATCCTGTTGTCATGCGACAACTTGGAATGTGTCCTCCAAGACTGGATGGTGATTGGTCTAATTATAGCCGCCGCCATTCATGACTGCGACCACCCAGGGAGAAGTAACAAGTTTTTAATAAACTCTAAGAATGACCTAGCTCTAGTCTACAATGACGAATCAGTGCTGGAGAACCATCATTGCGCAACTGGCTTCAAACTACTACAGAAGTCTAAAAATAACATATTCGCTAATTTTAGTAACAAAGCCTACATGATGATTCGTCGGCTCATCATTGAGTTAGTCCTGGCTACAGACATGAGTAAGCATCTCATCATAATCGGAAAACTCAAGACTACGATCGAATCTTTCAAGATTAGAGAGAGAGAAGAAGTTGAGATGAGTTCTTCAAACTTAACGGACATTTTACACGCGTTACTGCACTGTGCTGACCTTGGTAACCCAGCCAAACCACGTGACATAGCAATCCAGTGGTCTCGTCGTCTGGAAGAGGAGTGCTATAGGCAGGGAGACGAGGAGAGGAAGCTAGGCTTTGAGATCAGTCACATGTGTGATCGGCAGAATCCGATTTTCGAGAAGAACCAATATTCCTTCCTAACCTTTGTCGCTCTCCCACTCTGGGAATCTTGGGCAGAATTGGTGTATCCTCACGCCACAATAATGATTGATCATCTATTGGCCAATAGAGAGTACTGGGAGTCTGAACAGCCAGTTAGTCCTACTGAAAACGAAAACGAAAACGGGAACGACTTAACTATTTCTGGAACAGACGACTAATAATTGTACTGTTTTGTTGTTTGTTTGTTTGTTTGTTTGTTTGTTTGTTTGTTTGTTTGTTTGTTTGTTTGTTTGTTTGTTTGTTTGTTTGTTTGTTTGTTTGTTTATTTGTTTGTTTGTACTGTTATTGACAAGCTCCTAGGTTGTTTTATTATCATTGGCTAGGATGTATACATTTGAAGGTTTGTGTTCTTGTCGGTATTAATATTGTTCTGTGTGTCCTAAATGATTACTCCCAAACCATCAATTTTATCTGTCACTGAATATACAGTCGAGTCCGCTTAATAGGGCCACATCCAGGCTTTCATCCATGCGTACTGGGCGCGCCTAGAGTCGCGTATTTGACCCATGGATCATAATTAGGCGTATGACTTCGGAAAGCTGGATGAAACCCTGGTCACATCGGTCAGAGGACATTTTGCCCCGATTAAGCGGAGAACTCTATTAACCGAAAATATTTTATATTAGCTTCTATGTGTGAGAGCTATTCTGGTCCTGCCAAAAGTGTCCCGATTAAGCAGTGACCCTATTAAGCGGAGTCGACTGTACGTAGTATTAAGAGCACATTTCTGAATTTACCTGGGACTCTGGTTTTAAAATTAAACTCCAGATTTCTACGGTGACTCTTAAAGTAGCGGAGAAATGGAAAATATGACCAAATCTCAAAAATTTTGAATTTCGCATCAATTTGCATGTTGCCAACTGTCCAGTTTTTGGCGGGATTTCCTGCTTTTTTCGTTCCTCTGTTGAGTTAATTTCACAAGTGTCCCGTGTTTACATGAATTTCTCCCTTATCTCCCGCTTTTTAGATTAAATGTGTAATACTTCCCACTACGTCCCGCCATGTCCCACGAAATTCAACACCGCTCCTCTGTTATAATGGCTCAAGTTGCCATGTATGGAATTAACTTAATTGATCGTTTACTTCCGTAGTCTTATTAATAACAGTGTCTGTACTTAGATAGCAACCATGGATTCTTCGGAGAAAAACTGCGACAGTAACAACTTCGTCACTACGCCAGAAGGGAAGAAACTCAAGATCTGCTGCGCTTGTCCCGACACGCGTGAAGTGCGTGACGAGTGCGTGATCAGGAATGGACAGGAGAACTGTGCCTCAGCCATTCAAGATCACATTCTATGCCTCAGAAAGCTAGGATTCAACATTTGAAGTATCGTCTATTATTAGTACCAATTCTATTTTCGTTACGGGTGTTATTTTAGTAACAGAATCATTGTATAAGCCTTGGATGGCGCTTAAGCGACTAAAATAGTATCATGCTTCTAAAAATAGTTTACTATAAATCCTTGAGTCTCAAATATGAATTTCAGGTCTCGAGCAAATTCATTCAAAGTTCAATCATCGAGTTTCCTTCAAACTCGTTGGCGCTAGATTTTTGCAAACTCATTTCTGGCTAAGTCATTTTGGGCGGGGAAACCTTAGAAATGTGGGGTCTTTGCTATAAATAGAAATGACCCCAGGTAATTTAAGGGATGGTTGAAATCAAGGATTGGTTCTCTCGTATTAGCGAATTTTAAGTTTGCTGTTAATTGGAAACTATTTCAGCTCCATCCAAATCTATATTTAGCTACCGCATATACACCAACCGGACAAAAATATTTCAACACTTGATTCTTTCTCGTACAAATAATTCTAAATCGTATTTTTTCACGAAGGGCAATACGTTCAAATTCAAAGAGATACTAAGAATCTGATTTCAGATTCGAAATCTACACATTCGAATTAGTCATAGTTGAACATAACTAATAAATTACTCAACTCATTGAACAATCTTATCAGTCTGAGCCCACCATAGGTAATTCATTGCCATCAGGTTTAGTGGTCAAAATGGGTGTGTGTGGCATAAGGTGGCACTGATTGACAATTACAAAAAGTTAGGAATGAATAATTAATTAGAAAAATTAACCTGTGACTAATTTGAATGCGTATTATTCGAATCTGGAATCCTATTAGCTGTATCCCATACCGTTTAGAAGTAACCTCTTCATGAATAGACACATTTTAGTATTATTTGTATGGGAAAGAATCAAGTGTTGAAATACTTTTACCCTTTTGGTGTATTGTCATTATTCTCATTATTGCAATCACATCTCATTATAATACAGGTGCAGGGAATTGATTGAGTGTTCTGGTTTTCAATGCATTAATTATGTTTGTAGCCAATTATTATAAGTCAAATCATCAGCAATGATAATCACATAATGAGATAATGATTATGAAATAATGATGTGTCGCCCGCATCCCCACATAATATCTCCTTGCAGCTGAGACTACTTTCTATTAACAGTAGTCCGATAAGAATAACGGACAGAAGTGGAAATGAATCTGGGTAGCCAATATTTCCATCTGGACCCCCCACTCTGTTTGCAGACAGTCATTTGTGTCTCAGCAACAATTTGATCTAGGTCCAATTCCTTTTTTGTGATGAGATATTTAATAATTTGAAAATTGAACAAACTCATTGATATTATTGGCTTAAATCTGACTTATCAGCTCACACTGATACTAAATATAGCACATAACTTAGTTCCAATTGGAACTAAGGGTTATTCCGCACACATCTGCCTGAGTCGTAAACGCATCCGAAATTAATTTCAGATAAATCGAACTTCAAATTCGATAATTCCAAAATGCGAGAAGCGTTGCAGTAGAGTTTTCTATTTATACTCGTCACCAACTCAGTTTCAGTTCCACATTGAGGCGCCAAATTGACTGGGTCTTTCCATATATAGCACTGACTGGATCTAAATTTAGAATTAGTTTATTATACATTTAATTTATAACTTATTCTATTTGATAGTCCAAAATGACTCAACTGGAAATGAGTAGCAAATTCATAGTCCAACTCGGTTAAGGTAGTGAGAATATCACGTTATAGAAATATCATTCAACATTACAAAAAATATTGAAATTTTTGGTAAAAAAGTCGCCCCCCATGGAGTATTTGAGTTTCACACAACTTTGTGCAAATTTGGATTTTAACAATTTTTTAATATTGGTTCCTTTGACGTGATTATCCATGGTTATAATTTTCCTCTTAAATGCGCTAGATTTTTGCTAACTCATTTCTGATTAATTCATCTGGGCGGGGAAACCTTAGAAGTGTGGAGTCTTTGCTATAAATAGAAATCACCCCAAGTAATTTAAAGGATAATATATATACAGTAGAACTCAGTTAATACGTACCCCTCCGGGAAGCGGAAAAAAGTACGTACTAATCGAGTTGATATTACATAGGAATCTATATAATAAATGAATTCTGGTTCAGAGAAATGAGCACGTACTAAGCCGAAGTACGTCTTATCCCGAGTACTAACCGAGTTCTACTGTATATTAATATTGGTTCCTTTGACGTGATTATCCATGGTTACAAGTTAATTAATTAAATTAGAACTTACAAGCTGAGTCTGTTCTGTCTCGAGCAGAACACAGGTCTACAGTCTCTGACTCGAAACGGTTTCTTAGCACATTCCTCTGCATCTCCCGTCTCTATGCATCTCACATAGAACGCGACTGAATTGCTCTCACAGGATTCTGTGCACGTACTTACTACTCGATATTTCGACACTGAGCATTCCATTGTGCAGTTAGCGTTGCTACACGCCTGTACTTGCGTTGCATCTCCGTTACAGGAACTAACTGCAGGGTTTGGTTCCATATTCTCACACGTTCGGTTCCTGTGTTGCGTGCCACTTCCACAGGTCTGGGAGCATTCACTCCAGCCTGACCACTCACTCCACTCTCCAACACCTATAAATAGCAACCAATCAAATGTCTGTTTTGTCCATTGACTCCTTTAAGTAAGGACCGTAGGCGTTCAATCTTGGGTCCTGGAACTTGGGTCCATTGTGTATTATTGATATCTCGTAATCCGCTCAAGTTAGACATGGAAGATGTATTATTGTCAAATAGGAAGTCGTATTTTTAGAGTCCATACGACTTCCTATTTGACAATAATACATTTCCCATGTCTAACTTGAGTGGATTACGAGATATCAATAATACACAATGGACCCAAGTTCCAGGACTAAGATTGAATGCCTACAGTCCTTACTTAAAGGAGTCTATGGTAATAAATATATTTATTTCCCAATGCAATTACATCTTTTTAATTATGCATGCATTTGATTGGTTGAAATTGCAATTGTATCTCTTTCTTTCTCCCATCTCATTAATACCGTATTAAAGGTGTGAAAATATGAATATTTACAAACTGGAAGTAATGATATTTCGTGAAAAAGTATCAGATGCACATATATACCATATACGAGTATGGATTCTACAAACCAAATTGGGTTGAAATCGGACTGTTAAATTTCACAGCATTGTGCATACGGACATACATGCTACACCGTCCATGTCATAAGCTGTACATTGGAATTCGCTTACTAGCAACTCCCTTATTAGCAATATTGCTCTATTAGCAACCAATCTTCAGGTCCCAGGTGAAGATTTTGTGTTACTTCTGTTCCCTTATTAGCAACTTCGCGTATTGGCAACCATTTTATGAGCAAAACTCTAGTTGCTAATATGCGAATTACACTGTACTAGAGAGCCAATTACACTGTAATTGGCTTATTAGCAATTCGAGTTTTGCTCATAAAATGGTTGCTGATAAGCGAAGTTGCTAATAAGGGAACAGAATTAACACAAGATCTTCACCTGGGACCTGAAAATTGGTTGCTAAGAGAGCAATATTGCTAATAAGAGAATTCCAATGTAGTCAATCTGATATGTTATACCTGTACATGGTTCCAGTTCACATTCCTTTGAGTTGATCCTAGCTCCAGGACAGGAGAGCGGGTTACTGGCATTGCAGACTCTCTCTCTCAGCTGGTTTCCTCTGCCACAGGTTCGAGAGCAAGTTGTCCAATCGGACCACTCACTCCACTCTGCTATAAATAGACAAGTATTCTCAGTTGAAATAAAATGGGAATTTATTGTGGCTGTTTTGTTAAGCTTAATTCTTTCATTAATTCCCTCTAACCTCCCTGAGGGACTACCAGCTGTTAACCAAGGAATGCTAGCTAAGTTAAGGCGAATATTTTGGGTTTGAAGCAGAAAATAGTGCGCTTCTTCTTGTGCTAAAAATAGGAACACTTTGCAATGGTATTTACTATAGTTCCGAAAATAGATTGTGGATTTTGCTAACTCATTTCCTGTTGAGTCATTATTGGCGGGAATCCATAACAACAGGGTCTCTACTATAAATAGAATTGACCTTAAGACAAAATCAGATTTTAATTATTTACCAATCAAATTTTGAGCTAAAATATGGTTTTCCTACTATGAAGTGTTAGATTTGGACTATGGATTCTGCTGACTCATTTCTGGTTAGGTAATTTTGGGCGGGGAAGCCCTAAAAGTGTGGGGTCTATTCTATAAATAGAATTGACCCCTAGGCAAATCAGGTTTTAGTATATGTATATATTTGTTTATATAATAACTTACCACATTGGTTAGTGTTACACGTTTCAATGCTATATTCCATTCCCTCACACTGTGGCTCTCCAATGGAATGTGTCACAGCTGTACATTCTCTTATTCTCGTTCTGATTCCACCGCCACACACTGAACTGCACTCTCCATACCCACCCCACTGACCCCAGGCACCAGTAGCTATAAATAGAATATGTATATAAATAATGCGAACCATTTCCTATGTTAATTGGTAAATTCAAATACAGTCTACTCCGCTTAATAGGATCACATCGGTCAGAGGGCATTTTGGCCCGATTAAGCGGAGAACCCTATTAACCGAAAATATTTTGTACTAGCTTCTATGTGTGAGAGCTTTTCCGGTCTAGCCAAAAGTGGCCCGATTAAGCGGTTGACACGATTAAACAGTGACCCTATTAAGCGGAGTCGACTGTATTTGATTTGCAGTGTTCCTGGTCCTTTTAAAGTGTCCTATTTACTATGTATTTTGTTCGGTTAATTTTGCGTTCATTTAGCTAGATTTCCGCTTTTTGTTTTACATTCAAATTCTTCACGCTGATATATCCTGTTTGGAAGTGTGCTATTGTATAGCGTTGGAAGTACCATACACAGTGATAGAACTTCTTAACACAAAAATACGGATACACACATGCCAGCTTGAGCCATGATAAGCGGGACATGGCGGGACGCAATAGAAAAGTATTATGCATAGAAACAAAAAAGCGGGACATAATGGGGAAATTTCATGTAAAAGCGGGACACTCGTGAAGATTAGCTCAATAGGAGAGTGAGAAAAGCGGGATATCTCGCCAAAAACGCAACAGTTGGCAAGTATGCGGATAATACGGAGATATACGTATTCTCCTACAGAAAATAAATGCAAATCACTTCGATTAAAACGAACAAATTCCCACCGTCTTCTGGTGTTCATATTAACGAGGTTCTACTGTATATTTCATTACAAAATATTTAGAATACAAACAAACATTTTAATTCAGTTTGTTTACCTGCACACTTTGTTTGGTTGCACAGCTGGGATTCAGTATTGTTTCCTTGACAATCGGAACCACTTCCCGTTGGTTCCGGATTGTCACACCTCCTGGTTCTAGTTCTGCTGCCATTACCACACGTGACTGAACACTCAGCCCAGCTGTCCCATTCTCCCCAGCCTCCATCTATATCTACAAACAAGTATATATATAAACCTGAGGTGTGAAGTGGTTTATTGGTTATCAAAGATGTTTGCAACGTGTACTCTATATTTTGTATGAATTCACTCGTAATATATACAGTCAACTCCGCTTAATAGGGCCACTGTTTAATCGGGACACTTTTGGCAGGACCCGAATAGTTCTCACACATAGAAGCTAATGCAAAATATTTTCGGTTAATAGGGTTCTCAGCTTAATCGGGGCAAAATGTCCTTTGACCGATGTGACTCTATTAAGCGGAGTCGACTGTATTAACATTCCTTACCCCCAGGACAGTTGCTAAGCTCGCAGGTCCCCCTATCAATACTTTCTCCGACACAATCCTGTCCAAGCAGCCCCTTGGTCGGGTTGTCACACCTCCTCCTCCTCTCACGGACCCCACTGCCACACGTCCCACTGCATTGTGTCCACTGATCCCACCCACTCCAACCACCAGCCAGATCTAGTTGAGAAGAGTAGTCATGAATTGTGGTGCAGAGCTTAGAAGGAATGTCCGTACACTCAATCTTGAGAAATCTATTCGTCCGATTTTTGCCAAATTTGGCGTTTGGGATCTCATGATGGTGTGGATGTGCACTTAATATTTTCCGGTTTTAAAGTATTTATATAGTATATATTTATATTTTCACACCTTTATTACAAATCTATATTTGAGTTTTGAGAGTTGTAATTGCATTATTATTGAGTATTTCCTTGAGTAGCTTTTCTCACACGTAGAAGGATCTATTATAAGAATTTTAATCATATTTTAACACCTCTGGTGTCCTAATAGAACTACATATTATTATTATTATTATTATTATTATTATTATTATTATTATTATTATTATTATTATTATTATTATTATTATTATTATTATTATTATTATTATTGTTGTTGTTGTTTACATTAGCTACATAGCAAACGGACATAATGGCTCCAGGAGGGAAGAGTTGGGGAAACATAGCATACGTGAGACACATCATCTCTTACTCGATTAGTCCTTTCGAACAGAAAGTTTTCGCGGGCGCTTTCACACAGGGGCCAATCAATTTGTTCCGTAGAACAATGGAAGAAGCGCCGTTCGCGATTCCACCAATGGTTTGTGCGTATTTGATCTATTATTTTTCGATGCGGAAACATAGACAGCTGCAACGAAAGCAACCAGAAGATTACACCCCCACTGATGATGATGATTAGTTATATAGGCGTTTAGGACTCTGTATTCTCTGTGATTTGTTTGTGTTTACCGATTATGCATCTCGTCAATAATTATACTTACGAATAGATTAATATTTTGTGTGTCTCGACGAATGTAAACCAAATTTTATATTCTCAAAAGTCATTATTGAGAAATGAAACTTTTGAAATGAACCAGGTTGAAGAGTTCCATAGTTTTATCATTACAAAGTGCTTTGACTATATTAACCAATCAGTTTCAAAGTTCATTATACATTTCTGTATTTGGTCATAATTATACATATTTTCTTTTTTTTACTGGAGTTAGCTATTGAAAGGTGTGAAAAACAATATACGAAAAACTTTTTACAGAATATCGGTCTATCAACTATCTCTTAACATCTTTTATATTAAAACTCAATGGTTTTTTTGTTTGTTTGTTTGTGTAAGTTGATTTATGAACTGGGAGGTGCTAGAAATGTGAAATTTGCCGCACAGGTAAATAATAATAAGTCTACAAGGGAGTTCGAAGACCTAAGCGAAATCTTCACACCTCACCGAGATAGGTGTCAAATTGTGCTGACCAATGAAATTCGATTATTTTATCATACCATTAAGATTAACTCACACAGAAAGCATGGAACTCTGTCACATCTTCGTGTCTCCACCTGATTGCACTCAGTATCCACTTCACAATCTCTGTGTCTCTGTCTGCGTTCTGTAGACACTCCACATGTGACGTCACAAGATGTCCACTGACTCCAGATACTCCATGCACTCGATGAGACTAAAAATATTGAGATTTAGATTAAATTAGATTGAGGGAAATCCATACGGTTAAGACATTTAGTGATAACTCTCTTACATACCTTGGCATTCTCCATGGTTACAATATTCTGTCTGATTCACAGCTCCAGGACAATCAACTCCTCCACCACTTGGTTCCGGATTGTCACACCTTCTAGTTCTGGTGTTAGTTCCGTTTCCACACGAGACTGAACAGCTGGACCAGCTGCTCCAACTCCCCCAACCCCCATCCTCTGGTACTATAAATAGAATGTGAATTTTTACCGAAGATAAGTCATTTTTCTATTTTTAGTCCATTTAAACTGTATCAAATCTCGAATTCATGAAAATTCACAACTTTTCATCCTTTTTTTTCTTTTGCCACTTTCAGCCAATCAGATTTAAGTTTATATGCATTGAGTTAGGTATAATCTTATTGGTCAAGCCAACTTTAATGCTCAATCCCTGGATTCTGATTGGCTAATACAATTCAACACCTTTTGTGATAAGAAATCAGATTTTGGGTTAAGAATTCTATCATTTTGAGTCGCAGGAATTATAAAGCAATTTTTCTCAGAACTCAGGTTATGTACAGAATTGAATTTATTTCTTACCAACACAAGGTGGCCCGTTACAGGTGTCACTTTCGTATTCGTCACCTCCACACTCCTCTCCTCCATAGAGTGGCAGAGGAGTGTCACACTGTCTGTATCTGAATCTGTCACTCGTGCCACAGAATGCTGAACAGGCTCCCCACTCCCCCCAACTACCCCAGCCTCCATCCACTACACAACAATACTCACACAAACGAAGTTATTAATTGCCATGGCAAGTTAAAGGCAATTTTGAAAGGTATGGTGGAAATAGTTCGACTTTCCAAAAAAGGAAATACAGTCGACTCCGCTTAATCGGGCCACTTTTGGCAGAACCGGAATAGCTCTCACACATAGAAGCTAATACAAAATATTTTCGGTTAATAGGGTTTTCCGCTTAATCGGGCCAAAATGTCCTCTGACCGATGTGACCATATTAAGCGGAGTCGACTGTAGTTCACATAAAAACCACCATTATTTCCTAATGATAAAAAGTCGAACCATTTCGTAAATCTGCAATTCGAACTATTTTCTTTTTCAAAAAGTCGAATCATTTCCGCATTACCATTTTGAAGTTAGCATTACATTACAATCCATGGTCCAATGTTCAAATAGAGGCCATTCCCTTAGTATGTAGAATGCCATGGCCTAAGTAACTTAGAATAATAAGGTTATTACAGCTGTCTGGAACTAGAATCCGTCAGGAATGAGGTTATGTATGTATGATTATCAATTATAGTGCAAATGCACGACATAATTTGGACATAAATCCACCTTTAAAGTGGTCCATGGTGCCTTGTACGATTGTAATGTGATATTTTAATGTAATTTTTGATATTTGCTGAGGTCTTTCAAGTATGACTAGTGTGAATTACTCTGCATCCATTCAGAATTAGAAAGTTTGACACATACCTGGGCATTCTCCCTGGTTACAGTATTCTGTCTGGTTCACAGCTCCAGGACAATCAGCTCCTCCACCACTTGGTTCCGGATTGTCACACCTTCTAGTTCTGGTGTTAGTTCCGTTTCCACACGAGACTGAACAGCTGGACCAGCTGTTCCAACTCCCCCAACCCCCATCCACTGGTACTATAAATAGAATGTTATTACTAGGATTTACATTTACATTTTTAATCCTTATATGGCGTAGATTTATACTCAGGGTTTGATTATTCATATTTTCATACCTTGGCTCAAACCATTTCAAACTGTGTTAACCAATGAAATTGCAGGGTTTTGATATTACAGTTGAAGTTGAATATAATTGTTCACTAAGGATAGGACATAACTCAATGCAAATATAATCATAATTACTCTACACTTGAAATCTGATTGGTTAGGAACTTGGTTATCTCGTACTACAAATGTTTATATCCCAAAATTGCGTTATTATTCTAGGTTTAAAAAATGTTATTCCTTACCAACACAAGGTGGTCCGTTACAGGTGTCACTTTCGTATTCGTCACTTCCACACTCCTCTCCTCCATAGAGTGGCAGAGGAGTGTCACACTGTCTGTATCTGAATCTGTCACTCGTGCCACAGAAAGCTGAACAGGCTCCCCATTCCCCCCAACTACCCCAGCCTCCATCCACTAAGACCGAAAATATTGTCAGAAGAAAGTATGTACAGTCAACTCCGCTTAATCGGGACAAGTCTCCAGGAACGGAATGGTTCCCATACATAGAAGCGAATACTAAATTTCATCGGTTAATTGGGAACTAATCGGGACAAAATATCTGGGACCAAAGTGTCCCGATTAAGCGGAGTCACCTGTATTCAATTCAGCCAATCAAAATTTACGTCTAGACAGTGATTATAACTTGAAATCTGATTGGTCAATATGAAGTTTAGACACAACCCTCAATCATATAAAGAATTTATTTAGTTCCAATTTTCAATTTGATCCAATGGAATTTCTATGAACGATAAATCCATACGGTTAAGACATTTAGTGATAGCTCTCTTACATACCTGGGCATTCTCCATGGTTACAGTATTCTGTCTGGTTCACAGCTCCAGGACAATCAACTCCTCCACCACTTGGTTCCGGATTGTCACACCTTCTAGTTCTGGTGTTAGTTCCGTTTCCACACGAGACTGAACAACTGGACCAACTGCTCCAACTCCCCCAACCCCCATCCTCTGGTACTATAAATAGAATGTTTATAAACCACCTGAATCTCTGAAACATTGGTTGTGCCACCAAATTTGAATGCATTAATATTATAGAAAGTTTGGTGGGAAAATTACATAATTGAAACTCAGCTATAAATAGAGTATTCAATCTGGAACTTTTCAAAGTTAGTTCCAATTCCAATACTCGCCTGTGGTGGTGCAGCTCTGTGTGTTGCAAGCCAATACCCGACTTGATTGGCCTAAACATCTCTTCCCTCCGTGGAGTGGAGCTGGGTTGTTGCAGACTCGGTAGTCTAGCTTGTAGCCTCCTCCACAAGTGGCAGAGCAACTGTACAGCTCAATCCACTCACTCCATCGCCCATCAACTATAAATAGAACGATGTTTATATACTGAGTATTGTTGAATTTCACTCAAAATTCCCCATTTTAATTATATCAAGATTTCTTACCTGGACAAGGTTCCTCATTACAAATCTCTTCTTGAATATTGTTTCCAACACATTCCATTCCTCCATTAGTTGGTTCCGGATCATCACACCTCCTAGTTCTATATCTAGTTCCATTCCCACAGGTGAGGGAGCATGTACTCCAATCCTCCCAATCACTCCACTCTCCACTCACTAGAAATAATAATTTGTCTATTATACTCGTTTCGAAAAGAAATACCGTATTTCCCTGAATAAGCGCCCGGGCTCGAATAAGCGTCGGACGCCGGGGCATTTTAGTTCTCTGAACATCATATCAAACTAGTATTCTCAGCAGTGGCATAGATACAAGTGCTTTTTGAAACATTACATTATCCTTTTTTAATAGAAATAACATTCTCAGTTGTGGCAAAAATAAAAGTGCCAGTCAATGTAGTAAATAAAAAAAAGAGCGCCGGGTCAAAATAGCGAATGAAAAAATTAGCGCCGGGTCTAAAGGGTGCACGAAATAAATAAGCGCCCGGGCGCTTATTCGAAGCAATACGGTACACCAAAATTTGACTTTTTTGGCGGGACTTTCGATTATTCAGGGAATTGTTTCATGCGTTTTCGTATCTGACAAAGGCTAACTGTACCTAATTTTAGAATGTTTTCTCTAGGAATGATTATTTGTTTGTTTGAACTATTTTCTCTTAAATTTTTCTCTGCCATTAATCCTTACGTGATAGTTTACCTGGACAAGTTCCTTCGTTACAAATCTCTTCTTGAGTGTTGTTTCCAACACATTCCATTCCTCCATTGGTTGGTTCCGGATTATCACACCTCCTAGTTCTGTATCTAGTTCCATTCCCACAGGTGAGGGAGCATGTACTCCAGCTCTCCCAATCACTCCACTCTCCATTCACTATAAATATGTTGATAGTAGAGATGGATCGTTTCATCTAAATTATCTAAACCTTTCGGTCCACTTTGGTCGATAAAGTGGATTTTTAATGGCGCTTTTAGCCAATAGTTTGCAATCCTTGGTTATCTCGGTGAGTGTTTTTTCGTGTAAGTACACAATATTTGTTGTTGTTGTTGTTTACTTATTTACATCCGATACTTTGTTCTACGTATTTCTCTTTAGATACACATTTCTAAATTACTTGTCATTATGTATTATAATCACACCTGCACAAGTTCCTTCATTACAAATTTCTTCTTGAGTGTTGTTTCCAACACATTCCATTCCTCCATTAGTTGGTTCCGGATCATCACACCTCCTAGTTCTGTATCTAGTTCCATTCCCACAGGTGTTAGAACATGTACCCCAATCCTCCCAATCACTCCACTCTCCACTCACTAGAAAGAACAATGTGTCTATTATACTCGTTTCGAACGGAAATACACCAAAATTTGTACTTTTTTTACGGGACTTTATTCGACTATTCAGGAAAACTATTTCCACCATACCGATTTTTTTTAAAAAAATATTTTCTCTTAAATTTGTCTCCGTCATTAATCCTTACATAATAGTTTACCTGGACAAGTTCCTTCATTACAGATCTCTTCTTGAGTGTTGTTTCCAACACATTCCATTCCTCCATTAGTTGGTTCCGGATCATCACACCTCCTAGTTCTATATCTAGTTCCATTTCCACAGGTGTTAGAGCATGTACCCCAGTCCTCCCAATCACTCCACTCTCCATTCACTAGAAATATATTTCAGATATAAATGACTTTTCAATGAACACACGAGTGATTCGATAAATTGTAGAAGGGAATAATTTACAATTAATTATGCAACTCATTTCCGGTTAAGTCATTTTGGGCGGGGAAGCCATAGAAATGCGGGGTCCAAGCTATAAATAAAATGGACCCCAGGTCATTGATGGGTTTTAATATCATTTCTAGAGGTAGCAAACAATACTTTGGGGTGATTATCCTAGGGTGGGTTAATATCCGAGTCTATACGGTATGGTACCTCACTTCCTAATTCAGTACCTGGACACACTTCTTCATTACATATTTCTGTCTCCAATTGAGCGCCAACACATTCCATTCCTCCATTGGTTGGTTCCGGATCATCACACCTCCTAGTTCTGTATCTAGTTCCGTTTCCACAGGTGTTAGAACATGTACCCCAGTCCTCCCACTCACTCCACTCTCCATTCACTATAAATATATTTCAGATATAAATGACCTTTCAATGAACACACGAGTGATTCGATAAATTGTAATTATATGTTATATGTCAACTGTTTTCTAGTAGAATGTTCTTATACCAGGCATCTACTGTAATACTATTATACTTCTGATATGTATATATACTGAATTATACTATATTTTCACACCTGCACAAGTTCTTTCATTGCAAATCTCTTCTTGAATATTGTTTCCAACACATTCCATTCCTCCATTAGTTGGTTCCGGATCATCACACCTCCTAGTTCTATATCTAGTTCCATTCCCACAGGTGTTAGAACATGTACTCCAGTCCTCCCAATCACTCCACTCTCCATTCAAAACTAAATATATAAGGACCTATCAAATCTCCAGACCCAAAAGTGTTGAAGGAAAACACCTCATGAGTGTTTGTTTTAATTAATAAACAGAACACATATTAACTATATAACAATCAATAAATATAGTTATTCATGTCTCTTTCCAAAAGTATCCAATAAACTCAAAGTCTTGACCACTCCCTGCCCATTGGTCCATTTTAGATCAACCACTTACATCGTAAAACTCGAATAATCTTCCAAAAAAGGTTGCCCCTTAGAATTTATTTTAAACAGATTACTGTCTCTGTTTATTAATTAATTAATAATAATTAGTATCTAAAAATATCTCATCGCCCTACAATTTGATACTTTAACTATGGTTGACAACTCACTGGTACTTTGGCATGCATCTCCCACTCTGTCTGAGTCACACACACATTCCTGTGTCTGTGTACAAGTGCCGTAACCGGAACATTCCAGTCCGTTGGTTCCAGTTGGGCAAAGTGGCACATATATTGTACTCAGACTGACACATTGTCGTTGTAAACACACCTATAAACAAGTCGGATGCATCCTAGTTACAAACAGTGCTATGAGGAATGTATTAATATTTACCTTATCAGTTCCACAAACTGTTCCGTCCTGTACGTAGCCGACGACTTCATTTGTTGCTCTTGTTACTGCGTAAACACTCCTAAACAAACATTATTTATATTGGAATGATACGATTATGATATTGGATATTGATAGTACCAGGGACAAGGAATTTTAGTCAAATTATCACTATATCTAATATATCACTATATCTAATAACTACTGTTTTAATAATACAGTAGGCTCCGCTTAATAGAGTCACATCGGTCAGAGGACATTTGCTCCGATTAAGCAGAATACCCTATTAACCGAAAATATTTTGTATTAGCTTCTATGTGTGAGAGCTATTCCGGTCCTGCCAAAAGTGGCCCAATTAAACAGTGACCCTATTAAGCGGAGTCGACTGTAATAATAATAATAATAATAATTATTATTATTATTATAACAAACTTCGGGGCTTTTCTGTGTAGCTACAAACAATTCGTGTCTGCATTAGTCGCCCTTAGGGCGCCTCTTCGTTCTTTCTTAGAAAATTATTTACGTTTATACTCTGATTTGGGAAAACCTTTTTATTTTAAATTAATCCAACTACACTCATAATCAACCAGTACTATGCTTTAGATATCAAGGGGTCCACAGGATTTGAAAATTGTATTACGGTTAATAGGAGGGGGTCCACAGAATATAGGAAAATTGCTATAGGGAGTCCACAGTCTAGTAGAATGGTTGAAAACCGCTGTGCTAAAGTAATCGAGTATCTTAGGCATCATTTGAGTATTCAGTTCAATTTGATCTATTCTGTCTTAGATAATTTGATAGATTTTTATTTGTTTAAAACTAGAAGCGATATGTCAACTCTCTACAAGGAATACGGTGTCCCTGTCTTGATGAAGCCACTGAATGCCACTCTGCCACTCGTGTACCTCACCAACGGATACAAGACGGCAGAACTTAACAGTAAACTGTCCCTATCATTCCAAGGCTTATCTGAGATTGAGTTTCTAGAGGAATTCACTGGCTTAAAGTACTTGTCTCTGGAATGTAATCTGGTCGCGAAGATAGAAAACATTTCACACATGAAGCATCTACAATTCCTAGATTTGCAGCAGAATAAGATCGAAATTATTGAGAATTTAGAGAAACTGACTGAGCTGAAATACCTTAACCTTTCTAAAAACTCAATTTCGAAACTAGAGAACCTTTCTTGCCTCACGAAACTTCACACCTTGGAAGTGTCCCATAACAACCTTCACTCAGCCAATGACATTACAGAATTGATCATGTGTCGCTGTATAAGCGTACTATACATGACACACAATAAACTATTTGACACCAAAGTCATCGATGTGTTGAGTCAAATGCCGGAGCTAAATGTGCTAAAATTAGAAGGAAACCCGGTTATAAATAGTATCACTTATTATCAGAGAACTTTAGTTTGTGCACTGCCAGCATTAAAGTGTTTGGAAGGCTGTAATGTGTCCGATGTCACTCGTGCCACTTCTATGGAGTATTTCTGTGGGGGACTTTTAGCTGAGAGAGCGGAGCAGTTGCGATGGAATCGAATGGAAGAAGAGAAAATGCGAAAAGGAGTTGATTCACTATACACTGCATTAGTTCTTGGCCGTGAGAATAGCAAACAGGATGATAGCCAATCAAATGAGTCAGATTTTGGTGACTTTGATGTTATTGAGGCAGAAGAGGTGAGGAATGGGTTTGATGGAAATATCTCTAACTTTGAAACTGGAACTGTTGGCGAGGGAAGTTCTATATTTAGTGACAGTTCTGATGAACTGGATTCAGTTGGAACGAATTTGTTGGACACTGGACAATCGGATTTCTTTCCTCCCTCACAACCAGTGGAATGTTGTACTATGAAGCCTACCACCAACTCTGTTAGTTCTAATTCTCCTAAACTCGGAATAGAACTAAATCCGAATAAGAACAGTTCGGATGAATCGAGTGACGCTGAACTTTTTGAAGTGGTTACCACTCCTTCTGGAGATCCCATTATCTTCCTCCCCACCGCTTCATTCCTGAGTCAGGAATACATGTGACCTGGACTCAATACGACCGATCGAGCGAATACCTAGATTGGTGAATTCTTACTTCATAAGGTCTTTTCTATTACGAATTTTATATTTATATTTCCTAAAATCATTGCTTGTCCCTTTCTTAAAGTTATACATACATATATACAGAGATTTCCTTACCTACCAGCATGGGACACATTCTATTTATAGATTGTACCCCGAATTTAAGGCATTTTCACACCTTACTAAATGGTATTAATATCTCAACTGTAATCAATCACTTTGCTGGCAAACAGAATTTGAGTCTAAATGGACTTTTTAATGTGCTATAAGGAAATAATGGATCATATTGCATAGTTATAAACGGTACATAGACATCTTCAACATTGGTTATAACAGTGGTTTACTATAAAGAGTAGTTTGAGGTTCCAAGAGCTAAGTACAGTCAACTCCGCTTAATCGGGACAAATGTTTATTTGGGACAAGTCTCCAGGAACGGAATGGTTGCCTTACATATAAGCCAATAGTAAATTTCATCGGTTAATTGGGAACTCCGCTTAATCGGGACAAAATATCCGGGACCAAAGTGTCCCGATTAAGCGGAGTCACCTGTATATGGTGAGTAGATATTGGTTATAGTGATAGTACCAGGGACAGGGAATTTTGGTTAAATTATCACTATATTCAATATCTATTGTACTTACTATTGAACAAGATGGTACTAAATCGTAAAAAACATTTGGTGGCATTTTCTAGCATAAATGGCGGGCATTTCTGGTTCTATTTTGTCACCTGCATATGAACGTATTCGTTCCGTCCGATATCTTGATCCTCCTGTTACTGATATATCTGTATCCAGAGGTGTTGAACAGCTGATCCGCATTGACACAGTAGAGTAACCCACACTTCACGTCCCTAGCAACATAAGTGGAGTTAGGAATGTATGCTATGCATTTGTATAACATTTAGACTTACTCTCTGTCACATTTTCTGTATACTTTCACGTCATTTACATAATTTTCTCCACAATTCCCATACAGATTTCCTCCCTTGTTAAAGCTGTAGCATTCTTCAAAGCCATTTAATGCTTCTAAAAATAGAGTTTATAAATGGAGATATTTACATGTTTATATTATTGTTTATACCTACCTTCTCCATACAGAGATTTACATAGGTTGCTACTATTTTGACACCTTCCATTGAAGCAATAATTCTAAAAATACAGACACATGTCAATAAAAATATTATTAGAACACTGGTCTATAATTTGTTGTTGTTGTTGTTGTTGTTGTTGTTGTTGTTGTTGTTGTTGTTACCTTGTTGTCATTGCAATGTGTCTTGTTACTTTTGTATAAATCAATTGGGCACTAAAAGAAAGTTTTAAGAAACTTAACACTAATATTTTTAATTTTAACTTCTAAATTTAGAACATCACTTTTCCTACGGTTTTGGTACAAATACAATTCTCACCGAATTAGTGTTTCCACTGCAAAGCTCACTGAAATCGCATTCATCTCTTGATTCTCTGCACTCCACTCCTCTCTCTCTAAACTAATATAGCCACTGTACTAAATATAGAACTGTGATGCCACTATACACAGTGGCGTAACCAGGGATACCCACACACTCAGGATTTAAGAAACCAAATTTTGTATAAATATTGCATTTATTCTGTCACTAAATGGATGCTGTGTCTTTGGAGGGAATTTGTATATTAACATAACTGCTGATTAGGAGAGTTCGTACTTTATGGACACATGCTCCCACTTCAGGAATAAAACCCCTGAGCTCCAATAGTCCAATAGGGGGCTTACAGTTCCCCCTGACCCCAGCTTGGTTGTTGTACCCCCATCAGAAGCTGTAACAAGGGATTATCTAGGAGTGCGAGACGCTCCTTTAGGCGTATGATTTTAATCCCGAAAGTGTTTAGGAGCGGAAATTTTAGAATATTAACCCAATTTATCCTATATTTTTTTCGATTTAGGCGTATGAAAATTTATTGGTTTGAGACTGGGAGCGTATCTTGGAGGGCTGTGGTTGTACCCATAGGCGCCAAACCCGGGGGGAACTGGGGCTGGGAGGGCTCGAGCCCCCCCTGGATTCGAAGATGGTCCATAGACGCAATACAAAATTTAGGACTAAGCCCCCCCTGGAACCCCGAAATTGTCCTTAGATTTCGAAAAGTTTGGCGCCCATGGTTGCACCCCATCAGAAAATCCTGGACGAACCAATTACTATACACATTTATACTTTTTAGTTATTTTTCTACTGAAATATTTACTGTTATAATTATAGTATAATCTTACTCTACAAGTATTTCTGTCACAGCATTCTCCTGTGACACAATCTATGCCACTTCTCCATCTACATGTTGTCGCGTTGCAACAATGGTCTTCACAAACCTAAATATGATCATACAACATATATATACGTATTCTGGAAAAGGTGTGAAAATGTGATTAACTGTTGGAACTCACTTCTTCTGTCCCACAATCACACTCCTCTCCCTCTTCCACCAAGTTATTCATGCACTCTAAATTATAAGAATATTTTGGTCATCAGAATTGACCACAATAAATGAATTTTATTAACTACGAATTTGTCTACAGCACACTCCAACCAACTTTAGATCTTAGCCAATCAAAGTCTTAACATAGGATTATGCTTTGTGCTCTGCCATCCAATCTATTGCCATACATTTATCTCGTTGTAATGTATTAAATGTGAACTATTCGAAGCCAATAGATTTCGATCTTTGAGTGAATTCCTATCTAAAATATTCTCGTGATCGTGCCATCAAAACATAGTGCCACTTGTTCACACTTTTAGAATCCCTTTTCATGAATCATCCAATCAGCTATAAGAGTTGGTTCAAAGCATTTTAAGATTACCAAACTTCCACAGCTGGTTTCTTTCCTATTTATCTGCCAGGCTTTAGTTCCAATTGGAACTAGTGTATTTACCTGGACACTTGGGTCCGCAGGAACGGTACTGTGTACGTGTGGCTCCTCGACTACACCCAGTCTCCCCAGCCAATGAGCATCGAGAGTTCCTCTCCTGTGTCCCGTCACAGCCTGAGCAGTCACTCCACTCCGTCCATGTGCTCCAACCGCCGTCTGATTGGCTGTCAGCTATTACGTAAATAGATTAGCACAGTTCTCTACCCTCCAATAGTCTCTCCATATTCATTTGACATGTGAATATCAAGTTACTGAACATAACTCGACCATCATTGAGTGGAATTCTCAATAGTGGAGATTTTATATATTACAAAAGCTAACTCCCATCCTTGAATTACCAGTCTATTAATTTTCAAGCAAAATCTCATTTCCATTATGCGATCTTCCCTGTAGTAGGAAATGTGTAGAAGTATCGAGGATGCGACAAACGCAAAGCCTCAACCCAATAATTTTCTGTCCCCCTTTGTCGCACCTTGTCCCCCCTTGTCGCACCTTGTCCCCTCTTGTCGCACCCTAATATTCAGTTGTCTACCCCACTGGATATATTCCCAATTTAGAATGAGATATATTTTTAGGAGTGAACAAGTTGAATACACAATTATTTCTAATTCACCTGTTGCTATCAAAATTGCTGTAAGAAAGATGAGCAAAACTTTCATTATAGAAATACAATTCGCTGAGACTATTTCTAATATAAATATTGTGTCACTGCAATATTCCACTCGACCATATTCAACAGCTGCTTGGATTCCTATTGGCTAATTACATTCTAAAGTTTTAATTTGTCTAGGTCGTTGTGATACAATATTGTATAAGGAAGTTAATATTAATTGATAGATCCATGTTTCTAATTTCCTCTAATAACCTCAGACAAGATTTCGGTCTTTCAATTCATTATTTGAGTTTAATTAACGTTATTATAGCATTACCTAATAACACGCTGCTATAACTCAATAGATTGTTTATAATTATAATTACAAAGAGAACTAATGCATTTAGTCTTTATTGATAATTAAATTTTGAGCCTAAAATATTACGCGCCTGATCATTGGATTATAAATTGCGCGCTCTAGATATAGTATATTTTAAATTAACGCGCCTTAATGGAACTATAATTGTAGCGTATATCTATCATACTTGCCAACTGTCCCGTTTTTTACACTCTTCTATTGAGCTAATTTTCACGAGTGTCCCGCTTTTACATGAAATTCTCCATTATGTCCGCTTTTGTGATTCTATGTATAATACTTTTCTATTACGTCCGCCATGTCCCGCGAAATTCAACGCTGCGTCTCGCTTTTATCATGGCTCAGGTTGGCATGTGTTCTATTTCCTTTTTTCGCGCGTATTCTTTTGATTCGATTGGACAAATAATAGAAGGCCTCAAGGGAAATAAGTTTGTGGTCAACTGGCATAGAGAACACTCGTGTCAGATCACAACTCTCAACTCGACATTCTAAAATTAGTCAAGCATTCCATAGATATTTTGATATGCATCCAACCCATACAAATTAATTTCATTCACGAATGTTTCGAAAACTTTGAAGAGCCATCATCTGTACTCGTTAAGGTTCTACTCACACATCACTCCTAATTCTTCCTAGCTGCTTCTCTACAGCTGTTGTTTGTGCGCCAATTCTATTGTTTTGTACGGGTTAAAATGTTTATTTATGGTTTGCTGAGCAGAAATGATTAGTTACTAATGTGGCATAAGGTATTACACTATTATTGTTTATAACTATCTTAATTTTGTTTATACTACCTAGCTAGGTATAAGCGAATTCTAATGCTTATTTATAGTTTTGGTGTTAAATCCATACTTTGATCATGAGAATGAAGTTAGAAGTTTTGACATGTTTAACATGGTCCATTAGTAATTCTAACCAATCAATTTCCCAAAAGCAATTATTTGATTCAGCCAATCAGATATCCCATCCAGACACAGGAATGGTCACAGGAATTTTCCAAATCGGAGCGAGGCGGGACCAAAGGAAAAATATCCGGGGGCCTTCCTTTGATTTTGGCGGAGGTGGTCGAATGAAATCCGGGGCCGCAGAATCAAACTCGGGGAAAATGCCCCCCCCTGGGACCAACCCCTGTCCAGCCAATCAAATATCTTTTTAGATATTCAAATGTTAGAATTAGACAATGAAACAGTTGAATACATTTATATTAATAATTAAATCAGATAATTGAATTCGAATTTCATCAACAGAACATTCCCTTTACAAATCTGACACCATTTCTATAATAAGGGTATAATACAAGCTCCGAGTAAATAACAACAAGTAAATAGAAAATGACAAAACAGACTAACTCACGAAATGGTGTAAAAGGTACTTAGGTTGTATATCAATTTTCAGGTAAATGCAGTTGTCACGGAAATATTTACTTTTCTCTGTCAACAGTCTTGAATGGCTGATGAACTTAGGATACCCGTATCCTGAATTATTGATTCCCTGCTCACTCGACATAAATTTCTTCTCATTCTCCTCCGTATTGAACGAACTCACTACATAGTGATCAGAATCAGCTGTTTGATTCAGAAGTGTGAATTTGACTGTGCCTCTAAAAGGCCACTCTAAATCTACATCATAGTTTCCTCGCTGTAGGTAGAGGTACACCGACACATGGTTGCATTTCCCGCCCGAATTTCCATTCATATATATCTGAATACAGAACTTGTAACCTTTGGTGCTGGTATAAAACGGCTTACTGAATAGGATTATATTTTTCTTGATTTTTTCTTTAACATTTGTGATTTTCCAAAGAAACTTCCCATCAATCGCAATTGTGTCTTCGGGCAAGAGTCGTTTTTCAAGATTCACTTTCTGTGACGTCATAAGTGCATTCGCTTCTTCTAAATTGGCATCAAGGTTCGTCACAGTTTCTGTCAATTTCTCGTTTTCGCAAGTCATTTTGTCGACCACATCCGTCAGTGTCCTGACTTTATCAGTCACAAGCTGGAGATGTTGCATTTGGTCGTTCTGCATGTGATCGCGGACATTTTGTCGCTCGACTAGTGCTTGGCAGCCGAGATTCTCGTAGCAACACCTCACCAAACTTAGGGGACACTCCTCTTCCAGATGTGTCGGTATCTGACTCCGAGGGATGGCATCCACGTGGCACGCGTTCGGACACTTTATCGGGTAGCTGGCGCAGTTAAGGGTACGATGCTCCTCCATATGAATCCGTTTGGAAGTTTCTTTGCAAAATTCGCAAACTACTTTGAAAAATCCGCATTCTTCAACTTCATGCGTCTCTAGGATTTTCCGCATCATGATTTTTTCACACCCCAAGTGGCACTTCACATTCACAAACCCGCACGTTTCAAGGTGTTCACGACCGGAAACAAGTGGTCCCACCCAGTTACACCCTCTTGAATACAGTGGACACTTTATCTCCATTTCTTGTATCTTTGCTTCGATAAATTTGTCGCGATACAAAGTGTCCTTTTCTATAACAATTTTGTCGAGTGGGCACTCTTCAAAGTTTTCAATGCAAGGCTGGCAGAAAATGTGTCCGCACTCGTGAATTTGAAGTGGATCTACAAACACACCTCCACAAATAAGACAAGTAAATAGTTGTGATAGACTGGCACGCGAATTGTCAAAATTGAAAATTTCACTTTTATACCCAGCGTATGTGTCGTCTACTCTAATCAATAAAAGATCATTAGTAAGTTCAGCTGTTTCTTTGTCCATTATTCTACTTCATTGAAATATAAGCCTTTGCTTTCCGAAACCCATTTATTAACTTCGAACCTTAAATGCCTACAATGCCGTTGAAACCATGTGTCCATCAACAGCTGTGTCAACGGATTCGATGAAGCATTATCATTTACATTACCGATAATAAATAATCTAAATTGTTATGTAAATAAGATATGTCAATAATATATTGGTATCACTACTTGATTTGTAATGTGAGTCTGAAACCCTTGGTATGTCTGCTACCTTAATTGTAATTCAATCATTTGATAATTCTGAAAGTTGATTGGTGATAGCTACTAATATCATCTTCGATTTCTCTCATTCCATTATATTGCAAAATAAAAGAATCCTCAATAACATTACATGAAATCACAATCTACATTATGTACCACTTCGACCATGTTATGAGTGTATACTAGTCATATAACATTATAACCATGGATTAATACAAAATCAATATACATTAATTAATTAATTAAATAGGAGGCGCATGCATTTGTGCGAATTTCTAAGTTGTCATTTGTCCGAATTGCGTCAACTGTCATTTGTCCGAATCGATCCTTGGAATATTGTCACTTGTCCGAATCATAATTTGGAATATTGTCTCTTGTCCGAATCGACCCTTGGAATATTGTCACTTGTCCGAATCGACTCTTGGAATATTGTCACTTGTCCGAATCGACTCTTGGAATATTGTCACTTGTCCGAATCGATCCTTGGAATATTGTCACTTGTCCGAATCGATCCTTGGAATATTGTCACTTGTCCGAATCGATCCTTGGAATATTGTCACTTGTCCGAATCGATCCTTGGAATATTGTCACTTGTCCGAATCGACTCTTGGAATATTATCACTTGTCCGAATCATAATTTGGAATATTGTCTCTTGTCCGAATCGACTTTTGGAATATTGTCACTTGTCCGAATCGACTTTTGGAATATTGTCACTTGTCCGAATCGACTCTTGGAATATTGTCACTTGTCCGAATCGACTTTTGGAATATTGTCACTTGTCCGAATCGACTCTTGGAATATTGTCACTTGAAATTAAAATGCCAATTTTACACTCAATTGGACAATATTTCGAACTTGAAAAGCTCCCTTTCACACTTTTCTGATATATATCATTTCCAAAATGTTGACTTTCAATCTCCCATTCATTCTAAAAAAACTAAAATTACGATTCGGACAAGTGACAATATTCCAAGAATCGATTCGGACAAATGACAGTTAAAGCAATTCGGACAAATGACAACTTAGAAATTCGGACAAATGCTGCGTCCCCATTAAATAGGTCATCTCTTCCGGTTTGAGTGTTGTTTAGGTTACATAAAAACTAACGAGTGATATATTTTCACACCTTTTAGCACTCCTCGAGGAACAAAATGAGACCATTCAATCTTTCCATCCAATCAGAAGTCTCGCCTAGAGCCGACATAAAAACCAATTATCAACCTCGACTTATTTCCGGTGGTCTCCTGCCACTTTTAATCACACCTTCACTGAACACTAATATTAGAATATCACATAAGGTTTCAAATTCCTGTCCACCAACCCCGTTACCATCCCAAAACCTTTCTTCGACCTCCAAGGCTAATATCCCTGCGCAAAATCGACCACAATCCGCCTTTTACCGACAGAAACCTATGCATTCCATTCCACCTAATGAGTATCCATGCCTGGGAGAGGAGTATCTGATTGGTTACAATCCCAGTCCTTCGGAATTTGGAGAATGGACCGATGAACCATTAGAATTGTATTCTGACAGGAAAACTCGCCAAAAACACACCGAATTAGATCTAGGTCTAAAAGGCAACCCAGTTTGCTACTCGCCTCGCAGTTCTAAATTTAAATCGGCTAAAAATAGACTGAAAGATGAAACTGAAACTGTGCCTGATCCCTACCGGTTTATTCCTGACGCAGGTAGGAAATATCAGTTGCAGGAACATTCCTTGCATTCCATTCGTCCGGATAATCTCCTGAGGAACGAAGCCCGGAGACGGACTATGGATTTTGTTTTGGTTGGACAGAAAAAGCAAACAAAAAAAGATGAAGAAAACAAGAATATTCAAAAATTCCCTGGAACCGATTCAAGATCGTCAATGAAGGATAAAAACGATGCTGGTTTGGGAAAATATTTGAAAGTTGATCAAACAAACGTTGCCCAATATGGTTTAAAATTAGATCAAGATTCTAATAATAAACAGAAGACAGCGAAAGAGATCAAAGTTGTGATTCCACCACCCCCATCCCCAGTTTCCAAACGCAAGCATTTGATTGGTCGAACTGGAATTCGGAAGTTTGGCCTTAGCAACGGAGTTAAGCCAAACTATGTGCCACATAGCAAATCGACTGAATGGCAAATTGACAAAGAGAATCTTCTCCGAGGAAATGCCATCCTTCAAAGTTCGAATTTCGATCTGACTCTATCTAGACCTCACTCTGTGATTGCCTGACAGTGTCTATATTAACTTTGTTTATCACTTATTTATTTTGTTTACGTTTTATTCATTATTATTAATATTTGCTTTCTTTTCGGAATATTTTTATATTTTTTTTTGCTTTGAAATCTAAATTTCTGATTGAAACTACAGTCGAACCTGCTATAACGGCCACTCTATCTAACGGTCACCTGTCTATAGCGGCTACCAATGAACAGTCCCGTCCGAAATTCCATAATATTGAACCTGTGTATAGCGGTCACCTGCTCAACGCGGCCAGCGGTCACCCGTTTGTAGTCCCTTACTAACCCTAAAACTGTGTATAACGGCCATCACCTTTTTCACCTTTTTATATGCTTATTACAAGACCTGTCAAGAACGATAAACAAGTTTCATGTAAAAACTTGATAATTATTGCACTACGTTGATACCTTTTGAGGATTAAGACAATCACCTGTATATAACGGTCACCTGTGTATAACGGTCACCTGTATATAACGGTCACCTGTGTATAACGGTCACCTGTGTATAACGGTCACCTGTATATAACGGTCACCTGTGTATAACGGTCACCTGTGTATAACGGCCAATTTTGTCCAGTCCCTTGGGTGGCCGTTATATACAGGTTCCACTGTATATCTAAAAGTTAACTTTAGCATATTGCACTTTCAGGAAATTTGAAACTTTCAAACTGTTCACATTATTTGGATTTGGAAAATAAGTTTTGTCTTTGTTTTTATTTTTGTTTACATGGATATATTTCCCTGGCATGATTAAAAGGGTTTTAATCAAAAGAAAAATTTGTTATTTCACAATTTTCCATTTTGATTTCAATTGCTTATTTTAATCAAATGATTTGAATTCATTTTGAAAATATGACTTCACAGAGGTAAGCTTATATGATTACAATCAGACACAAGGTACTTATACCACGGTTCAGCCAACCAGATTACAGGTTCAGATATCATATATGCATAGGGACACTATGCTGTGATTTGATTGGCTGATATATAAGCAGTGGATTAGGTAGGAATCAATCTGGAATAATGTAAAATAGTTAAAATAATTGATCTGAGATTATTATTTAAAAAAAGGTGAGCTATGGTTGATTCGTTTTAGGCATATAGGTGTGAAAATATGATTAGTCCACTTCAAAGTGCTAAAATTTAGTTTTGTAAACAACTCAATGTGTAGATCTATATACAGAAAATTACGCTTGTTGTTGTTTGTTAGTTTCAATTATGCTAGTGGATTAGAACTTCTAAATATTTTCTGATAGAAAGAAACTGAATTATTATGATGGTATATACAGTCGACTCCGCTTAATAGGGTCATATCGGTCAGAGGACATTTTGCCCCGATTAAGCGGAGTACCCAATCAACCGAAAGTATTTTGTATTAGCTTCTATGTGTGAGAGCTATTCCGGTCCTGCCAAAAGTTACCCGATTAAGCAGTTGACCCGATTCAACAGTGACCCTATTAAGCGGAGTCGACTGTACTCCATTTCAGTGTATTTAACTTGGGTATCAAGAGATATATTCGTTTGCTATCCTCAACTTAAAATATAACAAACCATAACATGTCAGTGTAAATGTTTATCATTACCAATATAATTAATAGAATGGCCAGTAACAAGCAAGACTCCACATTTGACAAAATCAGCTGTAAGAAATGCCACCAAGTCCTCACGGTAGGTGTCAAATACCTCGGCTGTCTCCACGTATTCTGCAGAAAGTGTCTCTCCGAAATGATGACACCTGAGTCGGACATTATCTGCCACGCATGCAGGGCTAAAACACAGCTGGACTCAAGTGGCATTGAAGGACTGCCATCTTGTTCGATAGGCCAATACGCTCAACTGATTCTAAATATAGCACAGCCAGCTGATGTATTCTGTCGTAGTTGCAAATCCAATTCACGCCGTGCTTCAATCTTCTGCCTCGATTGCAACTTTTTCCTTTGCAACCACTGCCACACGAATAGTCACATGGTATTCCAAGAGGGCCACAAAAAGGTGTTAGATATTTCTGAGATGAAAGGGCGGAATCTGGACCAGATCCTGGACAAGTTGAGCATCCCATGTTGTAAAGACCATTCTGATCAGAAAGCTTGTAACATCACCACTGACAATGAGCTACTGTGTAACTTCCACGACTTCCAATATGGAACTATGCAGCCTGTTAGTTCCGTTATCAGAGAGCGACATAAAATTATTCATGAAAAAATGCAGACCAGTTTGAAGGTTGCTGAATCAATGAAAAGTCGACTGAATGACCTAAGCGGCTTGGAAATAAGTTTAAAGAAGGAAGAGACGCAAAATATCGAAGAAGCAAACGATTTTTTTGATAACTTAGTTCAATGCGTTGAGAAAAGGCGAGCTGAGGTTATCCAGATTATCAAAATGAAATCTCGTCCCGCGCATCAAAATGTTGTCACCGAAGTTGAAAAACAAGAAAAAACGATTGAGAAGTACTTTGACGCACAAGAACACATCAAATGGTGTTTAGATACCTACCCTAACACCTTTCTGATCAACGATTTCCAAGCCATTGATTGGTATTTAGGCCATTTCAATTGCGAAATGGGTGTTAAGACTGCCACTTTGAAGGGGTTATGCTCTTTAGACATTCCTCAATTCAACAAAGACACTGGACTGGAACGTAGAATCTTAGAAGCAGGGTGTGTCGAGGGAGGTAAAAGTTCAGGACCCCCATCGAGTCCAAGAGCACTATCTCCGAAACCCCCAAAACCCATGGCCAAACCAACTCCAACGAAAAGGAAAATGCCACAACAAAAATCCTTAAGCGTGATGCCTTTAGCGGACAAGAAAGGACAACCAGTTGAACCATGGGAGATCGCCTGCAACAGTGAGAATACCATCTACGTACTCGACAGAAACTCAAACAAAATCCATGTTTTCGATCGAAACGGGAGAATAATGAACACTCTAATGCTGCACCAACGCCATGCAGTTAACACGTGGGGGTTGAGTGTGGGACAGTTTGATAAGTCTGATCGCATAATCGTATCTGACCTCCATTACAAACACATTCTCTTGATGGACACACGAGGCACTGTCATCAGTATCATACGTAACACGGATAAGGAATTGTTCGGGCATCCTACAGGGGTGACAATCGACACTCTTAACAACCAAATCGCCATTGTTGACACCTCCCTTAAATTGGTCCACATTTTCAGCAGTTCACCCAGGTTCATTCGTAGCTTGGGTGGCGATGAGTGGCTTAAAGACCCAACTGCCATTTGCAGTGACAACAAAGGGAACTACATAGTCCTCGATACCTGCGATCCTTTGAAATTCGTAATGCTGAATTCAAAGCAGAATTTTGTCAAAAAGATTTTTCCACCTTTCGAGCAGATCGCTATTGAGTTGCCTCAGTGCATCATAGTCAATAGAGAAGGAAATCTGTGCTGGAGTGACAGTAGAACACATTCTATCGTCACTGTTCGCGAAGACGGAAGTTTGGTCGATATATTTGGCGCCCAAAAGGATTCTAGTGTTAAGTTCAGGAGCCCAGCTGGGATTTGTATTGATACCAACGGGAATATGATAGTAGGAGACGCCCTGAGTTATTGCTTAATTGTTTTGTAAATATATTTGCTTTGTTTATTTGTTTGTTGTTTTATGCTTTTTGCCAATAAATATATTTTATCCCAAAATCTGTTTTGTTTAGCGCTTATTTTTAGCCATAAAAGGGCATTTTTCTTGAAATAATATTTGTATGGAACTATTGTGCTATTTGGAACGTGTGTTTTTTCGTAATAATTATTCTTTTGATAAACTAACAAAGCGATATTGTATTGAAACAAGAGACATCCTTCCTCATTTAATCAAGATCTGGTAAGTAGGTATAAAGCATGAATTGGTATCAGTTAAAAATAAATTACTGATTGAAATTCGGAACTAAGAATTGCGAGTATGCCTGGTAGCGAGCAACCACCGGAGGGAAATGAGTCACCTAATCACAGCCAGCGGTGGTATACCACCTTTTTCCGAAGTAACACTCCTGAAAAGTTCCATCTGGTAATCAAATTTTTTTTTCACCTATTCACTCTCCAATGTATTCAATGGTGTCCCAATATCTCAAAGAGTTCAAAAATCATTAAGGTAACTCAGGGCATAGTTTTCATTTTGTTTTTTCTAATATGTTTGCTTAATTTGTTTATTTTGAACTATACTCTGGTCAGCAAAGGACTCTGCCAGGATGAAGCTAATCTGATAGGCGAATATTTAATCACGTTAGCTCTATCTTTAGTTTTTTTCTTAATATATATTTCCTCTCTAGCTTTCCTTTTTATATATTCTGGAATACTCACCGAGTACAAAGTAATATTCAAGTGTTGGAGACTTGAATGGAAATGTGAATCTATCTGTTCTTGTATACTTGGCAATTCAGCGTATTTTCTCACTTTTATATTACTAATCGTGACAATAGCATGGAAGTTTATTTTAGATAATTCAGTTGCTTTGATCCATCAGAAGTGTTTAGTTATTTGTATCGGTCTGATCCTGTAGGGCAAATAGTTTATGAGGGAATATTTTTTATTCTGAATTTATCGTGGCATTGCACTCCAGTAGTTTTGTGTCTATTTGTTCGATTCATTTGTCAATATCTTCAATATGAAGTTGATAAAAAGATAAAAGAAACGAGAGAATTCATTCAAAATACAACGGGAACAAGTGAAAAATGTTTATTCATGGAATATCTTCAATTTATCAAATACACGACCAAAATTGCGCATAAGTTTAAAGTAATCGTTCCTCTGATTATAGTGCTCGTCTTCTCAATGACAATTGTTGCTTTCTTCGTTTCAAGAGAAAATAGTATTTTCAAAAGATCTCAAAGATTGACAGAATCTTTCATTCCTTCAGTCTTCGTTTGGATTCTTTTAGCCATTTCGTACCTAATAATAGCCACAATCCTCATGACTCAGAGCATATACAAGCTCAATTCCAAGATAGATAGATTTTCGGATAAAGTTCTTGGAGATGTTGACGTTCATGAATTTGTGAATGCATCGAACCAATCAGAATCAGTGAAAGAGATCCTCGTAAATATATCTTATATTTCAGGCAGCAAAATGCGTGTTAGGGTTTATCTGTTTGGAGATTTGACTTCAGGATTGTTCCATAGCATTCTAATCGTAGGAATGTCCTCACTGATTCTATTTATAACCGAGATGCCGAGTTTAGTGGTTGAAAGTCCCGTATTTAATAACACAAGTAAATTATTTTGCTCATAGAGTTATATATTTAAAATGCTAAACTAACTACTCGTGTATCTCCTAATATTATGCTACAGTGGAATTCGCTTATTAGCAACTCGAGTTTTGCTCATAAAATGGTTGCTAATACGCGAAGTTGCTAATAAGGGAACAGAATTAACACAAAATCTTCACCTGGGACCTGAAGATTGGTTGCTAATAGAGCAATATTGCTAGTAAGGGAGTTGCTAATAAGCGAATTCCACTGTATCTTGTTGTTATCAATTTTATAAGCTAATAATGAGAAGTTAGTTCTTCATCTTATCAAATTGAGGAAAATACTTTAATTCTTATGCTAATATATTCAGTGTTATTTAATATTAAGATGTTCAATTAAAGAATTAAGTGGTTTATTTTTGGAAAAAATGATTTCCGATTTTTCTATGAGAAAACTCAATGCTGCCTATGCACCATAGTTATTCTCGAGTATAAACTTGAATCCGATTACCAAGTGGATCAAGTTAATCATATTTTCACACCTTCAAAATATTTTAAGATAGAGAAATGAGATTCAAAGGTCCCCTTAGCTATTTTTCAATGTACGTATTAATATTACTACAATCAAACCTCTATATTGAACACCTTCGGGACACGAGTTTTGTTCACTATATCGAGGCAGAAGTGTTCACTATCAGAGGTGACCAGGGTTTCCGTGGGAATTCCCACAGATTCCCATATGGGATGGGAATGACTTTAAGGCTATGGGAATTCCCTCATGTGGCAATCTGTGGGATTATATAAACATCTGTGGCATTTCCTGTGGGTTTCTGGGGATTATGTGGGATTTCCCACAGAAATCCTGTGGGAATGGGAATTGAAATTCCATTCCCACGGCAACCCTGGAGGTTTCACTGTATTTACACATCGCATCCTTCTAGCGCTTAATAGAGCTGCACTATCGCTATGTCGAACAAACTTTTCAATTAATATAATTTTCCTAACTATCTTTGAGCACATTTCCAATTACAATTCAAGAGCAATAGTTATTATTACAAACAATTTCTAATAGCAAAGGAAGAGATTAATTAATTCCAAAGAACAAAACTATAAAAGTTGATGAAAGCCTAAAAATATTCACAAACACAGAATGCACTATATATATAAGCGCTTTGTTACAAGCAAGTTAATTATAGAATAGACACCTGGACTTCACACCTCACAATATGCTCTCCTTTTTCACGCGGGGGCTCTGAGGAAGAGGCGCCAAATCGAAACCTGGATTTGTATCTGCAAAGTGTTGCTGGGGTTGGTTTAAAATTTTGGTTTCCCTTAGCTCCAAGTTTTCCCTTTCAAGATTCTTGATAGTTCTCTGGTATTGTTCAACGAAATCAGAATCGTTCAGTTCAGATTTAGTGCCTATCTCTACTCCATATTCGAACTTTCCATTCCAATCCCTTATTATCAGCACTAGGAGAGGGACGAACAAGAGATTTGTCGTGGCGGCTACTGCGACTAGTATACAGATCACCACCAATCCGAAACGGAGATCAGCCTAAATAGACATATAAGGACTATAAATAGTAAACGTTTGTATGTTTTGCTAGATTAGTTAAGTAATTTATATACAGTGTGTGGCCCTGTTAGGTCAAAATTGGCCAGGGCCAAACTTTTTCCGAGGGACCAATTTTAGTCGCCAAAATTGGCCCGGGGATCAGTTTTGGATGCCTAATTTTTGGGGATTAACCGTAGAATGCCCAGAGGGGACACAGTGTCCCCGATATCGCGGATGTCTCCCAGCCATTTTCTATGGCACTAAAGCCATAAAAGTGCGAAGCCATATAAATGCTGGATATTCTACGGTTAAATGGCAAAAAAAATGCCCGAATCACTTCTGGCTTCGGGGGACCACTTTTAGCATTTTTTTCGTGACAGTCCCTATCGTAATCAGATTTATATAATCTCCGTTTTTGGCACTTACCTGTTCCACAATGAACTGGTGACAGATTATTCCAATCACTCCCAATATCCCCACAGTGTACAGGCTAATCCCCACCCAGATGTTCTCTCGATGCTTCTTGTACTTAATGAAACGTGTGTCGAATGCTATAACCATTGCAATCACCATTATGATCGCCTTGCTTGCGATGAGGAGTCCGATCACGATGTTGCCGTCTACATCAAAGTCTGTACCACAGTTGTATTCTATTATACTGACTGGGAGATTCTGGACTATGGATGTAGATATTTCTCTCTGCAATCTACGATAATTGTATTAATTTATCATAGATTTTGCCTAGGGGTCAATTCTATTTATAGAATATACCCCACACTTTTAGGGTTTCCTTAATTTGAGACTGGATAAATTGAAGAATGAACAATTTACTGTAAAACTTTATTTAAAGAGATAGGAAAGAAATTTAAAATCCTCTGGAGATTATTTGAGTAAACAACTTACGTGAATCTGATCTGAGGTATCGCACTCCATAAGATCAAGTACACAACATCAAAAATCAGAAAAATTCCCAAACAAAGGAACAGATGGTTTTCTGTGAGTTGGAATTTCTTTCTGCGTCCAACATTTTTGAGTTTGTATTCTTTGATATAAAACGCATAGGCCATTTTGAGGAACAGTGGATAGAAGGAAATTGTGAACCCAATTGTCAATACCCAATTGATTACGTTACAAGTGATATTGAAACCCACTTCGTTCGATGGTAAGTATTCTAAATTTGGAATTTGTAGCAGGATAGTTCCGATATATAGAATGAGGGAACCTATAAATAAATCATAAAACATTGAATTAAATGAATTACAATTAAATCCTTTATTTTTACAAAAGTAGAGCTGTTTTTTATTAATAAACGATTACCCAACACATAGTTATGTGAATTATCGAGCAAAATGGCAGATTATTTAACAAAGTGAGAGTAACTTTACATCCATGGTTGAAACTTGAAAATACTATGTTAATGGAACATATTATTTTTAGAGCAATTATGAAAAGTAAACTACATCTATATTATCATACTTGCCAAATATCCTGTTTTGGCGGGACGTCCTGCTTTTTCGGACAAATGTGTGTAATGTCCCGCAGAAAACGTCCTAAAAAGTGGAAATGTCCCGATTTTCAGTGTATAGGACTAATACAAATACACTATGTCCCAATAAAATATTACTTATGTCCCGATCAAACGCTTTGTCCCGCTTTTTCCTTGAAGAGGTTGGCAAGTATGTATTATAATCCATCAAAACCTACCAAACAGTGTGGTGATTGTGAGCAGAGGAGTATTGCAGCTAATCGCCTTGTGCTTCCACTTGACAATAGTTATAGCGATAAAGACGGATGACGTGACGACTCCAATCAGTGCTATGACCAGGAATATAATGAACTGTGCGAGTGAAATGAAACTTGGCCGCACTTGGGACCCATCGCTTGGCGGCCCATCTCCCGGCCAATCCAGTGCATCCGTGAGGTTAATCTCAAGCCCGTCTCCGGAACTGGTCCCCACAACCCGGCGTAATCCGCTGCGGTATTGGTCGATTATTACGTCAGCGAACCGATCGCCTCCTTCTGTGAACTTAATCGTTCCGGTTGTACCTATATTTAGCATTCATATATGTATATATATCTTATATATTAAAACACTAGGATTTTTGTCCGTTTGATTGAAGAATTAGCAATTCGTAGAGATACGAAAATTGGCATGTAGGTGTTAAATGATGAATCTACGATTATGTTCGAAGTTCTAAGCGAAATTTTCACACCTCTGCAAAAAAATGGAGAACAATTTTTCACACCTTTTCTATACAATACTATGCAATGGCTTCACTCTCACAATAGAAATCATTGTACGACACTATTGTAGGCTGTCATTGCAGAGTTGCACGCGGGCCGAAATTTGTAACCGCGGCCCGCAATTTTAAGTTATCCCGGCCCGCAAGAAGCCCGCATAAATATTTTTGGCCCGCTTTATAGGTTACTAACTATAGAGAGACACTTAGGGAATCCTTTTATGGGAGTGAGTTTCTGCAAACACAAATAAGTGGAAACTAACAAAGTTCCATTTACGTAAGTATGCCTTAATTGGTACCTCGTGACAATTCAAAACATCGTCTCGGTTGTCATTGCGGGAAGTCCTGCCAAGATTTCCGGCCGCGGAGCCCGCAACCTATTATATTCGGCCCGCACGGCCCGAGGTTAGGCCGCAGGCCTGCGGGGCGGGCCGGCCCGCGTGCAACTCTGTGTCATTGTTATTAATACTTCAAAGCAATAACTTATATAGATGTCTCAATTAGATTATAGTGTATAGCAATAAAAAGCATTGGTACAGAGCTGTTCGGATTAGCGAAGGTGACTGTACCTTATTTGAACATACCTTGTATCTCCAATTCATGGAATATACTCCTCAGTCTATCCGTGATGTCACTCCTACTATAATCGAAATTCCCCAAATCCAAATCGGAATTCTGTCTATACAACTCATCATACTCATTAATCACTGCCACCATGGTCATAAAGGTGTCAAAGACTAAGTTGTCCTCAACTATGGTGGAATTGAACATTTCGTTCATCTCGTTGTAAGATGGACCGAGTAGTGTCGGCTGTGACTTATTCGTGGTTGTCAGATCATTCCTGAATGAGAGGGAATACTCAAGAAAATCTCTTAAGTCATCAGGTCCACAATTTGGTTCATCTACTGCTCTGTAAAATTCTTCTGGAAACCTAAATTATGTAATGAAATGAAATTGAATTAATACTTCTGATATTCCTAGGTGTAATCTGGACAACTGCCACATCTTCGGGGGGCTAGGGGAACAAGGGGTGCAACCCCCCAATGTTAACTTAAATTACCTGGGGTCATTTCTATTTATAGCAAATACCCCATACTTCTAAGGTTTCCCCGCCTAAATGACTTAATCGGAAATGAATTAGCAAAAGTCTAGCGCCATTTAAGAGTTAATTAAAAATGGTACAGCCAAGCCCCAGCTAGACGTCAGCTAATTTGGCTTGGATTTGTGTGTAGTAATTTATAGCTTGTACGTGCACAAAAAACTGGAGAAAGCTACTGGCATACTTGCCAACTGTCCCGTTTTTCTCACTCTTCTATTGAGCTAATTTTCTCAAGTGTCCCACTTTTACATGAAATGTCCCCATTATGTCCCGCTTTTTTTGTTTCTATGTATAATAGTTTTCTATTGCGTCCCGCTTTTATCATTGCTCAGGTTGGCGTGTAAGTACTGGTCACCTTATTATAATTCTATGATACTCAACCAAGCTTGATAACCAACCTTTGCAGGGTTACAATACTCAAAATTTCTACATTCTTTAACGACTGAATTGCATACAACTCACCATCCATCTATCAGCCATACAAATTGTATGTCAATGTTTCTGCTCCTAGCTTCACACAGCACTCGATTTGCGAAATCAGTATAGAAGAGTCCGATTATAATGCTATACCTCGCCTCAAGCAAATCAGACACGAAATCATCAATAGTGTCTATATCATAGAGCAAATATATGTCGCTTTCTATCCCGAATTCTTCAAACCGATTCTGTAGAGTCTGAATGCCAGTAGTGAATACCGACACTGTTTGCACTAGAACCCCAACCCTTTTCCAGTTCTGAGATCTGATGAAATTTGCACGTGAATTGATCAGTGTCAACTCAGTTGGGTATAGACGGAAGAAGTTGGGGTAGGTTCGATTATCTGAAAATTGGTGAGAGGCGACGAAATATGAAATCGCGATTATGTTTTTGTTTGTTATGTCCAGAACAACAGGTTCGGCTGCAATAGTACAAGCTGGTCCTAAAAATAGAATCACATTTTAACTCACTTAATTGCATTCTAAAACCATGGATTTATTCTATATTTAGGTTTGACTCTGTCCAATGGAAGTTTAGATTTTAATTCGTAGAGTCTTGTCTCCAAAATCTGATGATTCAAAGAAACAATTTATATATTTAGTTGAGGGGGAGGTATTGGTTATTTTGTAAGATATTGAAAAATACGAATCTAGGAGAAAAGATAGATCCTTGAGTTTGAGTATATTTATTCATATCATCGGGCACAGAATCAAGATAAGTGAAGTGGTTTTATATTATCAATAAAAGATAAATTGTTGTTGTTTACTATTATTAAAATCTAAATATAGGATTGTGATGGTTCGAACTATTTCATAACCGTAGCCCACATAACCTGTATATTTGTCGTTTTAGAAGTGACCGTTCGACACATACACCCAAATTAGGCTTATAGAACTCACCAACAATGAACGAGTAATTCTGTTCGTTCTGCAGCATGTCGATGTAGACTCGATTCCCGCCTTCCGCAGAGCAATCTGAGTTGAATATCGTCATTTTCAGCTCATACTTCTCTCCCAAAGCTGTTTTGTTGAATAAATCAATTCCGTACTCCACTACACTGGTGATGTTGTATGTCTCTGGGTGTGGAAGTTCATTAGTGAAGAATGGGTAGAAGAATGCGAAATTTATGACCTGTTTTTGTCCCGAAACAAGTGTTATAAATCCCGCCCATAGCAACCATGTGAGTCCGTAGATATGCATCAGCCTATATATTCTGGACTATTCTTTTGATTGCTTTATTTAGTATTCAGTCTATATATAGTATCTCCTATTGAATTGCAGTTTAGAAAGTGAGAATTCAATTAGCTTGTTAAGAGATGGATTCACTAAATGAGTATACGCCACTACAATGCTATGAATAAATGGATATATGGATGAATGGATGTATGGATGGAATTTATACTGATATTTAATGTAATTTAATGCTAAAACTATGGCCTAACTTTTATAGGTAACTATACACTGAATAAATCTAGTGTAATGCAGTGGTGTTTGCGTGGCTCCAAGTTAGCAACTGTATGTTATTTAAAATCGCCAGCACTTTAAACGAGAACAAATCACTCTGCTTGACATTGTTCTGAAAAATACAGATACTTTAAAGGTCCTATGTGCATTTATTAACTTAATGTGTATCTTTACTCTGATAAATTTATGTTAACTTTAAAACTTATGAAGCTGGTTTTATACTTTCAGTGAGGCAAATGGATTGATTATTTGTAAGCTATTTTTAGGATAGCGTATTCTTATCTATTTGTATTTTGTCTGCTTTTTACTTGAAAGCATATGCAAGCTTTCACCGAATTGCACAAGATTACTTTCCAATTAAATTGGAATTTTGTATATGACATTTACACATAATGAATTTGGATTTTGTACGAATGAGAAGACACATCTAAAAGCATTTAATTGCACCATAAATTAGTCTTAATTTCATAATGCTTGAGACGTGATTGCTTTAGTGATGGTTTAAGACCGACGCAGATGTTGCACGTGCAAAGGTTATGAAGTAATTACTCTAATGAGCTAGACTCATACAGACGTATGCAAGACCTTAAGATAGGCAGATGCACCATATGGTACGTCATATATTCTACCAAATATTCTAACATGATGGACCATGGATGGTGTATGTTCTTGTATCGTGTATTCTTATAGTGTATCCACTGGATCAGATTTTAGAAGAGAGTTTAAAAGACAGGACTTACATACGAAGTTTAATCATTTACACAAGTCTTTTATTTGAGCAAAGTGGTTAAAATGTTGATCGACAGATCTATAGTACAGCTCTATCCAAGCAACAACCAGAAATGTGAAATTAACTAAGCGATTTAAGTTGAATTCGACAAAGTACACTATATTATCCGAGATTTAGTTTCTAGTTAAACACATTTTTGTGAAAGATGTAAAGATTTCTATTTAGAGAAGGGTTAACTAAACCTAAATCAACTGAAATACAGTCGACTCCGTTTAATCGGGTCAGCCGCTTAATCGGTCACCTTTGGCACGACCGGAATAGCTCTTACACATATAAGCTAATACTAAAGATTTTCGGTTAATAGGGTTCTCCGCTTAATCGGGGCAAAATATCCTCTGACCGATGTGACCCTATTAAGCGGAGTCGACTGTATCTACAAATTTTGAGAAGAAAGTAGATTGTGCAGATCTAGAAAGTATGACTATACTACTGCTGGTTGATGAATTAATGCATTAGGTGAAGTCATTGCATGAAATGCATGATGATAGGAATTCTTGGCTGCCATAGAAATAAAGTTACTTTCAGATATATCATCCTTAGTACCTCTAGCATTCAAAATGAGTCTATCAAGTGTAGTACTACGAGTATACTGTCATACCTACTATAGCAGTTTCATAGTTGTTCGTTTATTATGTCACGCTGAGTTGTTCGCTTTGTAAACACATTTAGTTTCGAAATATTCTTGTCTACTGCATTTGTTTGTTTTTGATCAAACTCATAATATAAGAGATGCCTCATTCAACTTAAAATACTCAAATTTCATTGGTCAGTTAAGATTTGTCACCTTTCTCGGCGAGGTGTAAAAATGTCGTTTCAAAGACCAATAGACTTTCTTCCCAGTCTAAAATAGGTTATTGCTATAATCCATTGAGTTATGTAGGTCTAAATCATATTGATCAATAATATCGAAGTCAACTGTAGTGATATTATTAAATCCCTGGATTCTGATTGGCTAATACAATTTGACACCTTATGTGAAAAGGTTTATAAAAGTTGCACCCAGGTTCAAATCTCCACCGTATAAGGAATGTATAAATAATCCAAATTTGGTGCAATTTGACCGGTATAAAATCGTTACACTGTATTACTTCCACAAAAAACTGCTTTTGAGTTCTTATAACGTTCACTAACTAGCAATCAGTTTTTTGATTGATCTATTATTTCAAAACTGACAATTGAACGTTTTAACGACAGATCTCGTACGATTATTTCACTGGTAATCCACTCTATTAAGCGGAGTAGATACAGTCTACTCCGCTTAATAGGGTCACATCGGTCAGAGGTCATTTTGCCCCTATTAAGCGGAGAGCCCTATCAACCGAAAATATTTTGTATTTGCTTCTATGTGTGATAGCTATTCCGGTCCTGCCAAAAGTGTCCTGATTAAACCGGTGACTCGATTAAACAGTGTCCCTATTAAGCGGAGTCGACTGTGTTACAGTTTTAAATGAATCAATGTTAACTGTAGTTCTCTATTACGTCTAGCAGCTGTAGTAGTTGCGTATATCAACCAATGAATGAATAGCTCCTACGTAGTATCCATTATACATACATAGTACAATGATTCTAGAAGGTCATGGTTATTTAAACGTATTCCATTACCTAAGTATGTGTATTGTATTATACGTAGCTTAGTATCCTAATTTTCTAGTGCGTTAATGCATGGAGTCAAGCATAAGCAGAAAAGTAATAGTGTGTATCCCTATTACTTTTCTGCTAATGTTTGATTCACGATCCTCCTTATCGAGTTTGTACTGAATGAGTTCACATTATAGACAGGGCCGTAGCTAGTAGTCCTGTTGGTTCGGTTTCAACCTGACCACTTTTGGCAAATTTAGCCTCAAAAAGGACCATTCTGTACAGTTGGACTAGCTTTTACCTGACAACTTTTAAGTCCCTACCGGACCACTTCACACCTCTGGTGTCTATGGCCTTGATAGAGATTCAACAGTTCTTTGCCCCTCTCCTTCCCATCAGGATATCCCAGTGTAATTGTCTATTATTGGTAAAAGATTTTTTTAGTTCTCTACTGAATACCCCAAAGGCCCTTTTGGAGGTTTATTTGACATAAATACCTGCTTGATTCGATAGTTTGGAAATGGATTTTTTTTGCGAAATTTCCAATCCTTCTAACCATAACAACAGCGAGTTTTCACAATCTATCTTTTAAGCCTAGCTGAAAATTATAAACTGCTCTGTCTTGTTAGACAGAGCAGTTTATAATTTTCAGCACAATATGAGTTACGACATTATTACTAAAGCAGAATGTCTAGTAAATTCATAATTTTTCTTCTATGTTGTTCTGTGTCATTATCCGAATATCCAAATTTCAGATAGTTTGTATGGCATATGCTGTTGGAAATGGAAATGAATTTCCTATATAAGGAGATATTCAGACAGATATACATCATTAGTAGGCTAAGACTTGCTCCAAACTTCTCCATTATCCACCAATCCTTCGCTATGTTTCATCCAATCATATTCCTGATGATGTTCCTCTCACTTTTCCTTCCATTTAGCAGGCAGCAGTTTATGATTACTGATGTGTGTGACTTGAGTACTTTCTCTAGGCTTAGATACATTAATGACGGATTTGAAGTATGCCAGATTATAGCTGGAAATCCGAATACTTTTGAATTCATACCAGTTTGTGAGTCCCTTACTTACTCATGTGCTAACTGTAATTTGACCTGTCAAAACGGTGGTACTTGTGTAAAGGTATCTTCGTTTAGTTTCTGTCTCTGTCCACAGAATTGGGGAGGTCTGTCATGTGAGACTAGAGTTAATGATTGCGTGTTGAATACAGTCTGTCTGAGAGATGACATTCCATTTCGTAGATGTGCTCTTTCTTTTCCATACGGAGAAACATATTTACAAGACAACTGTCAACTTCCCGGAGTAAATTGTAATCCATCTTCTTGTTCTTTGACCTGCCAGAATAATGGGACATGTGTTACATCAATAGTCCAAGGGAATGCTATGGAAAATTGTAAATGTGCGAATGGATATGCTGGAACTCTCTGTGATACTATGACAACTCCTAGCATTATATCCACTCTGTGCAGTGCTGGTTACAATGCATCTGCTCTGTGGACACTAATAACATTAGCAGTATTTGCTCTCTACGTTATCTCTGTGATATGATAGTGCTAGATGCTTTTTCATTATTCCTTTTTTAGAGAATATTTATTGTTGTTAGATAGGATCTTTCTTTTTGTTTAGTTACTTTACTTTGTTATTTGTATTCTTACCTAAAGATTAAACTGTTTTCCTGGAAAATATTTTCGAACACGGCACCAACATAGATATGTATACACTCCCTGCCAAACGCATTCCTACACCCAATATTTCCATTCAAATAGCATCATCGTAATCAATTAATGAAGTCGATAAGATTTAACGAGTCACAATTTTAGCCTCAAAAGGGATCATTCTGTACAGTTGGACTAGCTTTAACCTGACCACCTTTAAGCCCCTACCGGACCACTTCACACCTCTGGTATCTACTGTCTTGATAGAGATTCAACACACAAATTCAACAGCTCTTTGCTCCTCTCCTTCCCATCAGGATATCCCAGTGTAATTGTCTATTTTTGGTAAAAGAGATTATAAATTTTTAGTTCTCTACCGAATACCCCAAAAGCTCTTTTGGAGGTTTATTTGACTTAAATACCTGCTTGATTCGATAGTTTGGAAATTGATTTTTTTGCGAAATTTCCAATTTCCAATCCTTCTACCATCACAACAGCGTTTTCACAATTTATCTTTTTAGCCTTTTCTTGTTAGACATACCAGTTTATACTTTTCAGCACTTACAATATGAATTCTATAACCTGAAATATAATTGGCTGATATTAGAATCCTACATTCAAGGAATTATTCCATATTCTATGTACATACCCATGTAGGGTTATATTTGGAGAGTCCCCCCCCGCCAAATAAAACCTTACAACCCATTAACCGTAATGCAAATTTTATATATTGTAGTATAATCTAGTTTTGGACATTGAGAGATTAGAATAAAGCTATCTCGATTGGAATCCTACTTCACATGCATTTGTATCCTCATTTAACAATACGACATCTTATAATTAAAACTCTAGGATTTTTTGTTTTGTTTGTCCGAATTGATTGAAGAATTGGCAAGTAGTAGAGATACGAAAATTGGCATGTAGGTGTCAAATGATGAATCTAGGATTAAGTTCGAAGAACTAAGCGAAATGTTCACACCTCGCCGAGATAGGTGACAAAATGTGCTGACCAATCAAATTCGATTATTTTATAATGCAAATACATTGGAAAAAAATAGTAGTGACTTATGCATACAATCAAAAGGACTATTTGTGATTGAAATTCATTGGTTCATGTGAGAACCAATCAATTATCAGCCTTTTATAATGAAATTCACACGATTTTATTCATATAAATGATTGAATACTGCTATTTTGAGTTTATAATTTGATTGTTAACAACAATTAAAGTGTGTTATATGCTACGATCAATCAATTCGATCATAAAATAACTTTTAACGACATGGACTGGAATTGATTATTTAAGTATAATAAACATTAGCAATGTGAACTTTGTGTATTCAAATTGAGCTTACATTCAGGATTAGTTGACTTAATACGAAGTAAATTATATTTATCACGAAACAAAATTTCTGCTACAGTTCTGATTTCACTAATGAAACCGTAGACAAATGACAATCCAGCGTACTTAGTATAAAACAAGAAAGCGACGTATTGTTTCTCTAATATCCCCAAGCGCTCACTAGGTAAATCTGCAGACACGCAGTGTCTGCAAGCCGCGCAGCGCAAGCAAGCGAAGTGCGCTTGTTACTACTAAAGCAGAATGTCTAGTAAATTCATACTTTTTCTTCTGTGTCATTTTCTAGTATCCAAATTTAAGGTAGGATGGATGTGTCATATGCTGCTGTAAATAGAAATGAATTCCTATAAAAGGAGATGTTGAACAGTGAGATTATCTTCTTCAAAACTTCAGCTCAACCAATCATGGTTAGTAGGCTAGTTCTTGCTCCAATCTTCTTCATTCTCCTCGGTTTCACTCACGGGCAAATAACCGATGTGTGTAATGTCACCAATGTAGGAATTTCAATTTTAGGCGAAATTAAAATTTTGTCTGTGAGAGTATTTTCTCATTTGCATTTGTCTCTGTGCGCACTTCAGAATATTCTTGTCCCCTTGAGTGTCAGAATGGAGGCGTATGCGTAGATCATTTTGTGCTTAGTATCCATTATACAATAACACAATGTGTTATGACGATGCGAAAGTATTTAGCTTCCTACGGCTATGCATTGTATCATAGCTTAGTATCCTAATTTTCTAGTGCCTCAATATATCGAGTGGGCACACGCTTACTTTTCTTCAACGTTATTTTCTTCCGAGTATCCAAATTTCAGATAGTTTGTATGGCATATGCTGTTGGAAATAGAAATGAATTTCCTATATAAGGAGATATTCAGACAGATATACATCATTAGTAGGCTAAGACTTGCTCCAAACTTCTCCATTATCCATCAATCCTTCGCTATGTTTCATCCAATCATATTCCTGATGTTTCTCTCACTTTTCCTTCCGTTTAGTAGGCAGCAGTTTGTGATCACTGATGTGTGTGACTCGACTACTCTCTCTGGGCTTAGGTACAATAATGACGGATTCGAAGTATGTCAGGGAGCTGGAAATCCGACTACATATGAATTTGTACCAATCTGTGAGTCCGCTACTTTCTCCTGTGATAACTGTAATTTGACCTGTCTAAACGGTGGTACATGTGTAACAGCATCTGGATTTAGTTTATGTCTCTGTCCACAGAATTGGGGAGGTCTGTCATGTGAGACTCGCGTAAATGATTGCTTGTTGAATACAGTCTGTCTGACAGATGACATTCCCTTTACTCAATGTGCTCTTTCTATTCCATTCGGAGAAACATATTTCCAAGACAACTGTCAACTTCCCGGAGTAAATTGTAATCCATCTTCTTGTTCTTTGACCTGTCTGAATAATGGAACATGTATTACACAAACAGTCCAAGGTAATACTAGGGAAATTTGTCAATGTGCGAATGGATATGCTGGAACTCTCTGCGATACTATGACAACTCCTTTCAATATGTCAACTCTTTGCAGTGCTGGTTACAATGTATCTGCTCTCTCAACACTAATGGCATTAGCAGTATTTGCTCTCTACGTTATCTCTGTGATGTGATTATGATGTTTAACGTTCTGTGTGATAGAATATTCCTTTTTTAGATGGAATATTCCTTGTTGTTAGATAGGATCTTTCTTTTTGTTTATTTACTTTACTATTTGTATTCTTACCTATATATAGATTAAACTGTTTTCTTGTAAAATATTTTCAAACATGGCACAAAGATAGAAACAGTCGACTCCGCTTAATAGGGTCACATCGGTCAGAGGACATTTTGCCCCGATTAAGCGGAGAACTCTATTAACCGAAAATATTTTGTATTAGCTCTATGTGTGAGAGCTATTCCGGTCCTGCCAAAAGTGGGCCAATCAAGCGATTGACCCGATTAAACAGTGACCCTATTAAGCGGATTCGACTATATGTATACACTCCCTGCCACGTATTCCTACACCCAATATTCTCCATTCAAATAGCATAGTCGTAATCAATTGATGAAGGCGTTAAGATTTAATGAGTAATTGAAGAGATAAATTTGACTTCAAATTAGTTTTCAACACGTTCCAATTTCTCACCATAAAACCTTTCACTTAAAACCCATCAATGTACTATGAATTTTGCTAACTCATTTCCGATTAAGTCATTTTGGGCGGGGAAACCTTTGAAATGCGGGGTCCAAGCTATAAATAGGATGGAGCCCATGTTATTGGCGGGTTTTAATTAGTCCCCTTCGAGCTTAAATATTTTCAACGCCACACAGGGTTGAATCTCAAGGGGGGCTAAGACAGGGTAGGTTGAGGCCTTGGTGCAAGTCAGCTTAATCACGGTGTAACCACCGAAAAAACATTGACCAAATATTGCCTACGCTGCAGCAGCCGACCCAAATCGTGATATAACTCCCAAAATTCACGGTGTAATTTTTACACCACGATCGCCCTTAAAAAAACCCTGGACTAAGAGGTATAAAATATTTTCAGGGAGTGCTAATCCTCCTTGAGGGGGTGGATAAATCCTGATGTCACATGTCACGGATCATCACCATTGTACTTGTGTATATCTTTAACGAATTGATTGAAGAAACTACCAATCTCAGAAAGCTGATTTTTGGAATGTGGGAGTCTTTTGGCTATGCTCCACTAATTTCTGAGCTCAGACGAAATTGTCGACTCATCATGGAATTATGACGTCATTGTCACTTTTTCTACTATTAGAAATTTCAGCTTTTCGACCATAACTCAGTCATTTTAAGTGATAAAAGTGATAAAATGAAATTTTAATAGAATGTGTATATTAATATACCTCGCATATGATGCAACTATCGTCAAAAATGATGACTCTGTTATGACGTCATCATTACGCATCAAAGTTTTAAAAATTGATTAATTAGGCGATTTTCGTGCGATATCGATTGCAACTGTAGCACATACACATTTATATATGTTATCTCCCTTATAAATAATCAATGTGACCCCAGGCGCCTCCGGCGGACACAAAATGTCCGCCAGCCGCGCAGCGCAAACAAGCGAAGCGCGCTTGTGTTTACTAACTAGCAATATCAGTTTTCTAATTGCTATTATTTCAGAACTGACAATTGAGTATTTTAACGACAGATCTCGTATGAGTATTTCATTGGTAATCCACCCTATTAAGCGGAGTGGATACGTATTACCGTTTTAATGTTAACTGAACTCTCTATTACATCTAGCGGCTGTAGTAGTTGCGTATATCAAGCAATGAATGAATAACTCTTTCGTAGTATCCATTATACATAGTACAATGAATTCTAGAAGGTTAAAGCATGACCTAAGTATGTGTATTGTATTAGAGCTTAGTATCTTAATTTTCTAGTGCGTTAATGCATGGAATCAAGCATAAGCAGAAAAGTAATATATTTTTTCTTCCATGTTGTTCTATGTCATTAGTGAGTGTCCAGATAGGCTGTATGGCATATGCTATTAGAAATGGAAATGAATTTCCTATATAAGGAGATATTCAGACAGATATACATGATTATTAGGCTAGGCTTGCTCTAAACTTCTCCATTATCCACCAATCCTTCGCTATGCTTCATCCAATCATATTCCTGATAATGTTACTCTCACTATTCCTGCCATTTAGTAGACAGCAGCTTATGATTGCTGATGTGTGTAACTCGTCTACTCCTTTTAGGTTTAGGTACAATAATGCCGGATTCGAAATATGCCAGCTTATAGCTGGAAATCCGAATACATATGAATTCATACCAGTCTGTGGTGACTCTTCTTTTTATTCCTGTGCTAACTGTAATTTGACCTGTCAAAACGGTGGTACATGTGTAACGGAATCTTCATTTAGTATGTGTCTCTGTCTACAGAACTGGGGAGGTACGACATGTGAGACTCGAGTGAATGATTGCGTGTTGAATACAGCCTGTTTGACAGATAACATACCATTTACTCAATGTATTCGTTCTATGCCATACGAAGAACCATATTTTCAAGACATATGTCAACTTTCCAGATTAAATTGTCATCCATCTTCTTGTTCTTTGACCTGCCAGAATAATGGGACATGTATTACAGAAACAATCCGAGGGAATACTACGGAATTTTGTTTTTGTGCGAATGGATATACTGGGACTCTTTGTAATCTTACGAGAACTCCTTTCAATGAATCGACTCTTTGTAGTGCTAGTTCTAATGTACCTACTGTTTCGAGTGCTGACTACACTGTACCTACAATTTGCAGTGCTGCTTCCAATGATTCCACTCTTTGCAGTGCTGGTTCCAATGATTCCACTCTTTGCAGTGCTGGTTACAATATATCAGCTCTGTGGACACTTATAGTATTAGTAGTATTTGCTCTCTACATTGTCTCTGTGATATGATTATGATGTTTAACGTTATGTTTGAGATAGAATATTCTTTTTTTAGATAGAATATTAGAATACAAGTATCTTGTTGTTACTAGATAGGATATTTTTTGTTTATTAACTCTACTGTTATTCTATTCTTACTTCATTATTTGTATTATTACATATATAGAGATTAAACTGTTTTCCTGTAAATATTTTCACACATGGCACCAACTTAGATACAGTCGACTCCGCTTAATAGAGCCACATCGGTCAGAGGACATTTTGCCCCGATTAAGTGGAGAACCCTGTTATAACCGAAAATATTTTATATTAGCTCCTTCGTGTGAAACTATTTCGGTCCTGCCAAAAGTGGGCCAATTAAGCGACCCAATTGAACAGTGACCCTATTAAGCGGAGTCGACTGTATGTATGCACTCCCTATCGAACGTATCCCTACACCCAATATTTTCCATTCAAATAGCATAATCATAATCAATTAATGAAGTCGATAATATTTAATGAGTAATTGGAGCGATAAATTTGACTTCAACACGTTCCAATTTCTCACCTTAAAAGCTTTAACTTAAAATCCATCAATGTATTATGTAACTCATTTCCAATTAAGTCATTTTGGGCGGGGAAACCTTCGAATGCGGGGTGCAAGCTATAAATAGGATGGACCCCATATTATTGGCGAGTCTTAATTAGTCCCAATCGAGCTTAAATATTTTCAACATTTGCTACCCTATGCCTTATGGGTTGAATCTCAAGGGGTCTAAGAGGTAGAAAATATTTTCAAGGGAGTGCTAATCCTCTTTGAGCGGGTAGCTAATTCCTGAAGCCACATGTCACGGGACATCACCATTGTATATGATGGTGTTGGTGCTACCTCTTAATGAGTCCCCGAGATGAAGTGAAACACTTCCATTACAGCCCATGGGTTCGAGCCATGTTCCTTCTTCCCAACGACACTCTAGCTCAGCCGTTTTCAACCTTTTTGGGCAGTGGAGCCCTTAAAAACTTTCCTATATTATGTGAACCCCCTCCTACTAACCGTAACACAAAATTTCGAACCCTGTGATATCTTCTGTGGACCACTAAAGGGTCCATGGACCAAGTTGGGAACCACTGTTCTAGCTCATAACACGAGATTGTATATTTTGATTAGAAAATGTGTATAATTTTGATTAGAAAACCAATATAGAACTTTGATCAGAAATATGCAATTTGTATTTATTATTATTGAAACTCCACATTTCTGATCAAAGTTCTATATTGTTTTTCTGTTCAAATTCTATATATTTTCTGATCAAAATATACAGTCTCTCATAACACTAACTCAATTTATTTTACACTACTGCTGGTTGATGAATTAATGCATTAGGTGAATAATGATAAGACTTCTCGGTTGTCATAGAAAAAAGATAATACTTCACTTAATAATTATCCGCGCTTACCACAGGAATGTGTTGCGTCATTTCCGGTTTAAGCCATTTTCAATGGGGAAGCCTTTTACTATAAATAGAAAATACTCCAAGGCAACGAAGGGTTTTAACTTACAGATATCATCCTTAGTACCGTCTAATGGTCTCAAGTATCAAGTATAGTACTACAAGTATGTTATATGTCATTCCTACTATAGCAGTTTCATAGTTGTTCGTTTCTTATGTCACGCTGAGCTGTTTGTTTGTTCCAAATTTTGATGAAATCATTGAAATAAAATCATCCGTCTTCAGATCAAATATAATTTGGATGCATTAATAATATCCATTTATATAGCGCAGATTCCATATTAATATGTTCAAGTGCGCTGTACAATAGAACAGAGTTCAACTTGTGGTAAAATGTTTCATTTTTTCTCGTTTCTGACTCGCTCTTTTCACTGATAACTGTAACTTTTACAATAATGGCAGAATAGGATATGCGAATGAAACATTTCAAACTCTAAGAATTTATTCCGCTCTGTGGAAACCATTTTATACCTGTGACTACTGTCTTGAAATTGTTTGGAATGGAAGCTTAAGTTGCTTCCACAAACAAACTGCTTTTGAGTTCATATAATGCTTACTAACTAGCGATCTGAGTTTTTAATTATTTCAAAACTGACAATTACTCAAAATTTGAAACTAAAATAATGAAACAATATTTGATATTTCGCTTAGGGACTGAGCAATGTTGGAGTATATAACATGAGCAACCTTTTAACCACTTTTGGGCATAGAATCTGCACTAATGTTTGAGATTTTAAATAACTCATTAATTGAATAATTCATAATTCTTCATCTTTCAATGGATTAGTCAACTTAGCGACAGATCTTGTATTTCACTGGTAATCCAAAGGTATTACAGTTCTAAATGAATCAATGTCAACTGGAGTTCTCTATTACGTCTAGCAGCTGTAGTAGCTGCGTATATTGACCAATGAATGAATAGCTCTTAGTATCCATTATACATAGTACAATGATCTAGATTGTTAAAGTGATTTAAACGTATTCCATTACCTAAGTCTATGTATTGTATTATAGCTTAGTATCCAATTTTCTAGATTGTTAATGATGAGTGAATCCACGCTATTACTTTTCTGCTTATTTGATTCATTATGCTCCTTATTGTATGTAAATTTGTAAGTTTGGTTGACTGAATAAGTTCACAATTAAGGTTCAACTCACAATTCAACAATCCTTTGCTCCCTAATAGCACCTGGACATCCCAGTTACGGTTATGAAATGGTCTATTTTTTATCAAAAAATGGTATATTTATAGTTTTCTACCGAACACCAAAGCTTTGGGGATTTATTTGATACGAATGCCTGCTTGGTTCAATAACTTGAAAGTGGATTTTTGTAAAAATTCCAACTTAAAATCCTTCAACCATCATAACTCTAATAAGTTTTACAATTTTTCTGCCGCCAATATACGTGGAATTGCTCCCTCTTTCAAATGACTGTTGAGAATCGTTATAAAAACAGTTTTTTTAGGGGTTCACTCTAAAGCAAAAATATTCGACATCTAATTTTAACAGCCCAGTTTTTAATTTGCAGCACTCACACATCTATTTGTATTACTGTAAATTCTATAAACCTGAAATTTGATTGGCTGATACACTGCCTGGCCAAAAGTATTGGAACACCATATTGCTCTCCATCATATGTAACACTAAATGGGTCTAGCTATGGTCGCCAATCAATTAAAACCACCAAGGTTAATGAAATCTAACATCAATTTCGAATTATACACACTCGAATAAATCAATCTAGAATGTTCCTATAGATAATCCTTTCCAAAGCACAGTTGCTAGTACCTGTATCACCTTATGCCACTTGCCACCATTATATATTATGGGAACAAGTGGATCAAAGTGGCACAAGCGATATTAATTCCTTTTAGGCATAATTGATGAATAGAAAACTTCTAAACTGAGTAATTCGAGTGTGTACGTAGATTTGAATTTGATATCTGATTTTCAGTTGTCGTGATTTTAATGAATTGGCCTCCAGCTAGTGCATTAGAATCCTATAATATAAGGGATTACAATCAAAACCGGTGGTTTCTTACTACAGTACACCTTCGATAGTCCGAACCTTGCCAATCCGAACCCTCGCTAATTCGAACACTTCATTCTTAAAATCCGAACACCCAAAATATAATTTTATTCGCCTCTATGATTTGATAAACGTTTATAAACTTAAATCTATCAATAAGATTGTGAAACCTTATTAAATATGCAATCACAGCGAAATAATATCCTTAATATTCTAACAACACAAATTTATTATAATTAATGCCCCATTGAATTAGTGTTATTTCACTAATCGGAACAAATTCGTTAATCCGAATGTTTTTTTCGATCATTGGAACAGAGCTGTTCGGATTAGCGAGGGTGTACTGTATCGTTTTTCTTTTTGTTTGAACCTAAAAATGGTTCTAACTGTAGTTCATATTCTCTATGTACCCATTAACCATAATGCAAATTTTATATCTTGTAGTAAAATCCAGTTTCGAACTTTGAGAGATTAGAATAAAGCTGACTTGATTTCACACGTACATTTGTATCCTCCTTTAACAATACGACAATTCTACTAAGCTGAATACCTTTTCTTCTATGTTGTTCTGTGTCATTTTCTAGTATCCAAATTTAAGGTAGGAAGGATGTGTCATATGCTGCTATAAATAGAAATGAATTCCTATAAAAGGAGATGTTGAACAGTGAGATTATCTTCTTCAAAACTTCAGCTCAACCAATCATGATTAGTAGGCTAGTTCTTGCTCCAATCTTCTTCATTCTCCTCGGTTTCACTCACGGGCAAATAGCCGATGTGTGTAATGTCACCAATGTAGGGGATTTCAATTTTAGGGGAAATGACATTTTTGTCTGTGAGAGAACTGGTTTGTTCCCCTTGACGTATGAATTTGTCCCCGTGTGCTCTTCTGACCTATATTCTTGTGTTGACTGTGATCTCAGCTGTCAGAATGGAGGCGTATGCGTGAATAGTTTCTTTAGTTTTTTTGACCAATGTCTTTGCCAGGAAAATTGGGGTGGCGATACCTGTGAAATTTCCGTCAGCGGGTGTGAGAAAGATTCGGTCTGTGTGCTGGAAAATGTCGTAACTGTCACATGTAAACAATCTTCTCCATCTCAGAGAGGTTACTTCGTGCAAAGGTGTCAAATGCCAGGTGTGAACTGTAACCCATCTAGTTGCGAAACTACATGTCGAAATGGTGGGAGGTGCATTACTAGAGAATCTACATTCTTTTTTCTTTCTTCAACAGTGGAAGAGTGTCTTTGCACTCCTGGATATTTCGGCTCCACCTGTTCATTCAGCGACTCAACCACCTCAAACGTATCGAGCCTGTGCAGTACCATTGACATCTCCTTCGGAACAAGTGCTGGCTACAAAGCAACAGCTACCTCGGCTTTACTCGCAGCAGCAATCCTCTGCCTATACCTCACCTCTCTCATCTAACATCTGTCTTTCACTACTTTACTTCTTTACTAGCTATTTACTAGCTTTTTACTACCCTTTACTACCCTTTACTATTTTCATCAGCTTTAGGTTATCTTGGTAATAATGATTTTTATTATTTCCAGTAGTTGTGTGGAGTGTTTATTATAATATTAAAGTTTTGTGTTACTAATGTGTTTACTCAATAGACTGGATATAAGGTTATAAAATGTCACACTCGATTTAACATAGGAAAAGCAGTTCAATCTATTTCCCGCATAGATAAGCGTGAATAGATTTGTATCATTGAGTTAACTGTTCTCTAAAATACAATTCAGATAACTTAAGTAGAAGAAAGTTCCTTCACAGAAGAGGAGAGTATGCATTTGCTATTTACGAAGCTAATCCACAAATTTCTTGTGTTAACCTCAAAAATGTAGGAGCATATTTCCATCCATCGAATCGTACCCGACCCTTAAATATCATCGTATTTTTTGCTATCCCATAGAATAAAGTTTTACAGCAGAATTTTCCTATTCCATTTATCCAATGACACGCATGGTTATATTCATTGAAAAGCCTCTTATTTCTGAAATAATAATTTTCTATGGTTGAAATCAGGTTAACAATTAATGATCGCACTGGCTTCTATTCGAAGATATAAGGTATATATGTATTAATATGCTGCTGCCATTAATTATTAATATGAAATTATTGTAAAATTTCAGAGGAAAAAAGGTATACAGTAGAACTCAGTTAGTACGTACCCCTCCGGGAAGTGGAAAAAGTACGTACTATCCGTAAGTACTTACTAACCGAGTTGATATTACATAGGAATCTATATAATAAATGAATACTGGGAAAGAGAAATGAGTACGTACTAAGCCGAAGTAAGTTGTATCCCGAGTTCTACCGTATATTAAATCTTGAAATATTGACCTTATTATTAATAAAGCCTACCATCTTCAGTTAATAAGGCATATCGATATTTCTTTGGAAGCATTTCCAATGGAAATATAGAGATGATATCTGTGTATAGTCAAGCAAAACCTATTTATTCATGAATTTCGTTTTCCTAAATGCTTACTGAGTTATTTCATAGCATTCACTTAATCCATTAAGGAGTCTAGCTCCTGGATTGTGATTATGATGGCTGGCACGAGTTCATTCACGTAAAACCTTTTTACATTGAATGTATTGAATAGAAACCGAATGTATAGAATATAATATTTGAAATAAATTATGGCTAATACAAATTTATGGTATCTAAATTTGAATGGAATATTTGGGTGTACGCAATAATGTGAATTCTTTTTGTTTAGTTAAATTGCATTATAAACTCGAGGAATGTATAAATAGAATGGAATTCTATATATTTGCATATATTACAATACGATCAATCCTTCGCTATGTTCCATCCAATCATATTCCTGATGTTTCTCTCACTTTTCCTGCCGTTTAGTAGGCAGCAGTTTGTGGTTACTGATGTATGTAACTCAACTACTTTATTTGGGTTTAGGTACATTAATAACAGATTTGAAGTATGTCAGGGAGCTGGAAATCCGACTACATATGAATTTGTACCAATCTGTGAGTCCGCTACTTCCGCTACTTACTCATGTACTAACTGTAGTTTGACCTGTCAAAACGGTGGTACATGTGTAACAGTAACTGGATTTAGTTTATGTCTCTGTCCACAGAATTGGGGAGGTTCGACATGTAATACTCGAGTTGATAATTGCGTTTTAGGTACAGCCTGTTTAACAGATAACATTCCATTTCGTCAATGTATTTCTTCTGTTCCATACGGAGAAACATATTTCCAAGACAACTGTCAACTTCCCGGAGTAAATTGTAATCCATCTTCTTGTTCTTTGACCTGTCTGAATAATGGAACATGTATTACACAAACAGTCCAAGGTAATACTAGGGAATTTTGTCAATGTGCGAATGGATATAATGTAACAACTCTCTGTGATACTATGATAACTCCTTTCAATGAATCCACTCTTTGCAGTGCTGGTTACAATGTATCTGCTCTGTGGACACTAATAACATTATCAGTATTTGCTCTCTACGTTATCTCTGTGATATGATAATGCTAGATGTTTAACGTTATGTCTGATATAATATTCCATTTTGTTTGCTGATGTAGTTGTAGTATCAGCCTTCTATTCTTCTGCTTCATTATTTGTATTATTACATATATGTAGATTAAACTAATGCTAACACGTATGCTCATTAATTAAATAATGGGTGCCAAAGGGCGGGCAGGCCAAAAAATACCCTTTCAATAAGTTCTCTTTAAGTATAGAGGCTTGTTATATAGTCTAACCGGGCAAAAGTATTTGAAATCCTTACTATTTCCATCATAACTAGTTATAAGTGGGTCTATTCTTGGAGAGATATGTAATCAAACTGTAACAGATACTGGAATTTCGATTTCAAATTCATATTCTACACATTCGAATTACTCAGGTTTGAAGCCTTCTATTGCTATATTCATTCATAAGTAGAATTTGTATGTCACCTTGTGCCACTTTTCACTCCAATTACCATTATACATGATGACGAGGAGTGGCACAAAGTGGCACAGTTTGATGAATCTTAACCTTAGAAGTGAATAAATCAATAGAAGGCATCTAACCTGAGTAATTCGAATGTGCAGAATATGAAATTGAAATCGAAATTATAATATCTGTAACAGTTTGATTACATTTCACTCATGAATACACCCACTTTATCACTAATTATGATGGAAGATAGTAAGGATTTCAAATACTTCTGTCCGATTAGAGATATACAAATGGTGCTTTAATGTTCTTGTAATCCTATTTAAATATTCTACTGTCAACCCAACCTGAACTACTGATAGAACATGAACTAGTCGCTAAGAGTTAAATTACAGCTCTTGTCTAGTGTATGATTGACTATGATTGATTAATAGTGACTGTTCAACAAACTTTGTAAGATTGTGCTAGATATTTGATCAGAGATAAATGTACCATCCTGTACCAGTATAATGTACAAGTAATACAGTATCTTGTTTCAGCACATTCTGTACGAGTAATACAATGAATGCCAGTCACCCTCGTACTACATGCCAATTCGTGCTAAGTCAACAGAAAATCCTGCTTTTCATTGTGTTCTTACAAGTATCTCATCCAAAATACCATAGAAATCGTACATTTCATTTTATTATTTGGCATGGGTTGACTTAGTGCTTTTGTGTGAGTTGGTAGTTGGAAATACTAGTTAGGTAAGAATCCCTAACAGTGTAGATTACGTCTAGTGGGGGGATTCGATCTAATTTTATGTGCATAAATAAAACGACGAAGATAAGATCCAAGCCACTATCAACTATATTCGTTTTATTGTATGTATTACATCAATTTTCTTTCATCTGAATTCTATAGGGTATTCTGTTCCTATTTGAGATATATGATTTGTTTACTATGTAATACAGGCAGCCCTCGCCGTTCGCGAGTTTGCCATTCGCGGTTTCGACTATTCGCGGAAATTTTTTTGAGTCTTGTTTTGCTATTCGCGACTCGTTCCCTCTACTATTCGCGGTTTTTGTTACTCTCTTCAGTAGTTTCATGGGCCACCATAAGTCCATAACCTTATACTATGTATCTCCATATTATCCTGGCAATATCATTTCCTGTTTCTATTGTTCTATACTAATACTTGACGCATTGTTTCTACGTATGCTTATAATTTTATACCTAATAATTACATCATGCCTAAGAAGAAGTTGGTTGGTGATTGTAAGGATAGACTTTACTATTTAGGTATGGTACTTAGGTTTGCTTATAGGGGATCTATATTTTTCATTTATGACTACCATTTTACTTGTGCCAGTGTTTGCATCAGCATTACAGCTCAACTATTGAATCAATAACGTATTTAGCAAACAGTATCTAGCGTCGTTTTTATAATCTAGGAACGTAACCCCACTATTCTCATTGAACTTACGTCTTGCCGTTCGCGATTTTGCCATTCGCGACAATTCTCAAGAACGTAACCCCCGCGAACGGCAAGGGATACCTGTACATCAATTAATTCAATTCAATCTCCCAGTTTATTTGGACCCTATTTCTCCTTATTTGTATAGCTTCTAATAGTTTTAAATGTTATTACTATTTCTGGTCTAGATGGCTGTAATAACCGATAAGATTAACTATTGAGTGTAGCCATAAAATATACCTGGAATTCAATACGTTTTAATATAAACAATTGGAAAGCAAAATAATTTGAAAAATTATTGATAATACTTCCTGATCTACAGGGTGTAAAAGTGTTGTCACCTTTCATCTTAGCACGAATTTAATAGGTGTACAAAAATTTGATAATGGGAAAGGAAAAGGGGATATCGAAAATGTTGTGATGTCACAAAATATAGTAATGCGTGATAGCTAACGACAGGCTAAGAGTTTTGTATTTGATTACTATTGGTTCGATATCAATCAAGCATAATGATGAATAATCTAGGGTGACAACACTTTTGTTATACACTATAATCAAAGCATCGGAAGCTAGTTAGATAGAGTACAAATCCGCCATTAATATACCTAAACCTACGGATAGTAGTCAAGTCACAGGAAACAATCCTACTTGTATAGTGGCCCTTTTCTAATTTATGTTCAGGGCACATACATCATGAATATAGATCAGATTACCCATACTTGACGATATCTACTGCAGTTGAGAGTTCTTAGTAGTTAGTTAGTATTATATTGCACATACAGGATACACGAGATGTATTCTCTTACAAGAAGGCGGTACAAAATGATGTATTAGACATACAGAATACACGAGATGCTGTATTCTCTTATCTGAAGGTGGTACAAAATGCTCTATTACACACACAAGAAAGCGATATAACATGCTGTATCACACATAGTACAGGGAAGTATTTACAAAATGTAGTTGGATTCGGGTTCTAGTTACTGTCCTTATATCCCAATTCATATAGGAATAATAACCCTCGATACTTAGAGAGAACGAAACGTAATTTTTTGGCCTTTTAGCACCCGTCATTTACTGAATAAATATTAGTTAAATATATATCTACGTAAGAATACAAATAATGAAGCAGAAAAGAAGCTTGATACTATAATTAGCTTAACATCACATCAACAAACAAAAAGGAGTATTCTCTCAAACATGATTCTATTGCTAGCAATAATTATCACATCACAGAGATAGCGTAGAGAGCAAATAGAAGAATATGCAAGAGTTTTACACTAATAGACAACAATCCTACTATTTATACTATAATGATTTGCATATATCCTTAATATTAAAACTCGATTATGTTTACATAATTATATATATATATATAATTATTTTTGTATTCTTACGTAGATATAGATTATACTAATATTTATTGAGTAAATGACGGGTGCTAAAAGGCCTAAAATTGACCGTTTCGTTCTCTCTAAGTAACGAGGGTTATTATTTCCTTTATGAATTGTGATATAAGAACTGTAACTAGAAATGACACCGATTCCAACTACATTTTATAAATTCTTCCCTGTACTATGTGTGATACAGCATGTTATATCGCTTTCTTGTATGTGTAATAGAGCATTTTGTACCACCTTCATGTAAGAGAATACAGCATGTCGTGTATCCTGTATGTCTAATACATCATTTTGTACCTCCTTCTTGTAAGAGAATACATCTCGTGTATCCTGTATGTGCAGTATAATACTAACTAACTGCTAAGAACTCTCAACTGTAGTAGATATCGTCAAGTCTGGGTAATCTGATCTAATTTTATGATGTGTGTGCCCTGAACATAAGTAACACCACTAGATAATGCCAAGTCACTATACAAGTATAAATAGTAGGATTGTTTCCTGTTAGTATTCGCTCGCTCATATTCTTCGACTCGCCAATGTTGCGCTATTTGGTATTTCTCGTAGTGCTTATTACACTATTCATTTCTTCTAATGGGCAGCTTGTTGATGTGTGTAACTCGACTAATTTCTTTAGTTTTAGGGACAATAATAACGGATTAGAAGTATGCCAGTCTATGGCTGGAAATCCGGTTACATATGAATTCGTACCAGTCTGTGAGTCTTCTATTTTATCCTGTACTAACTGTAATTTGACCTGTCAAAACGGTGGTACTTGTGTAACAGTAACTATAACAACTGGAATTAGTGGGTGTCTCTGTCCACAGAATTGGGGAGGTCCGACATGTAATACTCGAGTTGATAATTGCGTTTTAGGTACAGCCTGTTTAACAGATAACATTCCATTTCGTATATGTGCTTCTTCTGTTCCATACGGAGAAACATATCTACTAGAAGTCTGTCAGATTCCCGGAGTAAATTGTAATCCATCTTCTTGTTCTTTGACCTGCCAGAATAATGGAACATGTATTACACAAATAGTCCAAGGTAATGCTATGGAAGTTTGTTTTTGTGCGAATGGATATGCTGGAACTCTCTGTGATACTATGACAACTCCTTTCAATGTATCTACTCTCTGCAGTGCTGGTTACAATGTATCTGCTATGTGGGAACTAATAGTATTAGCAGTATTTGCTCTCTACGTTATCTCCGTGATGTAATAATGTTAGATTTTGAGCCAGGATATTCCTTTTTTGTTTGATAGTATATATTCCTTTTTTTAGATAGAATATTCCTTTTTGTTTCCTTTACTTTGTATTTCTATTCTTACATGTATATACAGTAGGACGACATAATTATTTAGAATTTTGTTTTTGTTAGAAAACCAAGTGCTATCAATTCAATAAGTTATGGTCATAGACGAAATCAATTTTATTTATATTTCTATGTATTATGGAACTACTAGATTGCTTATGATAGCAACTTGCACTTTACTTTACAGGATGCGGCTGTGGAATCTTGAGAGGTTTCATAGTTTTTGTCATTTTTTTCAATCTTTATGTTTTTATTAAATATATTTTCATTAAATAGCTTACAAACTTTCTCTAATGTCCCAGAAACATAAGCGGGAACAAATACAAGTATTATCCGAAGTTGGTAAGCACACTCCTAGGGCTATATCTCAACTTTTATCCGTTAGTCTGGCAACGGTCTACAATACACTCAACCGCGTTAAGACAGGCCGCACTCTTGAACATGGGGTAGGTGCGGGTAGACCAGCAGTAAAGTACCAGGCAATAAAAGGAAGTCTTTCGCAACAGATTCGTAGGTCTAAAGGAGCAAAAACTATCAAGGATATGCATGCAAATTTAAAGATTCCCGTGAGTAAACGTACTGTTGAGCGAGCACTTGCAAGACTCCAGTACAAGAAGGTCTTTCCGGTTAAAACCTTCATGCTATCCGAGAAGAACCGTATTAAAAGAATGGATTGGGCAAGGAAATACGAGAAAAAACACTGGAGGAATGCTATCTTTTGCGATGAAGCTTCCTTTTGGTTGCATGGAGGTAGGGTGAAGATGTGGACAAAAGCTGGAAAAAAACGCTGGCAACCTGTCCCGAAGCATAGCCAAAAGGTGCACATCTGGGCGGCATTTTCGTCAATGGGAACTTTTCCCTTATGTATATTCCGTCAGAATTTAACAGGAGTCTTATACTGCAAAATCCTACAATGGCATTTACTATCCCAGGCAGACGTTTTCCATCAAAATAACTGGTTTCTTGTAGAGGATAACGACCCTAAGCACACGTCCAAAGTTGTGAAGACGTTTATGGAAGAAAATATGCCTCGGAAGTTGTTAGATTGGCCAAGTCAAAGCCCTGATATTAATCCAATAGAGAATTTATTCGCTTGGATTAAATATCAACTCAATAGGCTCCCGCACCGAAGGCCTACTACAGTTTCCGCACTGGAGTTCAAGTTGAAACAGATTTGGAATGGGATAAGTCCGGAATTTTTGGAACCATATTGGCATTCTATGCCCAAAAGATGTAGAATGGTAGTGAATAATAGTGGATACCCTATTAAATATTGAAATACTAACAAATAACTTTTCTTATGACTATTCGTTTCAGGAAATAGACTATTTAATATAGTGAACTCGAGAATTCTTTGATTCTAAATAATTATGTCGTCTTACTGTAGATTAAACTAATAGTGGTTGTAAGTACATTAATTAATTAAATAATGGGTTCCAAAAATGACCGTTCGAAGATTCGTTGTACTATATATAAATGGGGATATGATGATAAGACTGCTTTTAGTTGCCTATAATCGGACGTTTAAAGTATATGTTAAAATGACCGATAATAGTAATTAATATCATAGAAACTTAATTCAATTTATGCTTTCCTGTAAAATATTTTCAAACACGGCACCTACATAGATATGTATATGTTATAGTCAATATGTAAAATCAGGCAATTCATAAATTGGCTAATTCACTTAGTTAATTGTTTAAAATGATTGAAATTTTCAGGCAATTTAGAAATTGAATGAAAATTCTAGCACTGAATTTGAATGTTTAATCATGACAGACTCCCAAAGGTATAAAAGGAAAACATCACATTACAAAACATTGAATTGATAACAAATAACATTCGAATCCTATTATTGAATTTGAGGTATAAATATCGAAATTCGGAATTCGACAGGAAAATCTACACCAGTGTTCCTCAAACTAATTTAGCACACCGCCCCCTAATCAGGATTTTACTGTCGACACCGCCCCCTCCCCTTACTCATGATCCGTACGCCATCAACAGTGTAATTATTGTATTAATTAGTCACGGAAAACCATTGACAGTGTGATTATTGTACTTTCTAGCTCTTACAACTACAGTTAATGTTGAAATTTGTTTCAAAGATTGACCAACAATATTCTAGAATACATATTTTTTTTGAGGTTCAAATATCGTAGATGTATTGGTTCAAATATCGTAGATGTATTCTTGGACACTACGAGATACCTAGATGTGATGATGTTGATAAGTTGATTCGCAAACGTAAGGATAATTCTGAGGACCCTACACATTTTGCTCATAATTAATGAGATGTTTGACATTATTAAACGTGCTCATATTCAAACTGGTCATGTTAACCTTGACAGACAAGGTCTTTGACATGTCAATCCATGGCTGGTGATAATCGTATTGAAGTCCGCCTAATGGCCTTCGTTTTGCCGAATTTCAGATAAACAGGAGCTATCATTCAGGCATTAAATGGACGTCACCATTTTTCTACGCGCCTAGACTCATTTGTATATAGCAATTTTATATATGTTTTATGCCACGCTGCTAAGTAGGCGTATACCGCGCTCCTAGCCCCAAAATCATACGCTTAGTTATGATTCATGGGATCAAATACGCGCCTCTAGCCGCGCCCAGTACGCCTGGATGAAAGCCTGCTTGGAAATATTAAAATACATGAAATATGAGGAACTGTGTATACGCAGCTTATTCTCCTGATGAATCCAATAATACTAATGTGCATTTTACAAATACCTCACAGTCAAATTCACAGAATATATCAACGGATGATCTTGTAGAAGTGCATCGAAATAGTATTCAACGTAAGCGAGCTCGAGATGGCTTGGTGGTTCAGAGTTGCGCTATGGTTCAACGCAGTCGACTTGAACAAGTTGCTGGTGATCCTGGTGATAAGGTGACTATCCCGATACTCTTGGTCGAACGTGGTAAAGGTGACCCACGAATCATAATGGATATTATTCTGGATCGAGATGAGAGAGAACTGTATCGCATAGCAGTTCGCTTGGGGATACTTAAATGACTTTAGCGAGAAATCATTTTGATCTTTGTCCACTTTACAACTACGAGGATATATAGGATATATAGGATATAAGATGTGGAGGTTGTACTTCGTGAGGCTGTGCACCAAGAATAGAATTGTGGTGGTCAATGTTTTACAAAATGTAACTGTGCAGTAACTGAAAGGGCTGTAGAACTGACAGGTGTAAGTGTTTCAAAGCCCGACAAATTTGCAATGGTAGGTGTCATTCAAGCCTCACTTGCAAAAATAAAGAAGTATAATCCCATTTATTTATAACTTTAAATCTTCATATCTCTTGCCTCCTGCTTCGTATACTAATGTTGTGCTTCTTTTCTCTTGCTTAATCCATTTATTAATGTTGTCCTTGGTTTGTTATATTTAAAATATCCCAAATTAATTCAGTCAAAGTGAATAATGACCTCAGGCAATCCTTATATATTACTTATGTATATAGTATATATATATATACTATATAGTAGAACTCGGGATAAGACGTAGTTCGGCTTAGTACGTACTCATTTCTCTGAACCAAAATTCTTTTAATATATAGATTCCTGTAATACAATCAACTCGATTAGTAAGTACTTACGGATAGTAGGTATTTTTTTCAGTTTCCCGGAGGGGTACGTCTTATCCGAGTATACTGTATGTATATACTAGTATAGACGTATATATATATATCTGTAACGAATCCAGTCTTCCGGTGGACACAAAGTGTCCGCCAGCCGCGCAGCGCAAGCAAGGAAAGTCCGTTTGTAATGAGTAGTAGTGACAATATATTTGACATAAATTAGCTCTTTTCACATCCAAATCACTCATCTTAGAAAATGTTGACATAAATACTCTAAGTATCCGAATAAACGCACCCCCAGTTTATTAATCTCTTCCCTGTACTATGCTCTGGCTACGCCACTGAGTAAGTGCAATATACCCCGTCATTTACTGAATAAATATCAGTTAAATCTATATCTACGTAAGAATACAAATAATGAAGCAGAAAAGAAGCTTGATACTATACTAGCTTAGCATCACATCAACAAACAAAAAGGAATATTCTCTCAAACATGATTCTATTGCTAGCAATAATTATCACTTCACAGAGATAACGTAGAGAGCAAATAGAAGAATATGCAAGAGTTTTACACTAATAGACAACAATCCTACTATTTATACTATAATGATTTGCATATATCCTTAATATTAAAACTCGATTATGTTTACATAATTATATATATATATATAATTATTTTTGTATTCTTACGTAGATATAGATTATACTAATATTTATTGAGTAAATGACGGGTGCTAAAAGGCCTAAAATTGACCGTTTCGTTCTCTCTAAGTAACGAGGGTTATTATTTCCTTTATGAATTGTGATATAAGAACTGTAACTAGAAATGACACCGATTCCAACTACATTTTATAAATTCTTCCCTGTACTATGTGTGATACAGCATGTTATATCGCTTTCTTATGTGTAATACATCATTTTGTACCACCTTCATGCAAGAAAATACAGCATCTCGTGTATCATGTATGTGTAATATAATACTAACTAACTGCTAAGAATCCTCAACTGCAGTAGATATAGTCAAGTATGGGTAATTTGATCTAATTTTATGATGCATGTACCCTGAACATAAATTAGATAAGAGCCAAGTCACTATACAAGTATAAATAGTAGGATTTCTTCTTGATAGTACTCGCTCGCTCATATTCTTCAGCTCGGCAATGTTCCGTTATTTGGCATTTCTCATAGTGCTTATTACACTGTTCATTTCTTCTAATGGGCTGTTTGTGATTACTGATGTGTGTGACTCGGCTGCTAATCTCGGTGGGTTTAGGTACATTAATGACGGATTCGAAATATGCCAGTCTATGGCTGGAAATCCGATTACATATGAATTCGTACCAGTCTGTGACTCTTCTACTTACTCCTGTGATAACTGTAGTTTCACCTGTCAAAACGGTGGTACATGTGTAACAGGATCTGTATTTAGTTTATGTCTCTGTCCACAGAATTGGGGAGGTTCGACATGTAATACTCGAGTTAATAATTGCGTTTTAGATACAGTCTGTTTGACAGATGGAATACTATTTCGTGTATGTTCTCCTTCTGTTCCATTTTCAGAAACGTATTTTCTAGATGTTTGTCAGATTACCGGAGTAAATTGTAATCCATTTTCTTGTTCTTTGACCTGCCAGAATAATGGGAGATGTATTACACAAACAATTCAAGGTAATACTAGGGACTTTTGTTTATGTGCGAATGAATATACTGGAACTCTCTGTAATCTTACGAGAACTCCTTCCAATGTATCCACTCTTTGCAGTGCTGGTTACAATGTATCTGCTCTGTGGACACTAATAGCATTAGCAGTGTTTGCTCTCTACGTTATCTCTGTGATGTGATAATGTTATGTTTTTGAGTTAGGATATCCCTTTTTTGTTTGATAGTATATATTCTTTTTTTAGATAGAATATTCTTTTTGTTAGATAGAATATTCTTTTTGTTTCCTTTACTCTGTATTTGTATACTTATATGTATATATATTAAAATAATAGTGATTGTAAGTATATGAATTAATTAAATAATGGGTTCCAAAAATGACCATTCGACGATTCGTTATACTATATATAAATGGGGATATGATGATAAGACTGCTATTAGTTGCCTACAATCCAAGGGTTAAAGTCTGTTTTAAAATGACCGATAGTAGTAAATTAAAATCAGAGAAACCTAATTCAATTTATGCTTTCCTGTAAAATATTTTCAAAGACGGCCCCGGCATAGAAATGTATATGTTATAGTCAATATGTAAAATCAGGCAATTTAGAAATTGACTGAAAATTCAAGCACTAAATTTGACGGACTAACTAACTGCTAAGAGCCCTCAACTGCAGTAGATATCGTCAAGTCTGGGTAATCTGATCTAATTTTATGATGTGTGTGCCCTGAACATAAGTAACACCACTAGATAATACCAAGTCACTATACAAGTATAAATAGTAGGATTTTTTCCTGTTAGCACTCACTCGCTCATATTCTTCGACTCACCAATGTTGCGCTATTTGGTATTTCTCGTAGTGCTTATTACACTGCTCATTTCTTCTAATGGGCAGTTTGTGATTACTGATGTGTGTGACTCGACTGCTAATCTCGGTGGGATTAGGTACATTAATGACGGATTCGAAATATGCCAGCCTGAAGGAAATCCGAATACATATGAATTCGTAGCAGTCTGTGACTCTTCTACTTTCTCATGTACTAACTGTGATTTGACCTGTCAAAACGGTGGTACATGTATAACAGCATCTGGAAGTAGTGGGTGTCTCTGTCCACAGAATTGGGGAGGTTTTACATGTGAGACTCGAGTTAATAATTGCGTTTTAAATACAGCTTGTTTGACAGATAACATACCATTTCGTATATGTCTTCCTTCTGTTCCATACGCAGAACCGTATTTACAAGAAGTCTGTCAAATTCCCGGAGTAAATTGTAATCCATCTTCTTGTTCTTTGACCTGCCAGAATAATGGGAGATGTTTTGCATTTACATCCCAAGGTAATACTATGGATAATTGCTTATGTGCGAATTGGTATAGTGGAACTCTCTGTGATACTACGACAACTCCTCGCGATGAATCCACTCTATGCAGTGCTCTGAGGCACTAATAGTATTAGCAGTATTTGCTCTCTACGTTATCTCCGTGATGTAATTATGTTATGCTTTTGAGTTAGGATACTCCTTTTTTTTAGATAGAATATTCTTTTGTTAGATAGAATATTCTTTTTTTAGATATAATATTCTTTTTTTAGATATAATATTCTTTTTTTAGATATAATATTCTTTTGTTAGATAGAATATTCTTTTTTTAGATAGAATATTCTTTTTTTAGATAGAATATTCTTTTTTTAGATAGGATATTCTTTTTTTGTTAGATAGAATATTCCTTTTTGTTTCCTTTACTCTCTATTTGTATTCCTACATGTATAAACGTATAGATTAAATTAATAGTAGTTGTAAGTATATAAATTAATTAAATATTGGGTTCCAAAAATAACCATTCTACGATTCGTTATAATATGTACATGCATAAATGGGGATATAATAATAAGACTGCTTTTGGTTGGTTATAATCCTACGTTTAAAGATAATAGTAAATTAAAATCGGAGAAACTTAATTCAATTTATTCTTTCCTGTAAATATTTTCAAACACCACACCGAGATAGATATGTATATGTTATAGTCAATATGTAAATGTAAAGGCAATTTATAAATTGCCTGAAAATTTCAGTCGATTCATAAATTGACTAATTCATTATTATTATTATTAATTGTTAAAATGACGAAATTTTCAGGCAATTGACTGAAAATTCAAGCACTGAATTTGACGGATTGCCTGAATGTTTAATCATGACAGACTCCCAAAGGTATAAAAGGAAAACATCACATTACAAAACATTGAATTGATAACAAATAACATTCGAATCCTATCATTGAATTTGAGGTATAAATATCGAAATTCGGGATTCGACCGGAAAATCTACACCATACCTGATACTACATAGATAATCCTTTAGAGGTTCGTTTTAGAGAATTATTAATTCCAAAAATCTCTGAGCAAAGGTTGACTAAGGATCAATACTATGAGTTAATTGGTCAAGTAAAGGAAGTTTCTATATATCAACAACGAAATCTAATAGGCAATAATGTTACATTCTTGGACACTACGAGATACTTAGATGTGGTGATGTTGATAAGTTGATTCGCAAACGTAAGGATAATTCTGAGGACCCTACATATTTGCTCATATTAATGAGATGTTTGACATTAATAAACGTGTTCATATATGGCCCTGTTCGGAACTGAACCACGAATTGCACTACGTACAAATACACTCCACTTGGAAGCAGGGTTTCATCCAGCTTTCCAAAGTCATACGCCTAAATGGAGGTCACCATTTTTCAACGTTTTATGCCACGCTCTAGGTAGGCGTATGCCGCACACATTGTACAGTGTCTCAAAGTCTGTTTTTTTCGTTTTCCGCTAGCACATCTTAATGGTAGAAATTTGGGCACTCAAGGAATTGTTTAGGACATACCAAGGAATCAAATACTTCCAAAATCGAATCATAGATAGTCTACCATATTTGCAACTTCATAGGACCAGAAGAAAGTTAAAATGACTTCCGCAATAAAGTATAAATAAAGGAGTATAATCCCATTTATTTATAACTTTAAATCTTCATATCTCTTGCCTCCTGCTTCGTATACTAATGTTGTGCTTCTTTTCTCTTGCTTAATCCATTTATTAATGCTGCCCTTGGTTTGTTATATTTAAAATATCCCAAATTAATTCAGTCAAAGTGAAAAATGACCTCAGGCAATCCTTATATAATACTTATGTATATATATATATCCTTACTATTAAAACTCGATTAATGTATATTTATTTATTTATCCTTACTATTAAAACTCGATTATTGTGTATGTGTATATATCCTTACTATTAAAACTCGATGATTGTATATATATATATATCTGTAACGAATTGATTGAAGAAACTGCCGGGCGCAGAAGGCTGATTTTTGGCATGTGGGAGTCTTTTGGCTATGGCTCCAGTAAGTTCTGAGTTCAGAGCAAAATGTCGACTCATCATGGAATTATGACGTCATTGTCACATTTTTAAAAGTTAAGCAATACAGTTATTCGAACATAACTCAGCCATTATAGGAGATAGAAGGCTGAAATTTTAATAGAATCTGTATCCTAACATATCTCACATATGATGCAGCTATCATCAAAAAATGATGACTCATCACTTTGTTATGACGTCATCATTACGCATCAAAAATTTTAAAATTGACAAATTTGGTGATTTTTCGAGTGATATCGATTAGCACAGTAGAACAGACATATTTATATATGTTATTTCCCTTATAATTAACCAATGTGACTCCAGGCGACCGAAGGGAGCCTCCGGCGGACACGAAGTGTCCGCCAGTCGCGCAGCGCAAGCAAGCGCGAAGCGCGCTTGTATATATATATATATATCTGTAACGAATTGATTGAAGAAACTGCCAGTCCCAGAAAGCTGATTTTTGGCATGTGGGAGTTTTTTGGCTATGGCTCCAGTAAGTTCTGAGCTCAGAGCAAAATGTCGGCACATCATGGAATTATGACGTCATTGTCACATTTTTAAAAGTTAAGCAATACAGTTATTCGAGCATAACTCAGCCATTATAGGAGATAGAAGGCTGAAATTTTAATAGAATCTGTATACTAACATACCTCACATATGATGCAACTATCATCAAAAAATGATGACTCATCACTTTGTTATTACGTCATCATGACTCATCAAAATTTTAAAAATTGATAAATTTGGTGCTTTTTCGTGCGATATAGATTATAACAGTAGGACAGACGTATTTAGAGATGTTATCTCCCTTATAAATAACCAATGTGACCCCAGGCGACCGAAGAGAGCCTCCGGCGGACACAAACTGTCCGCCAGCCGCGCAGCGCAAGCAAGCGAAGCACGCTTGTATACTATATAGTAGAACTCGGGATAAGACGTAGTTCGGCTTAGTACGTACTCATTTCTCTGAACCAAAATTCTTTTAATATATAGATTCCTGTAATACAATCAACTCGATTAGTAAGTACTTACGGATAGTAGGTATTTTTTTCAGTTTCCCGGAGGGGTACGTCTTATCCGAGTATACTGTATGTATATACTAGTATAGACGTATATATATATATTTATATATATATATATATATATCTGTAATGAATCCAGTCTTCCGGTGGACACAAAGTGTCCGCCAGCCGCGCAGCGCAAGCAAGGAAAGTCCGTTTGTAATGAGTAGTAGTGACAATATATTTGACATAAATTAGCTCTTTTCACATCCAAATCACTCATCTTAGAAAATCTTGACATATATACTCTAAGTATCCGAATTAACGCCCCCCCCCCCCCCCCCAGGTAATTAAATTTCGTAAATTTAATTTGAAGTTTTATCCAGGGACAACATTTTCATATGTATTACATCTATAATCTTCTGCTTAAGTATTTGGATTCTAAAAGAATATTGTATTCATATTCTGGATAATATGATACGTATTACTATGTAACGTAAATTGATTTCAATCTTGATTTACATACTACGTAGCTTTTCAATTACTCTATTCAAAAGTTAAATATTTTTAACCCGTGACACCTAGTGTCGCTAACGCCATCATATATAGTGGCATTAATTTATGATATGGGGCACAATGAAGTAAATGTTCAAATATTTATGTTTGAAGGAGAGTAATTGAGTTGAAGACTATAAAATGAGTAAATAGAGTGTGTAGAACGAATACTTTTGGTAGGCAGTGTAGATATCTTATCACAAAATGCTTCAAATCATAGATATTTTAGTCGATTCCTTTCGCAAAACTCAAACATTCTCAATTCTTTCCCCAGGCTCACCATCGTAAAATGCCACTCCGTCACCCCCTCGGTTCAGAAATTCACTTTTCACTTTCAATTTCCTAATATTCTAAACAGAAAATGCTGCTTTCCCTCTTAATATTATAGACAATTCTACAAAAGTCCATTCTGACAAATGACAACTTCAATTATTCTGACAAATGCAGTTTGCCATGTTAAAGCTAGTTATTGGATATAAGGACAGTAACCTAAACCCGACCACGATTCCAACTCTATGCTTTGAATAAACGTATATAAACTTAAATTTATCATTAAGATTGAGAAACCTCGTTAAAAAAGCAATCATAGTGAAATAATATCCTTAATATTCAAAAATACAAAATTTTTATAATTAATGCCCCATTGAATTAGTGTTATTTCACTAATCGGAACAAATTCACTAATCCGAACGAATTTTTCGATCTTTGGAACAGAGCTGTTCGGATTAGCGAGGGTGTACTGTAATATATTAGTCTAATTAAAAGAAGTATTGGAGATCAATTAGATCCAGGATTCTGTATATGTAATACAGCATCTCGTACCAGGATCTTGTATGTGTAATACATCATTTTGTACCACTTTATGTAAGAGAATACAGCATCTCGTGTATCCTGTGTGTGTAATATAATACTAACTAACTTCAAGAAGAACTCAAGAAGAACTCTCAACTGCAGTAGATATCTTCAAGTATGGGTAATCTGATCTAATTTTATGTTGTAGTGCCCTGAACATAAATTAGATAAGTGCCAAGTCACTATACAAGTATAAATAGTAGGATTTCTTCTTGTTAGTACTCGCTCGCTCATATTCTTCGACTCGGCAATGTTCCGCTATTTGGTAATTCTCATAGTGCTTATTACACTGCTCATTTCTTCTAATGGGCTGTTTGTGATTACTGATGTGTGTAACTCGACTGCTAATGTCGGTGGGCTTAGGTACATTAATAACGGATTCGAAAGATGCCAGTCTATGACTGGAAATCCGACTACATATGGATTCGTACCAATCTGTGACTCTTCTATTTACTCATGTGATAACTGTGATTTGACCTGTCAAAACGGTGGTACATGTGTAGTGCAATTAGGAAGAAGTTCTTGTCTCTGTCCACAGAACTGGGGTGGTACGACATGTAATATTCAAGTGAATGATTGCGTTTTAGGTACAGTCTGTTTGACAAATGGTATTCCATTTCAGAGATGTGAACCTTCAGTTCCATTCGCAGAACCTTTTATAGATGACAACTGCCAGACTCCCGGAATAAATTGTAATCCATCTTCTTGTTCTGTGACCTGTCAGAATAATGGGAGATGCATTACGATTGCGTTACTAGGGATCCCTTTCCCAGGTTGTTTATGTGCGAATGGATATGAGGGAAATCGCTGTGAAAATATGATTACTCCTTCCAATATATCCACTCTTTGCAGTGCTGGTTACAATGTATCTGCTATGTGGGCACTAATAGTATTAGCAGTATTTGCTCTCTACGTTATCTCCCTGATGTGATAATGTTATGTTTCTGACTTAAGATATTGCTTGTAATATTATAAACGTTGATTCAAAGCAAAGAGGCGAATTATACTTTGGGTGTTTGGATTGTATTCGGATTAGCGAGGGTGTACTGTACAACATTTTGTACGAGTAATACTAAACTAATTGTTAAGAATCCTTGAAAGTATTACATGACGTGAGTCTAGGTGATCTCCTGATCTATTTTTATGAAGTATGTATAAATAGTAGGATTGTCGTCTATTAGTGTAAAACTCTCGCATATTCTTCGATTGCCAATGTCCTGCTATTTTATATTTTTCATAGTGCTTTTTACACTGCTCATCTCTTCCAATGGACAGTTCTTTATGGTTACTGAGGTATGCGACTCGTCAACTACCTCTAGGTTTAGGTACAATAATAATACCGGATTCGAAACATGCCAGTTTTTCCCTGGAAACCCGACTACTTATGAATTCGTACCAGTCTGTAACTCCTCTTTCTACACTTGTGTTGACTGTAGTTTGACCTGTCAAAACGGTGGTGCTTGCATCCTGGTAGTTACAACGAGTGTCTGTCTATGTCCGCCGAACTGGGGAGGCTCAACATGTGGGACTCGAGTTAATAATTGCGTTTCAGATTCAGTCTGTTTGACAGATGGCATTGCCTTTACTCAATGTGTCCCTTCTACTCCATACAGTGAACCATTTCTCGAAGACACCTGTCAACTTCCCGGAGTAAATTGTGATCCATCTTCTTGTTCTTTGAGCTGTCAGAACAATGGAAGATGTGTGACGCGGTCATTTCAAGGGAACACCGCGGAAGATTGTATATGTGCGAATGGATATAGTGGAACTCTCTGTGATACTATGACAACTCCTTTCAATGTGTCTACTCTTTGCAGTGCTGGTTACAATGTATCTGCTCTGTGGATACTAATAACATTAGCAGTATTTGCTCTCTACGTTATCTCCGTGGTATGGTAATGTTATAATGTTTTCTCGTTATGTGTGATAGAATATCCTTTTTGTTTACTTTACTTTATTTTTTATATTATTAGTAGTACATAGACATAGATTAAACTTATGCTAATACCTATATTAATATTTCAAAAATGGGTGCCAAAATGACATTTCGGCTGTTTGTTATACGTTTAAGTGAGGAGATATAATAATAAGACTGCTTTTAGGTGGCTGTAATCCTAGGTTTTAAAGTCAATGTAATGAAACGATGAATTCAGAGATATCATATTCTGTAACTTGATAAGTTCAAAATACATCCTCCTAACATTCAAACTTTCAACATAGATAGTCCGAATTTTGGTATAAATTCTAAGCTATGCTAACTTCTGCATAAACTTTAACTCATCTCTACCATGAGTCATACTTTGTTCTGTTTTGTAACTATTTGCCTGTTTGTTGGTTCCAACGCACAGTCTTTAGTTGTAGATACCTGTACGACAGCGAATACAGGAAGATTCGGTTTCGAGATTAACGGATTTCAAGTTTGTCAGCTCAATGGGCTAAACTTTGAATTCGTAGCGATTTGCCAGTCCGTAGCCTACAGCTGTCCTTCTTGCAATTTCGCATGTCAGAATGGAGGTGCTTGTGTCCTGTTACAAGGGACATCTGTGCCATTCTGTCTCTGCACAGAAAATTGGGGTGGTCCCATTTGTGAAGCAAGAGTCAACAATTGCACAATCGGAGAAGTGTGTGAGTCTAACGGCACTTTATCCCTAACCTGTGCACTGTCCTATCCATACATGAGGGGGTATTTTATTGATGAATGTGAGGTGGAAGGAACTAATTGTAGCCCAACCACGTGTAGTTTAAACTGCCAGAATTCTGGGAGGTGCATTAACACTTCTTCTGGCGACAGATGTTTGTGTCCTCGTCTATACAGTGGTGCCACTTGTCAAACAATGAGTTCTACTCCTCCTGTGATATCAGCTCTATGTCCTGAACATTCCGACTACGCTAACCTAACTACGCCCACGAACCAATCAGCTGTTTCCACCATGGGTCCTACTAATGGAGGTGTTAAAATTGCATTCAAGTCCACTCTATTGCCAGTAGTTATACTGGCAATTTACTTCTACTTTAGTTTTGTCTGAGTTGGTATCTTTCAACACTTTCCCCCTTGTTATATCTATGCGTGTATATTTGTGTATCGTATATGAGTTAGAGTTTCGATATAAGTAGGACGGATTTGGATTCTTTAGAGAGTTTTATTAATTCATTACTAATTATATGAAAATGTATAACATTAATTTAATTTTTAGATTATAATATTAGTCTTTAAAGACAATAGTGATTAATTTAGTTCCATAAACGTCCATGGTTCATATAATGAATTTTATATGACTCGAACAAGCGTTATAGACACATACAAATATCACCAAACATGGAACACTGGTGGTTCACAATAAGAGACCCTGACAGTAGATATTAGATATAGTTTTAATATGGATATAGTAATAAATTTGATTAAAAATCCCATGTCCTCGGCATTATCATTATATCCAATATCCATAGTACATACTTGTATGTATATACTATTTATATATAGAGAGAGAATGTTTTCTATTGAAGATTTGTCATTACATATACCGTATTGCTTCGAATAAGCGCCCGGGCGCTTATTTATTTCGTGCACCCTTTAGACCCGGCGCGTATTTTTTTCGTTCGCTGTTTTGGCCCGGCGCTCTTTTTTTTTGTTTACTACATTGACTGGCACTTTTATTTTGTAAGTCACGCATACCAATGATACCATACTACGTAGTATGCGATATTGGTTACAACAGCTAGATTGTGATTTAAAGGATGAAATTATTATTATACATTTATGGTTTGATATGATGTTCAGAGAACTAAAATGTCCCGGCGCTTATTTATTTCGCTCACCCTTTAGACCCGGCGCTTATTCAAACCGGCGCTTATTCAGGGAAATATGGTAACCTTGAATCATAGGTAACTTTGGGACTAGGTAAATTTGATCATTAGTATAAAATCAAAAAAGGGAAATAACTAAGATGGTCTAAAGGTAACATTAATAGAGGAGTTTAAGCAAATAAATCTAGACACATAACAATGAAGTGGGAAACTTATACATTACAAGATAGTACTAGGTTCAGGAAATGCACTATAGAGTCTAATCCAGAGGACAATCATAAACGAGAGAATAGTTGCAATAAGCGTGAATTTCTCTGTTGAACAGTGACAATGCATCCTAATTCATCAACAAATATTCCAGCTAGAGAAGAGAACTGTCCTTTCTCAGATCCATTCTCACCGAACTGAGTGAGTAGCTTCCCTTCATTGGAAAATACCTTCACTTTAGAGTCTCCACTGTCTGCTACTAAGATGTTGTGTTGCTGATCTAGACAGAAACAATAAGCAGAGTTAATGCTATCTTTCTTAACAACACATCTTGTCAGAATGCCTTCTCTAGAAAATACTTGAATTGGAAATTCTGTTTCAGTTAGCAAAATGTAAAATAATCCTTGAGATAGAGATATATCTCTGATTAGAGCATCTTACTCACAGAATTGAGTCTTGAGAGATATTCTGCTTTCTTCAATTAAATCTAGAGTTAACACTACTAGATTGATCCCTTTCCTTTTTCCGACATAAATATGAATATTATCTGTACAGATACCTTTGAGATAGGAACCATAAGATTTGGACTTTTCTTTCTTCTCAGTGGATTCATTCAATTTCAGAATTGCTTCAATACATTTTACGTAAATTGATTGATTGAGAAATAGAATATATTGTGGATTTTTCATTTCTTCATCTTTAACAGATCTGATCCATTCTCCTTCTCTAGAGAAAATCTGAACTCTGTGATTCCGTTGGTCAGCTACATAAATATTCTCATTTATAGGATTAGTCGCAATACCCCATGGATTATAGAGTTGACTGTCCCCACTTCCATTCTCGCACTTACTCCATTTCAGTTGATACCGAGTATCTTCATTATAAACTAGAATCTGTTGATCACAACGACACATTCTATTTATACAATCTTTCAATTCATCTACTCTCCACGTTAACTTCACATTAGGAATATCAATGTCCATTTCGCTTTTCACTGAATCGACTAAATCTAAAATTTCGATTTTAAGCTTTGATGTCGGATTCAATTTTTTGAACTTATCATCCATTTCCATCTTGTGAGTTTCCATTTCTTCAACTACCTTTTGAATTTCAATTTTCTTTCTTTCTACTTTAGTATTCACTTCTTTCCAAATATCATTCAATTCTCGGATAATTGCTTCTTCTTTCGTTTCGATAAGACTTCTCATTTCTTTGCTGACTCTTCTTACTTCCAACTTCTTCCGTTCAATCATTTCTCTAAACGAGTTCACTTTACTCTGGAGTTTGTTACTCACTCCGAATAAACTAACAGGACCAGATCCTGGATCTGCTGTTGCCATTATAGATTCGCTATTATTTCAATTAAGAACAGAGTTCAAACAATTACAATTTATTAAATAAGAAAATAATACAGTTTACTCACATTTATATTTCATCGTAATACACCACAAAGAAATCCTATATCCTCGTGACTACACTTCAACCTCATTCTTAGTTTCACATTGATACTACAGTGGATGTATGCTAGAACTCTGCTATAGATCTATATTTAGAGTTAGTTGATTAGCTATTAATAGCTCATTAGATTTACTTAAGATTGTCAACAAGAGATTTGTAGATACTCTCTATCTTTTGAATAATATTTATTCTCAGATTTTTCTATGCAAAGTAGTCATCCAGTTGGCATTAAACACTAAGCAGAATTTCATCACAGTATACTTAGTATCTATTCATAGAGATGTAATTATATGGAGACTCTATATCACATATATCCTATACCATTAATCTATACTGCTTGTCTAAGGATGTAGGGTGAGGGGCAGGAGAGTGTCTTGGAGGTAGCTGCCCTCCGATTAGACAAAGTCTGATTGGTTGTTCACTAAATTATAAATAATTGATTAGAGGGAAGTGTCACCGGAGTAATTCATAGAATTTCTAAAACCTCAAAATTAGATAATTCTGTCCAAATTATGAGATAAAAGTTATTTGCTTCCATGGCAATGCCCCCATATCCCACTGTGGGGCTTACATCACTCCGGTTGGTTGCTATGCCTCTACAAAACGTCCTGGCCACGCCCATGTACTGAACATTTAAGGACAATGTTTTTGAAGTTTTGAGATTTAATTAAGCACAAGCGCGCTTCGCTTGCTTGCGCTGCGCGGCTGGCGGACACTTTGCGTCCGCCGGAGGCTCCCTTCGGTCGCCTGGAAGTGACATTGGTTCATTATAAGGGAGATATCATCTCTAAATATGTCCATCTTAGTTTTAAAATCGATATCACTCAAAAATCACCAATTTTGTCAAATTTAAAATTTTTGATGCGTAATGATGACGTCATAACAAAGTGACATTACAAGATAGTACTATGTTCAGGAAATGCACTAGAAATTCTAATCCAGAGGATAATCATAAACGAGAGAATAGTTTCAATAAGTGGGAATTTCTCTGTTGAACAGTGACAATGCATCCTAATTCATCAACAAATATTCCAGCTAGACAAGAGAACTGTCCCTGCTCAGATTCTCAGATTAGTGTGCTTCCTATAGTATTAATATAGTAGCATAGCTACTATACTAAGTAATAGTATAGGATGCACAGTACTAAAATGAGGATGTTCCGGCCGGCCGGCCGGCCGTCCGAAATTCGTGTCCTGATCGGAGTTTAAGAGATATCGTCTTGAAATTTTTACAGGAGGTGCAAAGTAATATGGAGATGTGCACCTCAGTGTTCACACCTCGCCAAGTTCACACCTCGCCGAGATAGGTGACAAAATGTGCTGGCCAATCAAATATCTATTATTTTATAATGCAAATACATTGGAATAAAATAGTAGTGACTTATGCATACAATCAAAAGAACTATTTGTGATTGAAATTCATTGGTTCATGTGACAACCAATCAATTATCAGCTTTTATAATGCCATTCACACGATTCTATTTCATATAAATGATTGAATAATGCTATTTTGAGTCTATAATTTGATTGTTAACAACAATTAAAGTGTGTTATATGCTATGATCAATCAATTCGATCATAAAATAACTTTTAACGACATGGACTGGAATTGATTATTTAAGTATAATAAAGGTGACTTATGAGATTTGGAAGCACACTTCCATCCCGTCTGTGGGTTTTTTTTAAATTTGTACGTGAGTTTCAATCTTCTTTCTCTCAATCCCACTATTCACTTCTTCCCAAATACACTTTGTTTAGTCACATTTGTTGAATGATAGACCATTGTACGAATATTTTTACACGATAAATTCTGATATAAAAACTACTTATATAGTAATCTGTAGTGAAATTTTAATAACTACTAGAAAGTACAAACTCGGTTATCAGTAGGCAATACAGATAGCACCTGACTTAACTTCAAACGAGATGACATCCTTAGTGCTTTCTGCTCACTAAGGTTCAGCAAGAGTGTAGGCTCAGATTACATAGCAGTAGCAATGTAATTGAGAGCAAAATGCAAATGACTAGGGCGAGGTTAGAACCCATGGTCTGGGTATTAAAACTCCCTAACCTCTACACCACTAAAACAGATTTAATTTTTTAAATTAGCTAGGAATTTTACTGATTTCCCAGGCTAAAAGCTAAGTGATTTCCTTTAATACTCAAGCTTTCACACAAATGTATACTGGTGTTTAAGTTCAAGCTATTAACAATTACTTTCTAGAAACAAAATTAAATTCAACTTTCAAAAGTAAGAAACAAAGATCACAAATCAAGTAGAATAATGTACATCAAACCATAGGTTTATGCTAGTTCATGTCACCACACAAAATCTATTAGTAGAATGTTTTGAATTCAAAATAATTTTAGTTTTTCGATGTTTTTTCTGCCTTTAGTTAATTAACAATGATTAATTAAACTAGACACTGGAGACAACTAATTGTAAAATCAGTCATACTCCTCAATGTGCCATTGATAATTCATTTTAACCATCATGCCATAACAGAATTACTACTCAATGTGCCATTGATAATTCATTTTAACCATCATGCCATAACAGAATTACTCCTCAATGAGTCATTGATTATTCATTTTAACCATCATGCCATAACAGAATTACTCCTCAATGAGTCATTGATAATTCATCTTAACCATCATGCCATAACAGAATTACTCCTCAATGAGTCATTGATAATTCATCTTAACCATCATGCCATAACAGAATTACTCCTCAATGAGTCATTGATAATTCATCTTAACCATCATGCCATAACAGAATTACTCCTCAATGAGTCATTGATAATTCATCTTAACCATCATGCCATAACAGAATTACTCCTCAATGAGTCATTGATAATTCATTTTAACCATCATGCCATAATAGAATTACTCCTCAATGAGTCATTGATAATTCATCTTAACCATCCAGTAGATATGTCACTAATTATGCAATGAGTTTGAAGAACATTTGCAAGCCTGTCTACTATACATTACTGATAATAAATAATATCACAAAGATACCCCAGTTTGTCTCCACCTTTTTCAAGCAGTCGCAAGCCAGAGATCCCAGTATAGTCTACCACAGTTGGACTTATTTGATAATAACTGAGCCAAGGACTTTTGTGGGATCTCTAGTTGGTGACTGCTTGATAAAGGTAGAGGAAAACTGGGGCATCTTTATGATATTATTTGTAATAATTTGACCTAAAATGGTAGTAAAACGGTATTTTATGAGCAAGGGTTTTTCTATTGAGCTGGAAGGGGTAAATATCCTCTATATACTGAATCCTATCCCCCTGAAAATTTGGTGAATTTGAGGATTTTATTAAGATGACAGCCATAGAACATGTGTGACGGATCATTATAAGAAGATAACACTAGTTATAGACTGTTGATACAAAGTGTAGAAGTTAGAGTCGGTGGATACAGTCAATGTGTAGTATATATTTCCAATTCGTGTCAATTGTAACTACGTATCTAGCTATTTTTAGAATCTTTGGCGGGAAGAAGCCTTGCTGTTAACAGAATTTCTACCACTACTCATGACGAATTGTTAGTTAGGCTCCTTGGCCTTCTAACTCAATCAATGGAGTGTGTATCAATATCGGGCATGCCTAATTTACGGGACGGGACGGCATCTCGTCCCGTCCCGTATATTAGGCATCTTAACTCGTCCCGTCCCGTAAACTAGGCATGCCCATCAATACCACAGTATTTCCCGATGATATAACAGTATCCTCTACTCAAATGAGCATATTTGATACATGCTAACAACTTACTAATTACGCAAAAGGGATTGATTTACATTAAAATGTGCAAATTAGCATGTGGCATATACGTAGATTACTATCTCCATATTCTGGATGTTTTGACGTTGTTTCTATGAACTAGCACGCCTACAAGGTGAATATTGTAATATTAGAACCTTGCTTTTTCTGGAAGTGACTTTTCGCTTTAACATTCAAAACATTGTATTTAATTACATGACCAAAGATGAACTATCCGTTCCATAAATTGTTAATGGAATTTTTATCAGAATAATTTAACTATGAAATATTTCATCACATCTAAGTATTACTAATTTATATGACAGTCAAACCTTTTTGGTCTAATTTTCCATCTGTGATGTAGTTTCTATCTATGCATAGAAATTCTGTGGATTTTTTCTTTATTCTTCCCCCCTAACCATGAACTTGCTAAGGCTTCTAAGCGAATGCCTTGAAATTTACATTTACAGATTGTTTTCCATCTCTACTGTGGATTTGTAACCGCAAAACAGGTCCGCACCCGGGAACCTTGCCGCATGACTCATGAACCATAAAAAACTTGGGGACTTTAATCATTATTAGAAAATATAAGAAAAATACAAAACTAGGATGTACTTAAGGTACATCAATAGAGGAGTTCAAACAAATAGATCTATACATATAATACTAAGATAGAAAACCTATGTACATTACAAGATAGCACTAAGTTCAGGAAAAGCAGTAGAGATGCTAATGCAGAGAACATTCATAACAAAAGAATATTTGCAACAAGTGGAAATTTTCCTGTTGAACAGTGATAATACATCCCAATTCATCAACAAACATTCCAACTAATACAGAAAACTGTCCTTTCTCAGACCCTTTCTCACCGAACTGAGTGAGTAGCTTTCCTTCATTGGAAAATATCTTCACTTTAGAGTCTCCATTGTCTGCTACGAAGATGTTGTGTTGCTGATCTAGACAGAAACAATAAGCAGAGTTAATGCTATCTTTCTTAACAACACATCTTGTCAGAATGCCTTCTCTAGAAAATACTTGAATTGGAAATTCTGTTCCAGATAGCAAAATATAGAAAAATTCTTGAGATAGAGATATATCTCTGATTTCAGTATTTTGGTTGCAGAATTCAGTCTTGAGAGATATTCTGTTTTCTTTAATCAAATTTAGAGTTAACACTATTAGATTCATTCCCTTCCTTACTCCGACATAAATATAAATATTATCTGTACAGATACCTCTGAGATCAAAACTATAAGATTTAGACTTTTCTTTCTTCTCAGGGAATTCAGTCAATTTCAAAATAGTTGTTCTACATTGTACGTAAATTGATTGGTTGTGAAATATAATTTTTTCTGGATTTTTCATTTCTTCATCTTTCACAGATCTGATCCATTCTCCTTCTCTAGAGAAGATCTGAACTTTGTTATTCGATAGGTCAGCGACATAAATATTGTCATTCATAGGATTAGTCGTTATACCCCATGGACCATAGAGTTGATTGTCTTCCTTTCCTTTCTCGCACTTACTCCATTCCAATTGATGCCGAGTATCTTTATTATAAACTAGAGTATGTTGATCACAACGACACATTCTATCTATACAATATTTCAATTCATCCATTCTCCACGATAACTTCACATTAGGAATATTACTGTCCATTTCTCTTTTCACTAAATCGATTTTGTCTGAAATTTTGATTTCAGTATTTGATTTTGAATTCAACTTTTTGATTTTAAGTTCCATTTCTAACTTGAGGGTTTCCATCTCTTCGATTAACTTTTGAGTTTCAAGTTTCTTTTCTTCTACTTTCGTATTCACTTTTTCCCAAACATCATCCAATTCTCGGATAATTTCTTCTTCTTTCGTTTCGATAAGACTTCTCATTTCTTTGCTGACTCTTCTTACTTCCAACTTCTTCCGTTCAATCATTTTTCTAAACGAGTTCACTTTACTCTGGAGTTTGTTACTCACTCCGAATAAACTAGCAGGACCAGATCCTGGATCTGCTGTTGCCATTATAGATTCGCTATTATTTCAATTAAGAACAGAGTACAAACAATTACAATTTATTCAATAAGAAAAGAATACAGTTTACTCACATTTATAATTCATCGTAATACACCACAAAGAAATTCTATATCCTAGTAACTACACTTCAACCTCATTCTTAGTTTCACATTGATACTACAGTGGATGTATGCTAGAACTCTGCAATAGATCTATATTTAGAGTTAGTTGATTAACTATTAATAGCTTAGTTGATTTAAGATTATCTAGCATTCTTTCTAACACGTCTAGTTTTTTATAGTCACTGATTTTGGTATTATTTTATTTTAGAGTCCTGGCTTTTGAAAAAGTTTTCCAACGCACTTGTACAATGGCCATCTCTACAAGTAAATCACGTTTTGATATATAGATAAATGCAGCATAATTTGCAGTTTTGTAGATAGCTCTTACATACTTAGGGCATTCAATAAGTTCCAGGAATGACTCTGTATATCTAAATGTGATAGAGATAAGCTATATCCATTTAATCCATCGAACTCATTGAAGCCGTGCCTCCTGATTCGTATATAGGTTTGTTCTGTTCTGAAAATTTTTGCTGTCGCTCAACTCTATTTATAGACCTCAGTTTTGCGCACTTGATGCTAATTCTAGGTTTACCATTGAAAATCAATATATTTATGTTTTCATATACAGATAGTTCTAGGAATTGTATAATAGTAAAAGTTTGAATCAGATATGTAAGATCCGAATGGATTAATCGAACCGGAACTAGTCATTTGAATCCAGTGATGCAAATTCGAATAGTGTCACTTCTTATGGGATTTTAACCACTTTTCGCTCCTCAAAATGTGGCAGAGGCTGTGATCTTAAAGAAATTGATATTGCTTTGCTAGGTAAAAAAATAGGTCGCTGAAAATATCATTGTATAGGCTATTTTCCATGTAGAATTCATTGTGATGATTTATTTTGCTGTAGAATTGATGATAACAGCAATAATGGTGAAAAAAACCAGCAAAATCTATTTTTATTAAGTGCCTAAAACTGAGGCCTGTTGCATGAAAAAATGACCCACCATGGATATTCATGTAATAGGGGGAACAAAATTTCATGGAGTTTGCATGAAAAATTGCCCCCGTGAAAACCATGGATATTCTTTAGTTTCACACTAAATATTGCTGATACTATTTATATACGATACATTTATGAAAGTCATTGTTATTACTTCACACGACTAGTTTATTGATTTGCAATGCTTTAGTAAACGAATAGAAGCCAAATAGCATTCAAAATGTTTTGTATAATTATGCATTGGCATACTTTAGAATATCCATGGTAGGGGCATTTTTTCACGGGGGGAGCAATTTTTCACGCTAACCTCATGAAATTTTTCCCCCCTCATATTACATGAATATCCATGGTGGGGGTATTTTTTCACGGGGGTGCAACAGGCCTATATATGGAGTTGGGTAACCTCAAATTCTTCAAGAGCTGAACAAACCTATACACGAATTGGGAGGCAAGGCTCAAATGAGTTCGATAGATTAAATGGATATAGCCTATCTCTAATACATTTAGTTATACAGAGTCATTCCTGGAACTTATTGAATGCCCTTAGTATTACATTTATCGATCAACTACTCTCACAAATTGTAGCAGAAAATCCAGATGGTTAAGAAGTATAATCTGATTAAGTTATGTTGAGAGTATAACTTGCTTTTGTAGTAGTATATTTTGGTGAGATTATCTCTCAAGAACCTCCAACAGTAATCGGACACCATTTTCTCATTCCAGAACCTTTGCATCGGGTTTTAGTGCAGCTCCTATAGGGAGATGCCCTTATGGCATGGACGGAGTATCTCGTTCGTCCGTATATATGTATGTATGTATGTATGTATGTATGTATGTATGTATGTATGTATATATGTATGTATGTATGTATGTATGTATGTATGTATGTATGTATGTATGTATGTATGTATGTATGTATGTATGTATGTATGTATGTATGTATGTATGTATGTATGTATGTATGTATGTATGTATGTATGTATGTATGTATGTATGTATGTATGTATGTATGTATGTATGTATGTATGTATGTATGTATGTATGTCCGTACGCGCGCTACTGCGAAATCTAACAGTACAAATTTTACCAAATTTCGCATGTAGGACCTCTATATGGTATAGATGTGCACCGTTTTTCGCAAAATCTCATCACTTCCGGTTTTTATGAGTGTATATTCATATTTTAACACCACCCACTGCAAAGCTTTGCTTAAAGATATAAGTAAGATCTCAACGACTAATGTAGGGTATTTCACCACGTAGGATCCAATTTTCGCATTTTGAAAGTAATAATATGAATATTTTACGAGTTTTTAACATATGTATATATACATATTTTCACACCTTTTTAAAAAAAGTTTTGTTTTGAGCTAAAAGCGAGTTCTCAACGGCTAATGTAGGATATTTTTATATGTAGATTCCAATTTTCGTACTTAGAAAGTAGTAACCTAAGTATTTTATGAGTTCCTAACATATTTATATATACATATTTTCACACCTTTTGGAAAAAATCTTATTTTGAGCTAAAAGGGAGCTCTCAACGGCTAATATAGAATAGTTTAATATGTAGATTCCAAATTTCACACTTAGAATGCCCTAAAATGAGTATTTCCCGACGTATTCCGATATTTACATTTCATATTCCTCCCAGTCACTTCCTGGAGCTGCACTATCGGTCTGTCGACCGACATTTTTATTTGTTGTACATCTTGGTATCTTGTTGCATAACTCTTGAAACGAAGGCAAATTTGGGACTGAGTTAATTTAATCACTATTATAAATAAGAAAAAAGAAAATAACTAAAATGCGCTTAAGGAACATCAATAGAGAAATTCAAGCAAATACATCTAAACACATAGCAGCAAAATGAAAACCTATGTACATTACAAAATAGAACTAAGTTCAGAAAAGCAGTAGAGATTATAATGCAAAAGACAATCATAAACGTAAAAATTCTTGCAATAAGTGCAAAATTCTCTGTTGAACAGTGAGAATGCATCCTAATTCATCAACAAATATTCCAACTAGTGCAGAAAACTGTCCAATCTCGGACCCTTTCTCACCGAACTGAGTGAGTAGCTTCCCTTCATTGGAAAATATCTTCACTTTAGAGTCTCTACAGTCTGCTACGAAGATGTTGTGTTGCTGATCTAGACAGAAACAATTAGCAGAGTTAATGCTATCTTTTTTAACAACACATCTTGTCAGAATGCCTTCTCTAGAAAATACTTGAACTGGAAATTGTGTTTCAGTTAGCAAAATGTAAAACAATTCTTGAGATAGAGATATATCTCTGATTTGAGTATTTTGATTACAGAATTCAGTTTTGAGAAATATTCTGTTTTCTTCAATTAAATCTAGAGTTAACACTATTAGATTCAATCCCTTCCATTGACCGACATAAATATGAATATTATCTGTACAAATACCTCTTGGATCGAAACCATAAGATTTAGACTTTTCTTTCTTCTCAGTGGATTCATTCAATTTCAGAACTGCTTCACTACATTGCACGTAAATTGATTGGTTGAGGAATTGAATATTTAGTGGATATTTCATTTCTTCATCTTTCACAGATCTGATCCATTCTCCTTCTCTAGAGAAAATCTGAACTCTGTGATTCCATTGGTCAGCAACATAGATATTCTCATTCATAGGATTAGTCGCTATACCCCATGGATTAATGAGTTGATTGTCAGCATTTCCTTTATCACATTTGCCCCATTTCAGTTGATACCGAGTATCTTCATTATAAACTAGAATCTGTTGATCACAACGACACATTCTATTTATACAATCTTTCAGTTCATCCACTCTCCACGTTAACTTCACATTAGGAATATCAATATCCATTTCGCTTTTCAATGAATCAGTTGAATCTAAAATTTCCCTTCCAATATCTGATAGTATATTCAATTTTTTGAACTTATCTTCCATCTTCTTCTTGCGGGTTTCCATCTCTTCAATTACCTCTTGAGTTTGAATTTTCTTTTCTTCTACTTTAGTAATAACTTTTTCCCAAATGTTATTCAATTCTTGGATAATTGCTTTTTCTTTCGTTTCGATAAGACTTCTCATTTCTTTGCTGACTCTTCTTACTTCCAACTTCTTCCGTTCAATCATTTCTCTAAACGAGTTCACTTTACTCTGGAGTTTGTTACTCACTCCGATTAAACTAGCAGGACCAGATCCTGGATCTGCTGTTGCCATTATAGATTCGCTATTATTTCAATTAAGAACAGAGTACAAACAATTACAATTTATTCAATAAGAAAAGAATACAGTTTACTCACATTTATATTTCATCCTAATACACCACAAAGAAATTCTATATCCTAGTGACTACACTTCAACCTCATTCTTAGTTTCACATTGATACTACAGTGGATGTATGCTAGAACTCTGCTATAGATTTTAGAGTATATTTAGAGTTAGTTGATTAGCTATTATAGTTCAGTGGATTTACTTAACATTGCCAACAAGAGAATGGCAGATAGTCGCTATAGCTCTTTGAATAACATTTCTTCTCAGATTTCTTTCTGACATATTATCCTTATCCTGTCTTCGTGTGTACTACTGACACTAAGCAGCATTTTATCACAGTGTAGTATGTGGTACAAGGATTCCAGAACTGGAAAAAAAGTTGTACTGATTTTTTGTCAACTGTTTACTTGCTACTTCATTTTTTCTTCCATTTAGTTTCAGTTTATCTACTCACTACTTAATTTTACTTGCTACCTATTTTTCGACAGGCATATATTTGGATATAGTGAAGAAATTATTGATCATATAGTGTAAGGTCGAAACGAGTCTGCATGTAGCGATATGCAAAAATATTTAAGTATTTCAGAATCAAGAAATTCTTAATGATACCATGTCCAATTTCTTAAGGTGTCCGCGAAATTTACTCGCTACAATTTTTTGCCCGCCATTCAAAATATTTACTTACTACCTTTTATTTTCCTCCAAAAAAAGGTAGTAAGTAGCAAGTAAATCCCTGGTCATATCTATTAATGAGGATACATTTCTATAGAAATTCAATATGATATTTATTCCAATATAGTCATTCTACAAATCTAGTCGTGTTTGAAACTTTTCCTAATTGCTAGGACGAATGTTTTCAGGAATTAAGATTTAATTGAGTAAATTTTCTAAGATTTAAGAAAATAATTTAAGCTAAAATTGGTTTCACTGGTTTGTTACGATCGTTTGACTATACAGTTTCTGTCATTTGAGATTCCATCTGTGAGTGTACGACTAGAATCCTACTTGAGTCATAATGCACTAAAATATAAGATTTTAGCAATGACAATAACCTAAAGAGACAATAAGCGCACTTGTATTATCAAATGTGTGATTCCAACCTACTACGTAATTAGATTCCGCTCGAACCCACATAACAGATGCTAATAATCAAGATACAATGGAACTTCAGTGTTGAAATCCTAGGTATATGGCGTAAAAATGAATGGGATAGGAATGGAATGAACATATTTCTTGCGAACAATAGCCTTTCTAGTGGGCATGACATTTTGCACTTGGGTATGCCTAATTTCGGGACGAGACGGGATCCTGTCCCGGGAATTAGGTATCTTAACCCGTTCCGTCCGGGAAATTAGGCATCCTAACTAGGAGCGTAGCCAGTGGCGCTGACAAGGGCCTGCCAGGGGCTACGCTCCGTCTTAACTGGGCCTGCAGAAACATTTTCTGGGCCTGCAGGATATTTAGTGGGCCTGCGGACAGGCCCTGTAGGCCCATTGGCTACGCCTATGATCCTAATCCGTCCCTGAAATTTGGTACCTTTTCAGTCCCGTCTCGGAGATTAGGCATCTTGACTCGTCCCGTTCGGGAAATTAGGTATCTAGATTTTCCGAGACGGTCCCGTCCCGTCCTGGAAATTAGGCATACCCTTTGCATTTCCATTCCTCAATATTTTATGTTCCATTTTAGGAGGTTTTTATAACACGTGTACAGTCAGGGTCGCTTATTGTGAACCACCAGGAAACCAAAAAATCTGTTCATAATAGAGATACTTCATATTAAGTGAACTTGATTCAATATAAATCCAATCTAAAAAGTGAAATTGGGACCAGGAGGTTAGTTCATAATAAACGAATGTTCATATTAAGCGGGTTTATAATATGCGACCCTGACTGTACTTCATTTTACTTCTAAAATTTCAACCCACTCGAAATAATCCTAGTATCCATAGTCCAGAATAGTAATCTCAAATAATCTTAATGATTACAATAATTATGCTCCAACAAAGTACGCACTTAACAATCACATAGAATATCAGATAATATCACAGTAATAGGCCTTCAATCTCACTATTGAACGAAAGCGGAGAACGGATTGGTCGTCGAGTAGGATTTCGGTTGAGGATTGGGTTTCTGTGGCATTAGTCCCATGAATGGATTGTTCATGACTGCTGGAGCTGAGATCTTACGTGATGCTGCGACTTCGAAATCTGAAGGAAGAGATTTGACGCAATCTAAAAATATATACATTAATTCTAAAATTGTATACATTATTTGATACAGTCGCTTAATAGGGTCACATCGGTCAGAGGACATTTTGTCCCGATTAAGCGGAGGACCCTATTAACCGAAAATATTTTGTATTAGTTTCTATGTGTGAGAGCTATTCCGGTACTGCCAAAAGTGGCCCGATTAAGCGGTTGACCAGATTATAAACAGTGACCCTATTAAGCGGAGTCGACTGTATATCCACTTTTTGATTGGATAAAGGCCACATTGTGAACTTTGTTACTACAGAATTATATGTCTGAAAAACTTCTGAGAAACTTTAGTGTTTCTGTATTATGTTATGGTTAGTCAGCTGTTCAAAAATAGTCATTTGATTGATTCTCAGAGTGGAATTTAGTGGCATATTGAGAAGAACTAATTAAATTAGAGAATACGTACCTATACCGTACAATAAAAATAACATCCCAGTTCTAGATACAGAAATATATTGCACATTTTCACAAACGTATACCGCCAAATATAAATGAATTGCTAGTGCTTACTCTACAGGAGTGGCAGAATTAGAATTTCATCCATCCATTACTCATCAGGCACCTGGCTTGTAATTCAGATGCATAATTAAGAGCTAAAATTACCCTTACATATGAATATAAATTTATGCATCAATTTCTCTGTATTTTCAATTGAGTTAAATTACCATGTGGTACAAGTAACTATGATGGAGAATCACATGATGGTGGAATGTACATCATATTCCTATATAGTTTTTATGACTTGTTGTTTGGGGGAAATAGAGGCACATTAATACATACTGATGGTGTTTAACTGCTACTACGTAAGGAAACTTTAACTTTTACTATTCAGGAGAGCTATTTTAAACTATTTACTGTCATTTGTATCTAAAATTAGAACTAACCTTGTTCAAAATTTCCAAATGGGTTGACTTCTTGCTTCGAATAATTCTTATTGGCTTTCTTTGAAGCCACAGCATTCCCCCGCCCGGAATAGAAATCCTGTAGCTCCAACAAATCTTGATGCAAGCCGTACTTCACCATTAAATCCGGCACTGACTTCTGTTTCAGGTTGGGTTTCGCTCTGACGGACATATTAGGACTGGAAGGGCTACTTTTCGGTGCGTCTTTCAGGGGCAATTTTATCAAATCACTCGCATCGCTCTTCGTTTCAGTTGCAGTTTCAAACTGGACTGGAAAGAGTAACCCATAGCTTAGGCCTTTAACCGGCCCGCGGTTTTTTTCCGGTGGAGGCGACAAACTTTCAAAACTCTCGGGACTCGAATTATCAGCAATCCTCATTTCAGGGACGGACTGTTGTTTCCTGTAAGCTCCTGGGAGGGGCTGTTTGTACGCATTTTTTGCCGGAGAACCGATTGGTTTAGGCAAAGAAGGGACTTTATTATTTTCTGGGCTTTTGTTTGTTTGCATCGACTTTATATGTACATCCATGGTGGCTACCATATCTGTCCTGCACTTCGAGTAAGAATTGAAATCTGAAAACTCTATTCCCACTTCCTGAGCTTCTGCAAAGATTCCTTTGATGACGTCATTCACCGACAGACAGTACTTATAGAATTCGAATGCTTGTTTCGCTTTGACATGCTCGAGGTCGAAGAAAACTTCAATCAGGATCATAACGCCTTCATTCAAGAACTGATAAAGCTCTGTGAGGTCTTTGAAAATGCGCGAAAATGACGTCAACACGAGTCCAGAGCGCAGGTCATTCTCTTTCGGGTTGAAAAGTACGATGTCTTGAATGAGCTGCCTCAGATGCATCAAGTGCTCGAAAACGCGGGAGGATTTTATCGTGCGTAGAAAGCCGAACTGTCCCCTTCTGACTCGGCAATAATCGAAACCGGCGCTGTTGTAGATTTGTAGTTTGGACTCGAGGAAGTTGGAATGGTTCTGTAAGAACCTAATCGCCGTGTGCTCGCTATATGGAAACTTCCTTATGTTGAGAAAATCTGGATTTTTCGCACTGATATTCTGTAAAAACCGTTCATTCCCTTTCTGTATTAGGTAGTGGAGGGTAATGATGGCTTTGTAACACGTTATCCAACTATTCGATTGCAGTCTCTCTACCAATGGGTTTGAAACTTCGTCTAGGTTAGCTTCTTTCATGTTTATTCGCTGCAAGAGAGTGTCAAGATGTTTCTGCTTGGGTGAAAACATTTCATTGGAAGTAGCCTTCATTACAGCTGTATAATAGAGATTCAATGACTTGAACGCCATGCTGAGTTGATAAAGATGAGCTTAATTGCCTACTATTGAATCTCAAATTTCTCGTCCCTTTTATACTACTAGGAAGAATGAGCTGGTGTATTCGGTTACAACGCTGTTATTAATGTAAGTAGTTTTAGCTAAGATCTCTATTCAATATCTTACTTAATCTGATTCATTATAATAATAACATGCATTCACCGATTGAACTGATTAGACATAAATAATATTTGTTTATCAATTTCCCAAGATGATCTAATAACGAATTATTATGTTAATTCGTAAACGAACAAACAAACAAACAAATTTGTATATTCTATCCTTATTTACCTGTATTAAAGATTTCTGGAATTATTACATATATTCGGTGGTATATTTGGGTATTTTAAGTTGTTTGATCTGAGTGGGTATTATAGTATGCTATATCCCTTAAAATAACTCAATATAAGCATTTGGTCATCACTGAATTATGAAGCAATGTCTCAATGAAATTCAGCGTCTGTCTGTCTGTGTACCAGAAAGTATTGAATGCATACATGTATGATTTTACTACATTCGATATGTCCCCTTGATGAATTTTCTCAATTCGCTCTAGATTCTAGCCAATCGAATTGCGTGTATCTTATCCCAGATAAAGAAGTTTGAGATCTATTGTTTTATTCATGTTTATATGTTTAATCATGCGTACAAGTAAGGTGTTTGGATCAACAAACACAAATAAACAAACAAACAAATATAAAAATAAAGTGTTTATGGATCTAAATTCGATAAAAGGGATTCTATTATTATATTTTTTCATATTGGTTGTTGTTGTTGTTGTTGATTTGAGGTGTGCTGTTGCTGAATGTATTGCTATCTTTGACGTCATCAAATTGCTTCTGCTGTAGCACATCTTGGAAATGTCCAGCCAATGAATTGTGTCCATTGTCTGCCAGGCTCTGATATAACTGTGAGAATTGTGGTTATTAATATAATAGATTCGATTGGTTACTCAGAAATTATTAATATTCACTTAGTTCCATATGGAACCTGATCGAATCAACCAATGGAAGACAGTCAATAATTCATTTGGCTATACGGCTAGATCTCGATGAGATTCGAGACATCTTAATATGTTATTCAACCACATTACAAATTGGTTCTGGATTACTATACCATATTTCAATTGAACTGTATTTGTATTGTTCTATAACTGAAATAAGCTGGTTACTTTAAAATGATTTTTTCAGCATTTAATTAACAGTAGAATGCCCACTGGGACACAGTGTCCCCGATATCGCGGATGTCTCCCAGCCATTTTCTATGTCACTGAAGCCATAAAAGTGCTGGGCATTCTACAGTTAAGAATCAAAATCCCCCTTTTCCCCAAAATCCCATAAATTCGAGTCAAAAGAATTGAAGATACTACACATCTCTATCCCAAGCTACTGATATATTAGTACATACTGGTTGTGAGTAGTTTCTTGCGTAGTGAAAGAGTTGTAGGAGAGCTCTGTTTTGATCGAAAATATCTGTTTTTCTGAGATTCTAAAAATAGAAATTTTAGTAATTTAAATTGTTTAGGAATTGAATACAATTGGATTAGAATAAGAGTTTTAGAAAGTTATTCTAAAATTAGAACTGATTATACCTGGGAGAGTGTATTCATTTCTTCTCTCATGTCATCTTCACTAACTTTTGGGAGTTTCTTGATGTCGTCATAAAAACTAACAAACAAGACATAAGCGATGCAATAAACAAACAAACAAACAAACAAACAAACAAACAAACAAACAAACAAACCTATTATTGTACATATAAATAAATCAATTTAATTGTTATAGTATCCAAAAACAGAATTTAAATACAGTCGACTCCGCTTAGTCAATAGGGTCACATCCAGGCTTTCATCCAGGCGTACTGGGCGCGGCTAGAGGCGCGTATTTGATCCCATGGATCATAATTAGGCGTATGAATTTTTGGGGCTAGGCGCGCGGCATACGCCTACTTAGGCGCGTTGCTTAAAACATATATAAAATTGCTATATAAAAATGAGTCTAGGCGCGTCGAAAAATGGTGACGTCCATCTAGGCGTATGACTTTGGAAAGCTGGATGAAACCCTGGTCACATCGGTCAGAGGGCATTTTGTCCCGATTAAGCGGAGAACCCTATTAACCGAAAATATTATGAGAGCTATTCCGGTCCTACCAAAAGTGGCCCGATTAAACAGTGACCCTATTAAGCGGAGTTGATTGTTTTTCGCATTATGGGATAACCCAAAAGATTCTTCTGTTTCAATGCGCTATCGTAGAGTTAACGCAATGTGGCATTCTCAATACCCCAATGAGGGTTGTCTACTAGCAGGTTTTCATTAGACCACTTTTTTTCGGATTTTGTCCCAAACGGACAATTTCAAACCTAGTGGCTAAGGTCCAGAGCATACGCTGAGATTACTCACATAATGCTAGTATTAAGTTTGCTGTATAGACTCTACGATACATATTTTATTTGGTAATAATACTCAATAATAAAGTCATTCTCTATGCTATTTCAATTGTAGCGTAGTAGCATATTTAGTTAATTAACACATAACTCCAACTTATCGCATCAAAATGCCAGAACCTGATATCTCCCAATTAATCAATTATTAATCGTTGCCACAGGAATGTGTTGCGTCTTTCCGGTTTAAGCTATTTTTAACGCGGGGAATACAAGTCCATACAAGTTAATTACTATAAATAGCAAAGTGCATCGGGGTTAATAATAGAGACACTTAGATACAGCACATAACATTGTATCAACTCACTTGGCGACTTTCTGTTTGTAAGTTCTAACTTCTTTGGCGTACAAGAGTTTGCTCGTTGGAGAGTCTTTATTCAGTTTGGTATGACTGACAGAAAAACTGTCCATAAAAGTCTAAAATAGCACAGAATGTAAACAACGCCTTGTACCAGTTCAATTTGTTTACAAAACATTTACCTGTGCGACTACTAGTAAACAGGAATCCATTGTGGAAGATTTATGCACGCTAAAAATAAACTCAGGGTTCTTAATCAGGTTAACCCAGAATCTCAGAGCTAGGCTATTGTTCTTCCAAGTGTGGATGATATCTTGATCCATAATGCCATTCTTAATGGCCTGTTCTTCAAGCATGTCGAAGAAGTATTGGATAGCCAATGGGAAGCCTTCTTTCTCATCGTTAACTTCCAAAATGCTCTCAATGAGATCGTTGACGAATTTCTGAAGCACATTCTAAATATAGTAACATTATTATAGTAGTGTTCCATAAGGTTTTGATACTAGAACTCAGCTGAAAATGCACATTTTACACATTTTAATGTAGATTTTGCTATGCAAACTTTCCAAATAACTCTGTTTAGTTTGAGCGAATAGAATTCACACCAAGATGAAATACCAATGTGTAAAATAGGTTGCTATTATATTACAATAAAGTCATATAGAGAAGGAAACTGAAATTTCAACAGTTCAAAGATATAATGCATCAGCTGTACCTTGCTGTAGAGAAGTCTGTGTAGATAGACCTCTGATGCCATCTTGTCTTTCAAGGAATGTGAGCTCATGTCTACGTGATCTGGCTTGTTCTAAAAAAAGACATCATAATTGCAATTCTATTGGCTGAGTTAACCGGAACTAAAAGCGGAACCAATATTTGATAGTTTCAATTCGCATTTATTCCTGAATAAACTTTTTCCTGTTTTTCCGTTTTAAGATGTACAATGTGTATAATTCCTTGTGAGATGATTGGTTAATTTCTATATGATGCTGGCTTATATTTATTAATAGCATTCCTTTACCTCGGAACCGTCGTTATAGAAGTAAGTGTAACCATTACGGAGAGGAAATGGATGTGATTATACATTCCAGATATAGAAACGAATTCTAATTATGTGATAGGAAATGAATTTTGACAAATTGTGATTTGAATAAGATTTTGAATTGCTTCATTGTTGTAACAGAAATTGAACGTTTTAATGTAATATCCTTCCTTTCTTTTGAGAAATCTCGTCGATAACCACCAAAATTTAACGATAAATCACCAAATTCCGAGGCTTGGTGGCTAACTAAGTCACTAAATTTTATGAAGTTCTGGCCTATTTGGATACTTGCCAACTGTCCCGCTTTTGGCGGGACATCTCGCTTTTTTCACTCTTCTATTGAGCTAATCTTCACGAGTGTCCCGCTTTAACATGAAATCTCCTCATTATGTCCGCTTTTTTTATTCTATGTATAATCGTTTTCTATTACGTCCCGTCATGTCCCACGAAATTCAACGCTGCGTCCCGCTTTTATCATGGCTCGAGCAATGGAAGAAATGCTTATATATTCTTGTCTAAAATATTAAAAATCAATTCACTAAAATAAGAATAAATCTAAGCAATCCTTCAATGCCATCTAATCTAATCTAATTAATCTTCATAATTCCAGTAAGCATTTTCTTTTCAGATGCAATTGCATTAGGAATATTGTGGTGATTCAGAATTCATAAATTAGCAGATAATTTGAGATTTTATTGAACATTACCATTAGAATTAGTGAGTATACATACAACATATGCTCTATATGAGTCTACAACTTTTGAGGTAAATTAAATGCACTTTTTGCAAGGAAATCATTCTATTTCTGGATGCAAATTAACTTTCTACTCTATTGATAATCGTATTTAAATTCTAACTCACAAGATGCCATATGTTCCCATTGATAGATGTGTCAGATTTAGCATCCTTGGTGTCAAATGCTACTATCAGAGTTCCCGTATAGTCACCTATCATGATTAAATATATTAAAATGGGAGAGCCAATAGAAAGGTTTATATAAATAGATTTGCTTACACTTCGAGGGTTCTTTGCGAGGTATAAGTTGGAAATGGGCGCCACTCTCAATCTAAAAATATAATAAATAAATTATAAGTTTGTAAATAGAACAATATCAATTGACGAATTAGATTCGTAGTTCTAGAATATTTATCGAGGTGTGAAAAATGTGTACCACCATAAAGCCAATCCTTATGGGAGGAGCTGCACTAAGAATTGGATATTTTTAGTTACGTAAACAACTCTAGCATTTAATAGAATCTACAGTTTGTGTCATATTAATATATAAGCCTTTTTATCCAGTTTTTACTATGGAAGATGTCTGTGTGTTTAATTTATGCTGACAAGGAATTTTATAAATAGATACAGCTAAGTACTATTGAAGCAGTAGTGAGGTAATTACAATATTTATTGCATACTTTATAATGGTGTAGAGTGTTGACTCTGTTCCATCCTTTCTCGCATTCGCTGCTCGAGTCAAAATCCCTCAAAATCAGCGGCGTAACTCCAAATCTGTTCCTTGTGTGTTCTAGATTGGTGAGACATGGCATTAAATGGCAGTGAAATTAGATTATTCAGACAGTCGTAAATAATTCTAAAATTAGAATACAAATTATGTTTCAAAAGTTTCATGGCTTGTTGTTGAAAATTATACAATTCTCCTACCGAAATTTGGAAATCGTCATTGAATGAATATATTCGGGTTTAATACTATTTAAGAAATAGGTTGTAATTGTCTAAAAGGTCCCTAAAATATTTGTAAAATACAGTCAAGGTCGCTTATTATGAACATTCGTTTATTATGAACTAACCTCCTGGTCCCAATTTCATTTTTAGATAGGATTTGTATTGAATCAAGTTCGCTTATTATGAAGTATCTCTATTATGAACAGATTTTTTGATCCCCTGGTGGTTCACAATAAGCGACCCTGACTGTAGAGAAAAGTTATTCTTTATTAAAGTCATTTCTTTCCAAGGGCTACTATACCTTGTGATCAGAAAAATGAATCTTTATTTAAGTTCAGTCCATGAAATCAAGATAATGATTGGCTACATTATTCAATGAATATTAGTGTATTCCACTCGATCTGATTCGAGCTAAATTGCTGAATAATATTTGCAGTAGATACGTCTCTATGAACTCGATTCAATTCCTTCCGAAATTCAATCTACTGCACACACATCCTACCCAATACACTCATATTGACATGATTTGCACTCTCCAACCAGCTAAGCAACCTAACTCAAGTCTCAACTTCCTATCATTATTTAAATCATGTACAACCTCTCTCTCGACGTATGTAATGGTAATGGAAATATGATATTGTTATTGAGAAGGTCTGTGGGAACTTAGTACTAAACTGTCGTAACTAATTGTAATCAGTTTGAATGGCTCGTAAAATGCTTTGTGCACAAAAACCAAGAAATCTAGAGATTTAGATAGCTAGCTGTAAATAAGCTGTTATGGAGCAAGAAAAAGGTATTAAAATCTTGTTTCGATATTCAGAATATTCAAATAATAATATCCTTAAATGAGAAGTTATTTGAAACGTGTTTTGCGTCATGTGATGTCAACATATATTAGAACATAATGGATGGACCAAATCGATTAAAATAATTACATATTTAAAATAACCAATCAAAATACTGCACCTAAATTCCATATATGGAATGTGGAATTTGATCCTGTAGATATTTATAATTATAGCTAAGATGCTAATATATCAGATAATGCATACATGTATTTGATATATAATTCGTCTGCTCGCATTTCTTTCATATAGTGACTAAGATTAAATTTATCTACGAAAAATGTGTCCATTCTTACCTAAATCCACTTCAAACATCGAAGGTCTTTCAGTAACTGGGCGTCCCTATATTAAACAACAAATTTAAGAATTAGTTCAATATTATAATCAAATAAATTACGTACAAATATGGATATCTATGTAGTATTATCATTTTAGAAGAATGTAATTACTATTAATAATCAAACTAATGGTTATAAGCAGTGAATTCCGCTAAATTCTTTTCTTCCAACTCAAAAACCTTAGATAAAAGTAACTTCTGCGTCATATTGCCTTACATGGAAGTTCTTTCCGGCCTGAATGGGTTATAAATAGCTACAAACCTTATATAGAGTATCCAATACTTTCTCTTTAGCCTGACTAACAGAATCCCAGTCCAGGAATGTAATCGGAATTCCATTTCCCTCTCCCGTATCCAGGAAGCAGCAGAGTTTCTCTTCTTCTATCACGTGTCTGAGCAGTTTCTCCTCACTGAGAGAATACCGCGCCTCTCCAGTCACTACGTCGATTGGTCCTTTTTCCAGCTGCATTTTGACCGCTCGAAATAGTCGGTATAATGGTGTCCCGATATGGTCCTATATTTAGTACAGTGAACTTTACTATGAACTCGTTGGGATATGAAAATTAACTAATTATAAAGATTTTGCCAATCCATGGTTCAAGTAATGTTATTTCTAGTCGTATGAAATTAACCAATCAACTCACCCGTATGTAACCGTACAAACATATTGCCAGCCAATTGGTCAGCATTTTCTCTCCAATCGATTCGGTTCTTCTGAGTAGCATCTTCGGATTTTGCTGCGTCACAGATTTGTCTATCAGCTGGCATAGCAACACCTTCAAAATGTGTGTTGCGTAATCCATTTCCGTTATCAGACAGACCATGATGAGGGATGCCACGTTGCACCTAAAATGTGATTAAGTTTAACTTGGATCAACAAGTGAAACATCGTTTGGAGTTTGAATAAAATACAGTCGACTCCGCTTAATAGGGTCACATCGGTCAGATAACATTTTGTCCCGATTAAGCGGAGAACCCTATTAACCGAAAATATTTTGTATTAGTAGCTTCTATGTGTGAGAGCTATTTCGGTCCTGCCAAAAGTGGCCCGATTAAGCGGTTGACCCGATTAACAGTGACCCTATTAAGTGGGGTCGACTGTATATAATACACATACGAACACCGTTGGGAACTGCATATAATGTTCTTATAACCGGCATAAATTATTTGGGGTATATGTCAACCGTTTTCTATGAGAATGTTATTATACCCGGCATCTACGGTACATATATTCCTATTTCTAATAAGGAATGTTGAATCAGAATTAAGAAATTATTTTCGGAACCATAGGAAACTATAAAATTTGCATGTTCTATTCAAACTCCCCAAAACTGTAAGCGCAAATATTTTGCAACTTTGCTTATTTTACTTATACTTATGATACTATTTTTAGCTTAATTTACTCACTTGTCTTTTATTCCGAAATCTTCTTGACTTTCCATTACAGCGATAAAATGTATGAGAAAATCCTCGTTCATTATCAAATCATTGAATTGGATCATCGCCGGCGAAAATAAATTGTTCCTATAAGGACTTCCAGTCTTTGAGAGGAGGTTATTCCCTCCTGGAAACAGAATGTTCATAAGGAATGTGCTTAGTTCCAAAAAGGGTATCTTACTTCCGGGTATATCATGATCAAACTCATCAACACAGGTCTGTAATTCAGTAAAACCTCTCTTAGATTCTTGAGCTACTCCCATCTCCAGTTCTTCTAAGTTCTTCACCATTCGATACAGTTTCACGTCTTTTTTCCTGGAATGTCTTGTGAACACAACCAAGCTTACAATGCCACTTATTAAGAAGATGGCACAGAGACAAATAACAACAGGGGGCAGGATCAAAATCCAGAGTTGAGAGGTTTGGGTGAGTTGGAGGTATCCAATATCTTTGTGAATGTTTCCAACTCTTGCCTATGCATTACATACATGTGGTAAATACAATGGTATTCAAATATTACGTAACGTTACCCTAAGGTTAATAATAATACATATTTCTATGCTAATTGTAGAGTGTAACCATGGATTCGTTCATAAAATGATGTTACTATGATTACCTTTACAAAGAGCGGTTCGGTACTTCCTTCCCGGTTATCCAGATAACAGATAACCAGCTGTTCCTGTATGTGAGATATCTGGCATTCTCTGTCCCCGGCAGATATCTGGAAATGATTGGCTGCCAGACCATTCAATAAGAAGTTGGAACCCTGGAAATAGATTGGATACATTGCATAGTACATAGAAAATCACTTGCAATACAGTATTGTATCTGTTCTATTAATAGCTATGATGTTCTATAAATAGAGCTTACCTGTATGAGAATAGGTTCGTCTGGACTTTGAGTGAGGTTGGCTCTGAACTGGGAGAATTTCGGATCTGGATAGAGCATGAAGATAACGGAGCTGAGACCAGGGATATTTGGAACTGAGTCTAACTCCAACGCAAAAGAAAGTTCCAATCCTGTATTGTTGAGTGTGTTAGTTCCGATACTTAGTTCCGGTGTAGGACAAGATAGGATGTCTTCATTTATGGCTTCGCACGTCTGGAATTGAATAAAATTAAACTTTTATTAAAGTTGAAAAGAAGCATAACTTTGAGGTATACGTAAGGTGTCAAAAACCTAATTATATTTCAAATAAATTGAGCTGAAATATTTTTTAGGACAAATTTTTTTCCAACTTTGCAGTTAATCTTTTTAACACCTAGAATCTCATTTTGAGAATTACTCTAGAGCAGTAGTTCCCAGCTTGGGGTACATGGACCCATTAGTTGGTTAGACAGGACACTCCAAGGGATCCACGAGGTCTGAAATTTTGCATGACAGGTGTCAACATAATATAGAAATTGCCATAGGGAGCCCACGGCCAAAAAAGTTTGAAAATCCCTGCACTAAAGAATTTGAATAAATATATACATATATTATGAACATACAAACAAGCCGAACTTACAGTTCGTTTTTCGAAGTTGGAGCCCCTCCTCACTCGATTCGTCCTGTTTACAGAACTGATGTATAGGAATGCAGATTGTATTCCGTGGAAGTCTGTGCCTCTGATTTCCAGAGCCACTCCACCACTTGGAAACATTGAACTATAAGATGGACCAAGGATAAATGGATTAAATCCAATTCAACATAGTACATATATAGATGGCTCTAGTTGTACAGAAGAATAGTATAGTAGTAGAGGTTGTTTGTTAACAAATTTCAGGAATATACATACCTTGGAATAACCTTGGTAACCGTCGGATCAGGGAGGTATGTGAACCTCAACAGCTCTCTTTCACTGCCTTGGCTGACAGATATCATCAAATCGTCTATTTTTAGTAACACAGAAGTTTGTCCAGGAGATGTTACACCTTGTGTGATGCATACCAATTTACTGTTATCAGATCTAAGGAAAATCAAAGCTTAAATTATGAAATAATCACCTTTGTTTGTTTGTTTGTTTGTTTGTTTGTTTGTTTGTTTGTTTGTTTGTTTGTTTGCTTGCTTGTTTGTGTGTTTGTTTATTTGTTTGTTTGTTTGTTTGTTTGTTTGTTTGTTTGTTTGTTTGTTTGTTTGTTTGTTGTTTGTTTGTTTGTTTGTTTGTTTGTTTGTTTGTATATACTATAACTTACAATGTCTCCAGAATATCACAGTCTTTCGTTCCAATTTGAACTTTTGTTTCACTTCCAATCAACAACTTCTCTCCTGTCACTGTCACTTTGGTACTTCCAGAAACAGGTCCGAATTTAGGTTCGACTTGAAACACTTTTGGTTCGGAGTAAGTGTACAGGAGCCCAGTGATCAGCTGGTTTCTGTTTTTCAAGTTTATTCTCACTTCAAAGGTGTCGATTAGGTTTCCTCTGGTGCGACACACCACACTATACAATGCATGATTGGATAAAAGTATGTATAGGACCTTGTGGCTATTTTAGAAGCATTCTGCCTAGAATTAAATACACATTATTTTTCGATGTATCCATGGTCTGTGTAATATAGACACAAGATATCTTTACCGTTCAAATGATTTAAAACTTAATGGCAATAGTTTCAGTTAAAACTTTCAAACTCTAAATCTAGAATTTTCTAGTAAACACTGGAGTGATGTTAGTATTTATGTTTATTCTCATAAACGTACACTTTTCCTGCTTGATACAATTCTATATTTAGATCACAAGTACTGCCTCCGATAGCCACATTCAGAATATCGCTAGCTTGAATGCCGAGATTGCTGCCTCTGATCGTAACCACTGTTCCACCTAAAAATAGAATTTATTAATAGATCGTAGTCCTATTTATAGCGAGGTTAAAATTAGAAATGTAGCGATTAATGGGAAAATACGACCAAAATTGTTATAATTAAAAAAGCAAATATATGTTTAGAATATTTAAATAGTTGAAACTATGTATTTAAAGTTGGGTCTTTTTTTGCAACCCATGTTTACAAATCTTTCAACTTGTTTACTTGTTGTTTATTATTGACATAGTTACGCATTCTCTTTTTGGTATGTGAATATATCAACTCACCCAAATTAGGACCTTCATTAGGTTCAATACTCTCCAAACGAGCTGACGGACATATGTCCAGTGTCGAATCAACATTGTAGGTAGACTGGCAGTAAGGTGTGAAGTGGCACGTGTTGAGAGGTGTGCACCAATTGCACTTGTAGTTAGAGTATTGAGGTGTGAATTGGATCGCTTGACAAGCTGAACATTCATTAGCTAGATATCCACAGTCGTACGATGTTACTATATATAGGATGTTATATAAATGCGAGTTATTTCCAATTATTATTTATAATATACGTATTTTATGTTTTATAATAGTTCATAATTGTATAGTTTCAATTTATTTTAAGAATAACAAAATACAATAGAATTTTAGGTCACATTTTAAAGCCTTATATTTTGGTTTATACCAACAGAGTATTTTTAATTGTTTGAAAACAAAATTGTCATCAATTTATAAAATACATTCTTGAAATTGTATAATTGTGTTCCAGTTATTGCAGCAACATCGTATGTTCTTCATAAAGATATCCACACATATATATATTATGTCTAATAATATAAATCTTGCACGATAATATCATCAAAAAGGGCCACTCAGACACACAGAGATGATATAACACTCATGCTGGAGGTAAACTATGCTAGTATCGTATATCTAATACTCCCACTTGAATTCTTAAAAAATCTGTTGACTCACCTTGAATATTTCCAACTGTTTCAATTGTGTAGTGATTATCCCATACAACTCTAATGCTTCTAGAATATTCCATTACAGAGGTGGGATGGACTGGGAGTGTGATATTATTGCATACTATCATAGAGTGATTGATGTAACTAGCTTCATAAACCCTCTCAGCAATATAACACTGATATCCCGATGAAGATAGCTACAGTAATTAAGACATTATACTAATTGCTCCATTAGCTTCTAACAAAATAACTAAACTTTGTAGAGGCGTTTTATAATGTATGGAAATAAGGTGTTTAGGAGTAGCGATGCCATACCAAGATTACTGGATACTTTCACCGTATAACAGAATATAAACTTCTTGATTAAGTTAATAATAGAATCGCATTGAATTGCTAATTTAAGAAATTATTTGTCTATATCACTCGCCTCTTGCAATCGCCCCTTGCAAATAATCATTCAATGAACACAACCAAGTTACAATTGTAACAGACCACTATGTGAGTGCAATTTTCTAGGACAAAATAATCCAAAATTCTTTGAAACCTCCGATGGTGAACAACTCTGGTTTTACCCCGGATGGCTTGGGTTTTTTCTATTTATAATAAATATCCCGAATTTTTATGGCTTCCCCGCCCAAAAATGACTTAAACCGCAATGACGCGACACATTCCAGGGGTAACGGAGAGTGAACACTTCGGTTAGTGAACAGAAACTCCCGAAGATGTTCAATACAGAGAGGTCTGACTGTACTAAAAATAGAAAAACTAAAAATAGGTACACATCCTTACCTTTGGTTCAGGCAACTGTTCCCCTCTGATCATCATATCAGATGGCACCAGCACATGTATCAACTGTGGAACCGTAGCACTGAATAAAGTAGGACATATTCCATCTGATTCTACTCGTGTGTCGCTGTCACATTGTCGAGATGTGTCCGTACAAGTGGTTGAGTGGATGCACCACGAGCAACTGAATGCACTGTCTTCAATGTTAGTACAGGAAGTGCATCTATTTATAGATATATAGATATATTCATATATTCATATTTACATTCACACATAATATGAATAAACAAAGTTGCTCTAAAATAAACTTAAGAGACAAATTTGTATATGTGATGTCTATTTTTAGAATGGAATATGTAATAGAAAATATTTCCCGTACAATTATTCCAAGTATATTTTGTTTGTTACTATAATTAGAACACAAAATATATATACAGTCAGGGTCGCTTATTATGAACACCTTGGGGACCAAAAGTCTGTTCATAATAGAGAGACTTCATATTAAGCGAACTCGACCTAATACAAATCCTATGGAACCTGTTGAATTGGGACCAGAGAGTTAGTTCATAATAAACGAATGTTCATATTAAGCGAACCTGACTGTATGTATATAATTTGCCCAACTAATTCAATGAACTTTCTTACCTATCAAACTTGGAGCAATCATAGAATCTGATTGGTTTATTCGCAGTAACAAATACCAAATCAGTATCAACATCTCTCAGTGACAGATATATCTCGACACTTGAACTCAGCACTTTTGTCTGATATTCATCAGGTAGAGGGCATCTGTAGGTGTCAGGTTGAAGTGGCATTAGTGTCGATGTGCCCAAAACTCCAAAGTCGCAAATAAATCCGTTTTGTCTGGATGGGAGGTCACTAGCGCGAACTGTTAAACTTTGCTAAAAATAGAAAAAATACAAAAATAGTAACATTCTTATCTCTATGATGCAATAGTGTGAAAATTTAAGAAAAATAAGGAATCAAATAAATTTTGTTTCAAATCAAAATAATTCTTCTTAAAATTTGTATTTCAAAGATTATTTATTAGATTAAGATGTTTCACTTACCACATTGCTATGGACTGATATGGTATCCAAGTTGTCTAATATTTGCAGAGAGACGCAAATTGATTGGTTGTCCACACTACTCATCCATGGTAGCTTAATACTCTCCCTGTAACACTCCGTCTCTTGAGTACAGCTGAGAAAGGAATGGTGAATAAAGCGAAGACATTTACAATCACAACACTGCAATTGCTCTATTGTTTCAGGTTTAAGCCGATTTTGATTTTTTTGCTTATAATTCGAACTTAATTCGAACGTATTCAAACTGGGGTACACCGGCTCTCAAAATTTTATTTATCGACACATCATTAATAATAGCATGGGTTAACTATTGGGGGTGCGCTTGGAAAAGAGTTTGAAGACCACTGAATAAACTACAAATTTGCTTTCAGTATGAAATACATTTTTGAAGTATATTCACTCATTTTCTTAAAATTAGCAACGTTTTCGCAATGATGGAATGTTACATCTGTTGGTATCTATTTTTAGACTCACGATGTGAGTAGAGTGCACCATCCACAAGCTGGATCTTGAGTGAAGAGACAGCTGTCGCATCCTTTCAAAGTGTCACAGCTTTCAAAGGGCAATTTGTAAATCTAAAAATATATAATTATTCTAATTATAAAATGATGTGTTGGATCATGAAATATTTCTGGTAGAATAAACATTGCCATATAAGATAGAATGGCCAATAGTATTCAGTAGAACCTGACCAATAGAATTCTGTTACTATATACGTACATCATATATGTTTAGACTATAGTATTAAACGATGAGTTTCTAGAAAAGTATGTTCAAATTTGGTCTACATTTATTGGGAAACCTTGTTTGTATAAGATAAGGTTAAATTACCATAGCATCTGTTTCTACGTTGATTTCACTGTCAGTTGAGTCCGACTCCAGTTTACGCGGGATATCAGGGTATATCCGGTATGTGTGAACCTTCTCAATTGAATTCTCACTCAATATCATCTATAAATAGAAATGTTACTAAAATTAACTCATATTGTAGAGTACCGCTATCGTTTGTCCAATCATAATGAATACCGACAAATGCTACAAATTGAAAATTATATGCAATAATATCACTTGTGTTTTATTTAATAAATTATTCAAAAACTGAAATATTCAATCGTCTGTCTCAATGGTTTACATTGTTTAAACCTTTTAACATTCAAATAACATTAAACTTTCCATTGAAGAAAACTTTCAATGGATTTTGAATCCTTTGAGAATATTAGCCGTGATGTGAGAATTAGCATAAAAGAATATTTACACTATAGAGTCTGAATTACATAATTTAATTACAAAATAGTTTTAAGAACTGTCTTGGGTTAAAGTTGAGCAATTAATACATACCGATCTTGACAAATGGTGTCTAGGAATAATCATTATGAATCAGTAAAAACAGTTTTTTCATCGCCTATTCCTTTTAAGGATTTACATATGATTAAAAATAAGATTTGTTCTTTTGATGTGTCCAGATGTGAAACAGCATAAAATGTTGTTGGAATTTGTTGTTGAAACCAAACAATGGGAGATATAATACGCTCATTGATAAGAGAAATCCAGACAGATTAGAGTGATATCTCAATCACCAGAGCTGTCAACGATATTGTCACGGTAGAGTGATATCAAATCAAATTGTATGAGTGAACAGCTAAGCCTAGATCTCAGTTATTGATGTTGTAGTTCTACGATTCGAGGGAAATTCCATATTCTCAATGCATTTGCTGTAATGTTTGAAGTAAAGAGTAATTGCTATAGCCTCTTTAAAAGGAAATAGGATTCTCTTAATGTCTAGAAGCAATGAATCCATTATTATGAGAAGATTGTGGAATATTTCCAGTAAATAGGGCATTGATAGAAGTTGCAGAAACAACCAATGGCTGTGAATCTTGCTATTTATAGAATTGATTTAATTTTAGTTCCTAACGAGTTGTAAGTTTTTTTTTGCAATTATAGCTACTTGTCAATATTTTAAATAAATGAAAATTTGATGAGATGCTGAGATAGTAGCTAAAATTAGATGCATATTATATTGTATCTATTTTTAAAAGTACCTTAAAGACCTCTCCATTTGCTATTCCAAGGAATACGAAATCCAATCCATTCTTTGCGAAACTCGTCAATCCTCTTATCCAAGTTCCGTCATTTTTAGAATAAATAGAATTCATTGTTAGAGTCTCCGACACTTCTAAACCACTTCTTAAATGCCCGCCTAAATTGCAGACACTGCCAACCTGAAAATAAGACTAAAATTCATTGGTTGAATTCAATCCAAATTGGAACCCAATGATTCCATTAAAATTCCTATTGCCCATTTCGGTTGTTATAAACTAACCCTATCCAGTTTTCTGCACTGAGCTTGTCTGTTCCGCAAGAATCCAGCTTGTTCACCACTCTCTCCATTCACACATCTCAAATATTTCTCATTCATTAACTGATCGATTTCCGAAAGTTTGAAAACACACAAACTGGAGATATCTCCTAAATAAAATCAATATTAAATTTATGTTAGAATATATCAAAAGTATAATTGTTAATAGTTGAGATTTAACCAGAAGCTAAATTCCAATAATATAAGGCGATTTATTAGGAATTTCAAAGGATTTTGATAAATATGGTGAACTATCTACCTTAAATATTGTTTAATTTATGATATACCGTGAGGAAAATAAGATTGTTGGAGGCATTTTCTAGTTTCAGAAACAGATAATTGTGAATCCAACTTTAAAGAAAGATTTCTCAGTTGATCAAGTACCAGTATATACCTTCAAGCGTAACAATATATTATCGCTGCATTTTTTGCAATTAATTCTCTCATTCAATCAACTACTACTATTGTTCAGAATACTATTCAAGCATTCAATCATTTGGCACATGAGTGTTTAGCAAGTCATAGTATACAATGTAGTGAATCTTCATTGTTTCCTATGAACTTGTAGTTTAGATAGAATGATGAATCTATATATATCTCATGTTTACCTGTAGAGAATGTAATGATGAGTTTGTTGTTGTGTGTGTGAACGTGTGTAGCGAATAAGGCTTGGTTTTCATTCGGTAAGCACGAGATGGGAATTTCATACTTGGTTGCGAAGTCGTCATTGTAGAATGTATCATTGCCACATATCTAACAGTAAGATTAGAGAGGTCAACACCCGTACATCAATTACATACTACATTCAGTTACATACTACATTCCATTAATCACAGTTGTATCCAGGAACGAAGTCATCCCTTTACACATAAATTGATGGTGAGTGGGTTAATTGCATAATTATTACGGTTGTTCCAGATGTTTAATTGCTTTTAAGTGGAAAGTAATACTTTATCGGAGAAATACTGTGTAAATATGACTAGATGATATGAGCAGTGGTCCCAATCGAGGGTCCATGGACCCCTTAGTGGTCCACAGAAGATCAGGGGGTCCACAGAATATAAGAAAATTGCTATAGGGGGGTCTACAGCTAAGAAAGGTTGAAAAACAGCTGATCTATAGAATCAACTGGTTCTGGTTTAAAGGTTTTCTTACACAACCAATTTTTCATTCAAAACTGCTGGAGCGTAACTTGGGTAAGAAATGCTATATTAAAAGCAGTTAATCAAGCATTAAAAATCCATTTTGTCAGCGGATGATCTATCATATGGTGAAACCATTTCAATTCTTAGATATAATTTTTTGAATATTTGAGTTGAGAAATGATGGAGAATGGATACTATTGAAACCACGCAAGAGAACTCCTACATTGTTCAAGATTTGAAATTTGATACAATACTTGTAGCCATCAGTCTCTGTAGTCAGGTGGAATGCATTCTCATTCATAGACAACTGTCTCATGGTGGATGCAGCGTGTGGCATTACACACATAGTTCTACATTCTATTGTTGCATTCTGATGTTAGTGTTATCAATTCCAATTGATCATTACTATAGGAAGCTCGTTACTGGACAGTATTCAAATTTAAACTTCGTACTCGAATGTCTAAAGATCTTGCATTCTTAAGCAATTCGATTAAATGCCTTAACTACAGAGAATTTTAGATTATCCTTGCATGTACGATTTTAATACTACATTCGTTTCTAAATTTAAGTTATCGAAATCATGAAACACATTTTGGTTACCACAAATTTGGATAGCAATGTGGAGTTATTTTGAAATATAAAGTTTAATTATTACTAAATTATTCAAAAAGTGAATTACTTACTCTGACAATTCTGACTTCTTTCACTGTTGATAGGTCATTTTGTTGATTAACCACAAAGTAAACAAACCCATTCCTCTCAAAAACATATAAATATTCTCTATTTATCCTCGATAATTCGCGAAATCTTATTGGATCTCCTGAGAGAGATTGAAAGTTTTGGGTAAATTGGAAAAGATCAAATTCTGACATTCTGTCTTCCTGAGTTTCAGTTCCAATTGGAACTGACTGTCCAATGTAAAATTGAATAGAATCAACTGAGCTTTGTGATCCAATCAAATTGCTCGGTTCTGTAAGAGGAGGGTTGAGCAAGGAGCTGTGGTTTATAAGTTGTTGAAATGTCTCTCTGTTGTAAATGTTCACATTCCCAAACTCATCAAACGTTGCCAAGAAAGAATCATAAGTATGCATTCCAACAATACTCGGGTTATTGCTGATATCTAAAAATAGAAAAAGAATTAATTAGTCGGATGTAGCCAATCAAATCTTATCAACAAACTGAAACCACATAAACTCTTCAATAAGATTACATTTCAACTATCTTCTTAGTGATGGTAACTGTAGTATGGAATGTTGATACTAGTCAAACATCACTTCTCTCTAATCAGCTTAATGATATAATGCAGGCTTCTTTGCTTAGCAATTCAGATGTCTGATGCAATCATATAATTGAGGTTTCAAAATCTCGTACAATTACCATTGCACATATATGGGAAATATTTGAAATCGATCTTGATTGTTTAATGGATTCGCATTATTGGGATTCTGGAACCGTTTAGCTTATAAATTTGAGGTGTAATACAATAGTATTTGTGGGTGATGCTTCCAAATTTTGATAAAAGATGAGAATGAATGCAATTATGGTTTTAATGAATGGTAAAAGAGGAATCTTGTGGAAATCAATTAAATGAATACATTCAGTATAAAGTTAATTCCCACTAACATCTACTCCAAGGGAAAAGCAAATTTCAATCAGAATTCGTTTTGAAGCTAGCAATTTGTAGACAATTTCACTTAAAAAGTTCCTTGTCTAGAAGACTCGTGTTACTAATAAGAAGCACTATAGTTCTCTGTCACAAACTATTTCAAGTTAGCTGATATGGTCAAATCATTTATGTTCACAAATTATTCCTAAAATTTTTCAAAGTATTCACTCAGAAAATATTTAACGAAAACTATGAAAATTGTGTATCTTTTGTCTTCAATATAATTATTACACTATTGTCATGCGATAGCGTCTCTATATAGAGTCAATGGAGCATAGTAACCCTTGTACTATCCAACCTACTTCATCATCTCACACGATGGCTGTCGAACCATTGGCTTCAGAGAATTATGGGAATCTTTTGAGGACTCAATCAAATTAATATTATGAATTCCAAAGCGAATAATGATCATTGTTAGTATTGAAACATGGATACCGTTGCAGTTAACACTGTTGATTTAGATTATCGTCATTGTACTCTAGGAAATTGCAAATTTATTGTCACATGTAAACATATTGGCTGCGTTTTCATTGATTCGTCCTTTCTTTCCCTTTGACACCTTTTATTGGGTACAGCAGGTAATTAGATTGGTAACAGACTGGAATTTTAATAAAGGTGAACTTAATTGTGTGATATTTGCATTTTGAACTTTGATTAAATTGAAATGTTGAATAAATATCAATTATGGGAAATGGAACTTTGATAGAATTAAAGGTTAGAGTGATACCATATAAGCTGAATTTTCATTTTGTCACTTAGAAAATGATTTAACTAATTAATTAGAGGAATAAAATAAAAAGAACGATCTCATTTTGTCAATAAAGAATAATAATATTGTGAAATTAACTTTAGTATTTGAAATTCAAGATTTCAATATAAAACAAGTAAATACAGCTGACTCCGCTTAATAGGGTCACATCGGTGAGAGGACATTTTTGTCCGATTAAGCGGAGAACCCTATTAGCCGAAAATATTTTGTATTAGTAGTAGCTTGCATGTGTGAGAAATATTACGGTTTTGCAAAAAGTGGTCCGATTAACCGGTGACCCTATTAAGCAGATTCGACTGTATTTAATAATTCCTACAACTTTGGTAAGTTGGATTGACCTTGAAGCACTAAGTTTTGGTATTGAAGTCAACAATTTCAGTTGTCAATTCACATTGATACGTACTAGTTATAACTGTGGCATTTAACATTGGTCTGTCTAGGAGCTCTTCTAATGGCAAGTTTTAAACATCTGGATGCTCAAAAGTAATTTCTATTAGGCAATATTATTCAACTCATTTCAATGCCAAAACACCGAAACGTTAGACGGAATTATATTCTAATAAATTCCTGCCAATTTTCGAGGAACGGATTAAACGAATATTTATAATGATAAATTCCTTTTACCAGTTTCTGAAGTTATGAGTAGAGAATTGCTGAGTGAAATTATTCTGCTGGTATCAGCCAATAGAATTCCGCCGTTGTTCTTCGTCATTGCGCGGATAGGCGGGTTTCGCGCCCGATAATTCTTGTACTGACAGAATATCAGCTGCACTTGAAGCAGTAGGCAGATCAGAATAATATAAATAGCCTGCATCTAGAAGGAGAAAATTTAACATACTATACAAGAACAAATAATCTGAAATTATAGATAATTGAAAGCATATTAATTCTCAATCATATACTCCTACAAATGAAAGAAACCTAAGAAAAAGTATGCTTAGCAAATATAAAATCGGGAAAATCTCACCCATGCATATATTAAAATTTATCACTGCTAAAATTACAATGAACTGTAACCAAATTAGATCACAATCCTTTGATAATTTGACAGATTTTTTCAAATCAAGAATTCCAATAGATACAAGATAAAAGCTATACAAAAATCCAATTGAATACAATCTCTTTGTCACAAACCTGTATTCTCATCGCTTTTTGTGAAAAATTTCTTCGAAAGTGAATATTGTTATATCTCAAATTAAACAGATCCACTTATAGGTAATATTCATCTCATCAACACTCACTTATTCAGTTTATATACCACCGACTAGAATGTACAGATGCGAAGGAGTAGAAAGAACCAAGGATACATAGAATTGAATCAGGTTCTGTATTGAATAACCACCTACTCTAGTCATAGACCAATAATAGACATCTAATTGTTATTAATTATAAATGGCTGTTGTGACTTGATGGGTAATTACAAGTAATTATGAATGATATTATCACAGAAATCTTTTGTGTATTGAAATAACTTATAATTACAAGTAAATTCAGCGAAGGCGATGGTTTTAGAAGTGGTGCGTTTTATAATTATATAATTATTAATTAATTAATAATTAAACCCGCGCTTGGTGAGGTGTTTTGTTACGTCATTTCCGGTTTAAACCATTTTGGGCGGGGAAGCCATACAAGTTTGGGGTCTTACTATAAATAGAAAAAACCTCAGTGGTCAGGTTTAAACGGAACAACTGGGATCACTTTGGAATAAGACACAATTCGTATTTGAACTAATATAATTAAATAAATTGACAGAGATAGGTGATGTGTAGCTTGAATTCACATTTTGCATTGAATTGATTGGAAGAGACCAATCTGCCAAGAATCAAAATATCTAAAATTAGAACCAGATCCATCATATAATAATCTGATTTCACAGGGCTCCCAGCTCAAATTCGTGAGATTCATGAAATCTCACGATTTTGTCGTGAGAAATTTCATAAAAGATTCTATGTAAGACACAGACTATCACATCAGGGCTCTCAACTGAAAGAGAGCAAATCGAGATATCTAATGGAAGCGTCGTGATATTTTGAGACAAATCGTGAGATTTTGGGGATGTATCGTGAGATCGTGACATTCTATCCGAAATCGTGTAACACACGACGAGATCGTTAGAGTTGAGAGCAGGGTTTCATCCAGCTTTCCAAAGTTATACGCCTAAATAGGCGCCACCATTTTTTCGATGCGCCTTGACTCATCTTTATATAGCAATTTTATATATGTTTTGTGCCACGCGCCTAAGTAGGCGTATGCCGCGTACCTTGCCAAAAAAAAATCATGAGCCTAATTATGATCCATGGGATCAAATACGCGTTGAGAGGTCTGTGATTTGTGTTACAGTTCATTCAGCCCTGAGTTATTTGCTATATTAGACAAATCCATTGTATTTGAGTGCATGCAGTCTAATGTAGAATCCAATTCATGTCTGAATCCACTGTCCAATATATGAGTAAATATAGTAGACTGATGGGAGAATAGTCACAAACAATACGCATACTATTTCACTGAGAAGTTATTTCAATAGAACTCTTTCATTTTCATAATTTTAATTGATATTTGTGTACTGAGTTTTAATTGGGATAATAGCGAATCTATAATGGCAACAGCAGATCCAGGATTTGGTCCTGCTAGTTTATTCGGAGTGAACAACAAACTCCAGAGTAAAGTGAACTCGTTTAGAGAAATGATTGAACGGAAGAAGTTGGAAGTAAGAAGAGTCAGCAAAGAAATGAGAAGTCTTATCGAAACGAAAGAAGAAGCAATTATCCGAGAATTGAATGCTATTTTGGAAAAAGTGAATAACGAAGTTGAGAAAAAGAAGGCCGAAACACAGGGAGAAATTAATAAAATAGAAAGTCACAGAATGGAAATGGAAAAACTCTTTGAGAAACTTAGCATAAATAGTGGACCGCTTATTAATATTTCCGATAGGCTCAATTCAGTGAAGAGAAATGGACATTGATATTCCTAATGTGAAGTTAACGTGGAAAGTGGATGAATTGAAAGATTTTATAAATAGAATGTGTCGTTGTGATCAACAGATTCTAGTTTATAATGAAGATACTCAGTATCAACTGAAATGGAGTAAGTGCGAGAAAGGAAGTGGAGACAATCAACTCTATACTCCATTTGGTATAGCGACTAATCCTATGAATGAGAATATTTATGTAGCTGACCAAACGAATCACAGAGTTCAGATTTTCTCTAGAGAAGGAGAATGGATCAGATCTGTGAAAGATGAAGAGATGGAATATCCACTAAATATTCTATTTCACAACCAATCAATTTACGTACAATGTTTTAGAGCCATTCTGAAATTGAATGAATTCACTGAGAAGAAAGAAAAGTCTAAATCTTATGGTTTTAATCTCAGAGGTATCTGTACAGATAATATTCATATTTATGTCGGTCAATGGAAGGGAATGAATCTAAAAGTGTTAACTCTAGATTTGATTGAAGAAAACAAAATATCTCTCAAGACTGAATTCTGTAAACAAAATACTCAAATCAGAAATATATCTCTATCTCAAGAATTGTTTTACATTTTGCTGTCTGGAACAGACTTTCCAATTCAAGTATTTTCTAGAGAAGGCATTCTGACAAGATGTGTTGTTAAGAAAGATAGCATTAACTCTGCTTATTGTTTCTGTCTAGATCAGCAACACAACATCTTAGTAGCAGACTGTGGTGACTCTAAAGTGAAGATATTTTCCAATGAAGGGAAGCTACTCACTCAATTCGGTGAGAAAGGATCTAAGAAAGGACAGTTCAGTGGTCTCGTTGGAATTTTATTTGATGAGTTTGGTTCTATTGTCACTGTTGATCAAAAGAATACTGACCGTCTCCAGTCTTTTGCCGTTTTCAGCTAATTTTATTTGTTTCCTTAAGACAGTTTCCCTAAACTCAAGCACACTAATCTTTAATATATTTTGAAGTTATTTTCTTTACTCTTATTTTGTGTTCAACGATTTGTTAGAGTTAATATTTATTGATTTACGAGTATTTGCTTGTAACTGTAAGAAGCTTATTTAGGACAAAAACATTTTTGTTTACTACTACCATGTTATCTTGATACTTCGAGCTTCTGTTAACTCATGTATTATTGATGTTTATTAACAAAATCCCTATTTTTATTGATATTATTGAAACCCTTTAATGAAATCTTATTCTCTTCAACCTTTTGAACTAAGTGCACTTCTGAAAACCGGGCCCCTCGTAACCAGAGCTAAGCTCGGTTCAAAATCGCTTCAATTTTGAAATGTGCTGTTCATTAAGGTGAAAAATGATTTAACTGCAAAATTACGTCATTCAACAAGTTAAGCCTATTGAATCAGCATCAGTTCAGTGTACAGAGCTGCAGCAGTGGTACGGATCAGTCTGTTGAAGACTATTTTAGAATAAATGTCTTCTATCAGCCATCGACAGCATTGTCAATGACTTGGAACTTCGGTTTGGTGAGAGGCAGCGAAGAGTGGTGGAACTAGCACGACTCATTCCAGCATTCATGTCAGAAAATAGTGAGGACAACTGGTCTGTTGTGGAATCGGCCATCTCCGTTTATGGTCACTCACTGGAAGATCTGATGGTTGTGGAGAAACTTTTATTCCGAAGAGGCCTCCACAAGATTACTGGAAAGCTCTCCATAACGTTCAGAAGGAATTAACAGAGGCTATGACGTCGAATGAGGATAGGTTTTCCGAAACAAAAGAAGATTGATAAAGGCAAAAGAAGCACGAATATTAGGCCAGATGATAGTATCTTCTTAGAAGTAGGGAAGAGAGATAATTCACTGTCTGCAAAATTTGATGGTCCATATTTGGCGCTCGACCAGAAAGGATCCAATGTATTAGTGGAACTACCAAGAGGGAGTAAGTGGTACCATGTCGACTCATGCAAGCGTTTCGAAAGGAAGGATGAGCTATTCATCCCAGGCCAAGTCCCAACACCGGTAGAGGAGAACGTGGATAACGCGCAGGCGAGCGAGTTCGCAGAAGCAATACCGGATACAGATGTGGATGAGTGAGATGATCTGGAGTTAGAGGCAACTACATCAGAGCCAGGGATTACTTACTCAAGGTGTGGAAGGAAACTCAAGCCGAAACAATATCCTGACTATGTCACATGGGTCCAGGTGGTCGAAGATAGAGGACCAGTCTCTTTCTCGAGGGAAGATGGTTGATGTAATAAGAAACAGAAGTAGAATCTCTCAGAAGTATTCACGTTGGTGGCCTTTCAAGATGGTCGTACTTATCACCTAGCTTTACTTGTTAGTTTACAGATCTCAATGAGTATTTCTCTGTAATTGAACATTACGTAGACTTAACCATTCCTTGTTCGAATTGATTGACGAATCCTTCGATCGCACAACAGTACGTTACTTAAAATTGTTTCCATCAACTGACAGTCTTGTATCTGACTGTCACTTTGATATACTTCTCATCACAAGAATTCAGTTTTTCATCATAATAGTGGTTATAGTAAACTTCCATTCATTTAATTGCTTTATTAAATTGATCGATGATCTCTTGCTTCATTAACAAAGCATGACAGTTGCTTCTGTTTTCCATTGAGCTATTAATAGCTAATCAACTAACTCTAAATATAGATCTATAGCAGAGTTCTAGCATACATCCACTGTAGTATCAATGTGAAACTAAGAATGAGGTTGAAGTGTAGTCACTAGGATATAGAATTTCTTTGTGGTGTATTACGATGAAATATAAATGTGAGTAAACTGTATTCTTTTCTTATTTGAATAAATTGTAATTGTTTGTACTCTGTTCTTAATTGAAATAATAGCGAATCTATAATGGCAACAGCAGATCCAGGATCTGGTCCTGCTAGTTTATTCGGAGTGAGTAACAAACTCCAGAGTAAAGTGAACTCGTTTAGAGAAATGATTGAACGGAAGAAGTTGGAAGTAAGAAGAGTCAGCAAAGAAATGAGAAGTCTTATCGAAACGAAAGAAGAATCAATTATCCGAGAATTGAATGAAATTTTGGAAGAAGTGAAGACTAGAATGGAAAAGAAGAAAATTGGAGTTCAGAAAGAGATACAAGAGTTGGAGATTAAGAAAAGTGAAATTAACAAAATTCTTCAAAACCTCAATCAAAATATAACTGAATTTCCACAATTGTCTGAAGCAATCGAAAAAGCAAAAAGCGAAATGGATATTGATATTCCTAATGTGAAGTTAACGTGGAGAGTGGATGAATTGAAAGATTCTATAAATAGAATGTGTCGTTGTGATCAACAGATTCCAGTTTATAATGAAGATACTCAGTATCAACTGAAATGGAGTAAGTGCGAGAATGGAAGTGGAGACAATCAACTCAATTGTCCATGGGGTATAGCGACTAATCCTATGAATGATAATATTTATGTAGCTGACCAATCGAATCACAGAGTTCAGATTTTCTCTAGAGAAGGAGAATGGATCAGATCTGTGAAAGATGAAGAAATGAAAAATCCACGAAATATTATATTTCATAATCGATCAATTTACGTACAATGTGAGAAAGCTATTCTGAAATTGAATGAATCCAGTGAGAAGAAAGAAAAGTCTAAATCTTATGGTTTTGCTCTCGGTGGTATTTGTGTGGATAATATTCATATTTATGTCGGTCATTGGTTTGGAATGAATCTAATAGTGTTAACTCTAGATTTGATTGAAGAAAGCAGAATATCTCTCAAGACTGAATTCTGTAAACAAAATACCGAAATCAGAGATATATCTCTATCTCAAGAATTGTTTTACATTTTGCTATCTGGAACAGAATTTCCAATTCAAGTATTTTCAAGAGAAGGCATTCTGACGAGATGTGTTGTTAAGAAAGATAGCATTGACTGTGCTTATTGTTTCTGTCTAGACCAGCAACACAACATCTTAGTAGCAGACTTTGGAGACTCTAAAGTGAAGATATTTTCCAATGAAGGGAAGCTACTCACCCAATTCGGTGAGAAAGGATCTAAGAAAGGACAGTTCAGTTATATTCGTGGGATATCCGTTAACGAGTTTGGTTCTATTGTCACTGTTGATCGGAAAAGCACTGACTGTCTTCAGTCTTTTACCGTTACCAGCTAATTTAATTTTGCTTTATGCTTAATTAAAATTGTTTCTCTTAACTAAAGTCCGTTAATCGTTGATATTTTTTGACATTATTTTCTTTATTTTTATTTTGTATTCAACGTGTTAGCATCTTGTACTTATTGAGTAATAAGTATATTGTTGTAATTGTAAAAAGCTTATATTAGAACGCATAAACAATTTTGTTTACTGCTACCATGTTGTCTTGATGATTCGAACTTCTGTTAACTCTTCTATTCTAGATGTTTATTATACTATACTTTTAACTTTTATTGATAATATTTCAAATCATATTCACTATCGTCACTTCTTCCATCTTATTGTACAGTATATATAATCCTACCTACCCACATGGACATTCCTTTCTGATAAATCCCTCCTAGGACACTCACTGCTCATGAAACTTGTCCAATTTCCTCTTGGTATAATCAATATTAAACTTGAGCAATGAGGCATTCCATCTCATTTACATACTTACACACAAGAATTTGGTCTAATAAATACCATTTACTTTTGTTATCTGAAACGGAATAAATATAAACCATACACGTACACTATGATGAAATGCTGTTTAATACGTCAATAGGACGATTGCTTGTCATAGAAACATCTGATAAGAAATGTCATTCAAAGAGCTAGCGACTATCTACCATTGTATTGCTCACAATATTAAGTAAATCCACTACGCTATTAATAGCTAACTAACTCTAAATATAGATATATAGCAGAGTTCTAGTATACTACATGTGTGATAAAACCGTTGCCGAGATAAGTGAAAGACTAAGTTCGATAGAATTCTAATTCAAGAAATGACAATTCTAATAATGTTCGTAGTCAAAATAAACTAGAACATAAACGAGCCCACAGGGTTACTACGAGGGTCACTCAATAAGCTTTGAGCCTGGAGTAGTTGCTTCCATTTGATTGTGTTGAAAATTCCTAGGATTATTCATCTACCTATTATTACTTGTATCTTTGGCTTTGAGTTTGATTAGACAAGTTTCTAAAATATTATGCCACATATAATGGAGTGTCCTTGTGGACTCCGACACATTTGCAAGCCATTTCCTATGGAAATTTATTTATTCTCTTTATGAGAAATGATAACTGAGAACAAACTTTTGATAATTCAATATTATCAATGATGCGATATATTCACAATCCGGGGGGATTCTATGATTATCATATTTAAATTTCGTTTGCAAAACATAAATAAATGTTCAAATATATCTCAATTCAACACTTGTGGTTTTGTTTTCATATATGCTAATACAAAATATCTTAGACAATTTCTTCATCACAATATTTTAGAAACTTGTCCGATTGAAATCAAACTCAAATTCAAAGATAATAATAGGTAGGTGAATAATCCTAGAAACTTTCAACAAAATCAAACGGAAGCAACTACTCCAGGCTCAAAACATATTGAGTGACCCTCGTAGAACATAATCCTACTGAAGTGAATATGACGTGTTGATACCCTCTAAGTACCCTGATCATATAAGACATCCACTGTAGTATCAATGTGAAACTAAGAATGAGGTTGAAGTGTAGTCACTAGGATATAGAATTTCTTTGTGGTGTATTACGATGAAATATAAATGTGAGTAAACTGTATTCTTTTCTTATTGAATAAATTGTAATTGTTTGTACTCGGTTCTTAATTGAAATAATAGCGAATCTATAATGGCAACAGCAGATCCAGGATCTGGTCCTGCTAGTTTATTCGGAGTGAGTAACAAACTCCAGAATAAAGTGAACTCGTTTAGAGAAATGATTGAACGGAAGAAGTTGGAAGTAAGAAGAGTCAGCAAAGAAATGAGAAGTCTTATCGAAACGAAAGAAGAAGAAATTATCCGAGAATTGAATGATATTTTGGAAGAAGTGAATACTAAAATGGAAAGAAAGAAAATTGGAGTTCAGAAAGAGATACGAGAGTTAGAGATTAAGAAAAGTGAAATCAACAAAATTCTTCAAAACCTCAATCAAAATATAACTGAATTTCCACAATTGTCTGAAGCAATCGAGAAGGCGAAAAGAGAAATGGACATTGATATTCCAAATGTGAAGTTAACGTGGAGAGTAGATGAATTGAAAGATTATATAAATAGAATGTGTCGTTGTGATCAACATATTCTAGTTTATAATGAAGATACTCGGTATCAACTGGAATGGAGTAAGTGCGAGTATGGAAGTGGAGACAATCAACTCTGTCATCCATGGGGTATAGCAACTAATCCTATGAATGAAAATATTTATGTAGCTGACAAATCGAATCACAGAGTTCAGATTTTCTCTAGAGAAGGTGAATGGATCAGATCTGTGAAAGATGAAGAAATGAAATATCCAGAGAATATTCTATTCCACAACCAATCAATTTACGTACAATGTAGTGAAGCAATTTTGAAATTGAATGAATTCCCTGAGAAGAAAGAAAAGTCTAAATCTTATGGTTTTGCTCTCGGAGGTATCTGCACAGATAATATTCATATTTATGTTGGTCAATGGAAGGGAATGAATCTAATAGTGTTAACTCTAGCTTTGATTAAAGAAAACAGAATATTTCTCAAGACAGAATTCTGTAAACAAAATACTGAAATCAGAGATATATCTCTATCTCAAGAATTGTTTTACATTTTGCTATCTGAAAAAGAATTTCCAATTCAAGCATTTTCTAGAGAAGGCATTCTGACAAGATGTGTTGTTAAGAAAGGTAGCATTCACTCTGCTTTTTGTTTCTGTCTAGATCAGCAACAGAACATCTTAGTAGCAGACTGTGGAGACTCTAAAGTGAAGATATTTTCCAAAGAAGGGAAGCTACTCACTCAGTTCGGTAAGAAAGGATCTATGAAAGGTCAGTTCAGTGGTCTTCTTGGGATTTCAATTAATGAGTTTGGTTCTATTGTCACTGTTGATCGGAAGAACACTTCCTGTCTCCAGTTCTTCACCATTATTAGCTAATTTACTTCTTGTATTATGTCCACTTAAGATTGGCATTATTTTCAATATTCCTATTTTGTGTTCAATGATTTGTTAGGAATTTTATATCTTAGTATTATTACTGTATTTGTTAGGACTAAACTCTTTACTCACTACTATGTTGTCTTGCTAATTCAATCTTATCTGTTAACTCTTGTATTCTAAATGTTTATTAAACAATACGTTTACTTTTATTGATATTATTCAAAACCCTATTCTCTTAAATATTTTGAAATATTTTATTTATATTTTACAAGTCTTAAATACAATGCTTACTAGCTCCCATTCTTCTACCTCAGTATTCTCGTATGTGTGTAAGTGCAGCTCTATTGATATAACAGAACTAGCGGAAGCAGTACGGTAGGCCCGACATTTTCCATACAGCTTTTTCTCTGAATATTATCACAGACATCATAGGCGTAGGCTCCAGTAGGCTGGTAGGAGCAAAATATCCTCGTCTACACTCCTGAAATAGCAACGTCACGATTTGCCATAACACTTCCAGTTAGCTTCAGTCTGGTCTGATAATCGGTAAGTCAATCACGTAGATAAGCTTAGATTCCTTTGATGTATGGATCAACAACCCTATTCTTTCATAAATTCAAGTCTAAGATTCTACTCGAATTTGTTTACTCAACTTCAATCAGTCATAGCCTACTATATACAATATTTATATATGCTGATAATACATTCCTAAGCTCTATTGTGCTTTGTTAATTATTTAAGGCAGCTCATGTATTAGTTCAACCATCTTCTACCGCATCCCTAGTCCCAAATTCGCAAGTTACTCTGAGGCCTTATTATAGTAGGCTATGAATCAGTGTAATTATGCATTGATTCAGTCATATAAGTTTAAACCAGCGGTACCAATTTCCAGGAATTTAATGTGAATCAGACACTAAACCATTCTGAACGAGAAGCGATACACGAACATAGAGAAGTCTTTGCGGTGAACCCTAAAAGGCCTAAAGAAGTAAAGACCGAATCTCAATAGTCGCGTTCAAGGAAGTATCTCCGTAAGAGATTCAGATTATGAGTATTACATACTGTCCAACTCCCCCGACTTCGTTTGTCAATCCCGAGTCTCCCGGGAGCTATATAATCCTTATTTGACCAATTTTCTCTCTATTCAAACCGATATTCTACATTCTTAATTCAATATTTCACCCAACTTTAAGACAACAAGCGCGCTTCGCTTGCTTGCGCTGCGCGGCTGGCGAACACTTCGTGTCCGCCGGAGGCTCCCTTCGGTCGCCTGGGGTCACATTGATTAATTATAAGGGAGATAACATCTCTAAATACGCCTGTCCTACTGGCATAACCGATATCGCACGAAAAATCAGCAAATTTGTCCATTTTTAAAATTTTGATGCGTAATGATGACGTCATAACAGAGTGATGAGTCATCATTTTTTGATAATAGTTGGATCATATGTGAGGTATGTTAGTATACAGATTCTATTAAAATTTCAGGCTTCTATCTCCTATAAGAGCTGAGTTATGCTCGGAAAACTGTCTAGCTTAACTTTTTAAAATGTGACAATGACGTCATAATTCCATGATGAGTCAACATTTTCGTCTGAGCTAAGAAATTACTGGAGCCATAGCCAAAAGACTCCCACATGCCAAAAATCAGCTTTCTACGCCTGGCAGTTTCTTCAATCAATTCGTTACAGATATATATATATATATATATATATATATATATATATATATATATATATATATACACATACACACATACACATTAATCGAGTTTTAATAGTAAGGATAACCACACGTATTAGGTTTTATATCACTGTCAGGTAACCATGGTTCCCGCAAGGCATCACTCAGATATATGCCTAGGATTATTACAGTCAGGGTCGCTTATTATGAACCCGCATAATATGAACATTCGTTTAATATGAACTAACCTCCTGGTCCCAATTTCATTTTTTAGATAGGATTTGTATTGAATCAAGTTCCCTTATGAATTATCTTTATTATGAACAGATTTTTTGGTCCCCTGGTGATTCACAATAAACTACCCTGACTGTATGTCTATCTAGTCTAGCTATTATCTCAAACAAGAATTTCATTAAACCCAAGCTTACTTGTCTTATGTTTCAGTCAGTTTCATTACATAAATTCTAGTTTGTTATTTATTCATGGCAAAACGGACCAGTATTCCTGAGTTGAGGAAGGATGAAAGAATCGAAAGATGGAAGCCTCTCTTCGAGGCAGCTACCGCCCGTATCTGTGCCACTGAAGGTGAGGGAAGAAATCGCTCCAGATGCTCTTTATCTACATCTGCAGGAACATTGCAGAAAGGGAGTTAGTCGTTGAGTGGTATCAGAGCACTTGGATACAGGAGATGTGGACGAGGCACTCACAGTGTTAATTCAGAACCTGGACCCACCTACAGACTCTATGTCGAACTGATTGGGTCCAAGGGGAAGACATTGATGTGTTCTTCTATAGATTCAAGAATGCCGGAACAGAAGCGAAGGCTCCGATGCAGATGTTGTGCAGTGTGTTAGTTAGTCAGTTGCCTGAACAGGTTCAGCCGATAAAAGAATGGCTAGGAAGGGAAGAGAATGCAGAGATCACGGTACCTAAGGGTAGGGAGCTCTTACGACCATTCTGAACGGGAAGCGATATACGAACTGCTAGCGAAGCATAGAGAAGTTTTTGTGGTGAAGCCTAAAAGGCCGAACGAAGTAAAGAGCGCAAATCACCACATCACACTCCTAGATGAGTGCCCCGTGAAACACCGTCCGTTACGAATGTCACCCGACACAGAACGTGAGGTAGCCAGGAAAATAGACAAATGTCGAGAAATAGGATTATAAGACCTTCTGACTCTCCGTGAGGGAGCAGGATAATCTTAATGCGATAATCTTAAATCGATGTGTAGACGCGAAGGACATTTTCGACCGCATTGCAGGTAGCCAGATATTCTCTACGCTTGATTGCGCTTCTGCATACTGGAGTATCCCCGTCCAGGAAAAGGACAAGGAATATACAACCTTCGTCTCAGCCAGGGGGAAGTTTGAATTTAATCGAATGCCATTTGGGCTTTGTAGTTGTCAGGCATCCTACCAGCAGGACAGTTTTCAATATTGGCCCAATCCTGTTAAACCTGAACACTCCTAAAACCTTGGCATCAGCTGTAAAATCTGAGAAAAAATGTAATTCAAAAAGCAAGCGAATATTTACCATTCGATTGTTGACAATCTTAAGTTAATCCACTGAGTTATTAATCAACTAAATCTAAATATAGATCTATAGCAGAGTTCTAGCATACATCCACTGTAGTATCAATGTGAAACTAAGAATGAAGTTGAAGTGTAGTCACTAGGATATAGAATTTCTTTGTGGTGTATTACGATGAAATATAAATGTGAATAAACTGTATTCTTTTCTTATTGAATAAATTGTAATTGTTTGTACTCTGTTCTTAATTGAAATAATAGTGAATCTATAATGGCAACAGCAGATCCAGGATCTGGTCCTGCTAGTTTATTCGGAGTGAGTAACAAACTCCAGAGTAAAGTGAACTCGTTTAGAGAAATGATTGAACGGAAGAAGTTGGAAGTAAGAAGAGTCAGCAAAGAAATGAGAAGTCTTATCGAAACGAAAGAAGAAGAAATTATCCGAGAATTGAATGCTATTTGGGAAGAATTGAACGCTAAAATGGAAAGAAAGAAGGTAGAAATACAGACGAAAATCGCAGCATTTGAAGAAAAAGCCAGAGAAATGGAGAAATTATACGAAGAATTGAGTGCAGAGAGTAGTCCACTCTTCAATGTCTCTGAAAAAGTCGATTCAGTGAAAAGAAAAATGGATATTGATATTCCTAATGTGAAGTTAACGTGGAGAGTAGATAAATTGAAAGATTGTATAAATAGAATGTGTCGTTGTGATCAACAGATTCTAGTTTATAATGAAGATACTCAGTATCAACTGAAATGGAGTAAGTGCAAGTTTGGAAAAGGAGACAATCAACTCAATAGTTCATGGGGTATAGCGACTAATCCTATGAATGAGAATATTTATGTAGCTGACCAATGTAATCACAGAGTTCAGATTTTCTCTAGAGAAGGAGAATGGATCAGATCTGTGAAAGATGAAGAAATGAAATATCCACAAAATATTATATTTCACAACCAATCAATTTTCGTACAATGTTTTAGAGCAATTCTGAAATTGAATGAATTTACTGAGAAGAAACAAAACTCTAAATCTTATGATTTTCTTCTCATAGGTATCTGTACAGATAATATTCATATTTATGTCGGTCAACGGAATAGAATGAATCTAATAGTGTTAACTCTAGATTTGATTGAAGAAAACAGAATATCTCTCAAGACTGAATTCTGTAATCAAAATACTGAAATCAGAGATATATCTCTATCTCAAGAATTGTTTTACATTTTGCTATCTGGAACAGAATTTCCAATTCAAGTATTTTCTAGAGAAGGCATTCTGACAAGATGTGTTGTTAAGAAAGATAGCATTAACTCTGCTCATTGTTTCTGTCTAGATCAGCAACACAACATCTTCGTAGCAGACTTTGAAGACTCTAAAGTGAAGATATTTTCCAATGAAGGGAAGCTACTCACTCAGTTCGGTGAGAAAGGGTCTGAGAAAGGACAGTTCAGTTATATTCGTGGGATATCCGTCGATGTGTTTGGTTCTATTGTCACTGTTGATTCTAAGAAATCTGACCCTCTTCAGTCTTTTGCGATTATCAGCTAATTGACTTTTGTTGTATCTTTAGTTAAGATTATTCCTCTAAACTAAGCTCACTAATCTTCAGTATATTTTAGCTTTTCTTTATTCTTATTTTGTATTTAACGATTGGTTAGGGTTTTATTTATAGATTTAGAAGTTTATTGTCGTTATTGTGAATAGCTTAAATATTATAACGCAAAAACCTTTGTTTGCTACTACAGTACACCCTCGCTTATCCGAGCAACTCTGTTCCGATGTTCGAAAAAATCGTTCGGATTAGTGAATTTGTTCCGATTAGTGAAATAACACTAATTCAATGGGGCATTAATTATAATAAATTTGCATTGTTAGAATATTAAGGATATTATTTCGCTATGAATGTTTATTTAACGAGATTTCTCAATCTTATTGATAGATTTAAGTTTATAAACGTTTATTCAAATCATAGAAGCGAATAAAATTATATTTTGGGTGTTCGGAGTGTTCGGATTAGCGAGGGTTCGGATTGGCGAGGTTCGGACTAGCGAGGGTGTACTGTACCATATTGTCTTAATGTTTCGAGATTTTCTTTCAACTCTTGTATTCTAGTACTAGTAGTTTGTTTTTCAATCCTTTAACTTTTATTGATTTTATTCCAAATCCCATTCTTTGAATATTTTGAAATACGTTGCACTTCTGTAAACACCTCGAGACCAGAGCTATGTTCCCTCAGGACTATTTGAAATAGCTCCAATTTTGAAATGTGCTGTTCATTTGGGTAAATTTATATTATTTAACAACAAAATCACATTATTCGACAAGTTGAGCGTTTTAAATACCGCACTTAACGCGCTCTGTGGGAAACACTGGCCAGACACCCCAGTTATTGAGTAGTTAGATATACTGTGTCAAATAAGCATAGCTCGTTACAAAAACTAAGCGTTTTAAGAGAATAATCCTAGATCCGTGTAAACTATCATCCTCAATCGTTATGTATATAGTAATACAACTTTAGAAAGATTAACATTTGAACTGGCATCACTGGTCCGGTTTTAATTGGACCACTTTTCAATCGTGGCTCGGAATGGTCTTAAACCTGACCACTCCTAGACTGTGGCGTCGGCTCACTTTGTACTTTACATTCGTTATAATCAGTGGCATAGAGTGGCCTATGCTCCTCAATCCTGGCAGACTGAATTATTTATTAAAAAAGATAGAAGAATGACTACTACCGCTTCGAAAGGACCTCCAAAACATACGTAGGTCTAGTAATACTAGTTTGCTGTCTGTTACTTATTACTTTCTTATTTTTGCAGTTAATTAGATAGTTTATTTAATATAACAGCTGTCAAGCGCCAACAGCTAGACTTGACAACTGCATTGGTCAAGGATATGACGGTGCATCATCGTTTTCAGGTGAAAGTACGGGAGCAGCTGTTCGATTTCTGATTGAAGCACCAAACGCACACTACTACCATTGTCCATGCACTGTTTGAATCTGAGCACTGCGAAGCAATCTCTGTGAAATCTACCAATCACGCACAAGATGTCATCAAGGACACAATTTCGTGTTTTAAATCGAGCGCTAAGCGGGCAGATTTGCTGAAGTCCAGTATCCATGGTGAAGAGACACTCACATCTCCAAGACGCAGCTCATCACTCTCACAACGCACTTCCTCGAGCAGCACACTTCAGTGGTTTACCTATGAAGTTTGCTGAAGTTTGTGATGGCTGCACTTCAAAGAATGTCTGACTGCAGTCACTGATGCTCGCAAGACGGCAATTATACTCATGAACTCCATTCCCAGCCTAACTTTGTGGTTTCTATAGTTGCGCTTGAGGAGCTCTCTGGTCTGTTATTGCCAACAACACGACAACTGCAAAAACCGAGTCTTGATTTGTTTTGGTGATTGACAACATCAAAGATCTTAACGATACACTGCGTCAGATGAGATGTGCTGAGAAATTCAAGGAACTGTTTGCTGAGCTGAAGCGTCACTGTTTCCAACATGCTTGACATTGAACTGACCAATCCCTGGTTAGCATCAGCTCAGTCTACAGAGCTGCAGCAGTGGTACGGATCAGTCTGTTGAAGACTATTTTAGAATAAATGTCTTCTATCCAGACATAGACAGCATTGTCAATGACTTGGAACTTCGGTTTGGTGAGAGGCAGTGAAGAGTGGCGGAACTAGCACGACTGATTCCAGCATTCATGTCAGGAAATAGTGAGGACAACTGGTCTGTTGCGGAATCGACCATCTCCGTTTATGGTCACTCACTGGAAGATCTGATGGTTGTGGTCTGCAGTGACTACTGCCTGTGGCATATACAGTGGAACCTCCGTAATCCGGCATTTCTCTAAACCGACATTATTTCTGTTCACGGATCGTTTTTCTATAGAAAACAACCTCTATAATCCGACACCTCGCTATTCCGGAATCCGACAATTTAATGATTTTCCAGTAATACAAATTCGACCTGTATAATCCGACAATTTTTTCGTCTATCAAAAAATGTCGGATTATGGAGGGGTTATTTTACCTCTTTGATCAGTCAAATTATTCGTCTGTCAAATATTGTCGGAGGTTATTTACCTCCATAATCCGACATTTTGCTGATTTTCCACAAATGTCGGGAGGTTATTCGATATTCCGACAATTTGATAATCCGACATTTTTTTCGTCTCCCATTGAATGTCGGATTATGGAGGTTCCACTGTACTACAAAGTATTTCACTGTTAAAGGGTAGAGGTAAAGGGTTTCTCAAACAACAATATCTGTTGTTATTTACTATTCTTATAATTCATTTCCTCATTATAATAGCAATATAGCAAGCTTCCATTCATTTGATTGCGTTATTATATTTATTGATATTCTTGCTTCTTAAACAAAACATGAGAGTTGCTTGTATCCTCCATTTAGAGATTGTACTGGGCAAAGCCAGTGTTGACAATATTGTAGTCAATCTACTGAGCTATTAATAGCTAATCAAATAACTCTAAATATAGATCTATAGCAGAGTTCTAGCATACATCCACTGTAGTATCAATGTGAAACTAAGAATGAGGTTGAAGTGTAGTCACTAGGATATAGAATTTCTTTGTGGTGTATTACGATGAAATATAAATGTGAGTAAACTGTATTCTTTTCTCATTGAATAAATTGTAATTGTTTGTACTCTGTTCTTAATTGAAATAATAGCGAATCTATAATGGCAACAGCAGATCCAGGATCTGGTCCTGCTAGTTTATTCGGAGTGAGTAACAAACTCCAGAGTAAAGTGAACTCGTTTAGAGAAATGATTGAACGGAAGAAGTTGGAAGTAAGAAGAGTCAGCAAAGAAATGAGAAATCTCATCGAAAAGAAAGAAGAAGCAATTATCCGTGAATTGAATGATATTTTAAAAGAAGTGAATACTAAATTGGAAAGAAAGAAGGCAGAAACTCAAAAAGAAATTGAAGGAATTGAGACTCTTAGAAAGGAGATGGAGATAAAAATCCGTAAACTTAAGCCTACTTCAATTCATTTGACTCAAATATCCGAAGAAATCGATTCAATAAAAAGTGAAATGGATATTGATATTCCTAATGTGAAGTTAACGTGGAGATTAGATAAATTGAAAGATTGTATAAATAGAATGTGTCGTTGTGATCAACAGATTCTAGTTTATAATGAAGATACTCAGTATCAACTGAAATGGAGTAATTGCGAGAGAGGAATAGGAGACAATCAACTCAATAGTCCATGGGGTATAACGATAAATCCGATGAATGAGAATATTTATGTAGCTGACCAATGGAATCACAGAGTTCAGATTTTCTCTAGAGAAGGAGAATGGATCAGATTTGTGAAAGATGAAGAAATGAAATATCCACGAAATATTATATTCCACAACCAATCAATTTACGTTCAATGTAGTGAAGCAATTCTGAAATTGAATGAATTCACTGGAAAGAAAGAAAAGTCTAAATCTTATGGTTTTGTTCTCGGAGGTATCTGTACAGATAATATTCATATTTATGTCGGTCAATGGAAGAGAATGAATCTAATAGTGTTAACTCTAGATTTGATTGAAGAAAACAGAATATCTCTCAAGACTGAATTCTGCAAACAAAATACTGAAATCAGAGATATATCTCTATCTCAAGAATTGTTTTACATTTTGCTATCTGAAACAGAATTTCCAATTCAAGTATTTTCTAGAGAAGGCATTCTGACAAGATGTGTTGTTAAGAAAGATAGTATTAACTCTGCTGATTGTTTCTGTCTAGATCAGCAATACAACATCTTAGTAGCAGACTATGGAGACTCTAAAGTGAAGATATTTTCCAATGAAGGGAAGCTACTCACTCAGTTCGGTGAGAAAGGATCTATGAAGGGACAGTTCAGTGATCTTACTGGGATTTCAATTGATGAGTTTGGTTCTATTGTTGCTGTTGATCAAAAGAATTCTGACCGTCTTCAGTCTTTTACCGTTTTCAGCTAATTATTTTGTTTCCTTAAAATAGTTTCCCTTAACTCAAGTACACTAATCTTTACTATTTTTGACATTATTTCCTTTATTCATATTTTGTGTTCAACGATTTGTTAGGGTTAATATTCATAGATTTAGGTGTATTATTGTTGTAATTGTAAAAACAGTATGGAGGAGCAGACTTGAAGCTCTCTTCTGCTTCAGATCTATCGTTCTGACACACCATCAATTGATGGCATTAACTAACGATTTGGTACAACATCTTAACATGCTATATTCGTGACGAATTTAGTGATTTTCAGAATCGGTTGAAGGACACGTGGCGACGAATAGATTGATGCTAAAATTTTGAAAGGAATTTGTCCTCACATAACAGAACCAGAAATAAGACACAATTCGTATTTGACTAAGATCATTGATACAAATCGACAGAAATGATGTGCTACTTGAATGAATAAAATTGATTGTAAAATATCGATTCTTAAGTTTCTTAAGAATTAATATTTCCTCACTGATAATTAATTGAAAGTGCATACTGCAACTCGTAATTATATTATCAATTTTGATGAAATTGAATTGCTGTCTTTCCCTGAATATATACCCAGGCCCTTATTTTTTTCGTACTCAAAAACCGCCGGAGTACAAAGGTTTGAAGTGCTCTATTGTTTGAAAAACAGTCGCATTTGAAAGAGATAACTATTTCAGAATAAACGGTACCTCTTTCAATGATTTATGAATATCTTTGTAAGAATGTTTATTTATAGATTTACGCAAATAGATCTAATCTGGAGGACATACCAGATTCACTGTGGAAGACGAGGAGAATGAAATGACTCCCAGAAACCACATTTAAAAGGTTAAGAACAGAATGAATGAAAGGAGATTAATGATCCAACAGCAAGTAGAGGAATCATAGAATCAACAGGACAGTGCAATCTTGTGTAGATAGATACAAGAGCAAATGCATAGCTCAGATCAAGCAAAGGCATAAAGAAGTGACAAAAGAAGAAGCAAAGTTATTGCACGAGATCCTTCGTCTGAAGACAAAACTGGATTCCCTGGAAAGACACCTCAAAGGAGAGGAGAGGAATCCCAATCCACGCGATGAGAGGAAAAGGAAAAACTGAGCAGCGGCTTGCCATCCTGAATTCAAAGCGGGAGGAAATCTGCCCAGATTTCCGATGTTGTCCTGATATTCAAGCGCTTAAAATTTACTGAATGAGAACCTTCCATTCGAGAAGGAGGTACAAGAAGCGCTACTGTGAATCATCAGGTTAGCGATGGTGATATCACAATTTAGATTATTCTTATCTTTAATTATTAATTTTCCAACCTTTTGAGTTTATTACTTCACCTTTGTACTCTCCTCAAACATTGATACTTGTCATAATCCTCTTTATTTAGCAATTTAACTATATTGTTACAGTTCATTTTATAGTGATGGACAATAATATTGCTATATTCCTAGTTTATTAACAAGATACTCATGAGTAAAGTAAAAATTGCTCCTTTCATTTCATCAAATTGTGATATCATATTAATTGATTTTTTCTTGCTTCATAACGAAAAGGCAGAATTTAGAGATTGCACTAAGAAAGATTGTGATGCTAATCTTACAATAAATCTACTGAGCTATTAATAGCTAATCAACTAACTCTAAATATAGATCTATAGCAGAGTTCTAGCAGACATCCACTGTAGTATCAATGTGAAACTAAGAATGAGGTTGAAGTGTAGTCACTAGGATATAGAATTTCTTTGTGGAGTATTACGATGAAATATAAATGTGAGTAAACTGTATTCTTTTCTTATTGAATAAATTGTAATTGTTTGTACCCTGTTCTTAATTGAAATAATAGCGAATCTATAATGGCAACAGCAGATCCAGGATCTGGTCCTGCTAGTTTATTCGGAGTGAGTAACAAACTCCAGAGTAAAGTGAACTCGTTTAGAGAAATGATTGAACGGAAGAAGTTGGAAGTGAGAAGAGTCAGCAAAGAAATGAGAAGTCTTATCGAAACGAAAGAAGGATCAATAATCCGAGAATTGAATGTTATTTGGGAAGAAGTGAATACTAAATTGGAAAGGAAGAAGATTGATACTCAAAATGAAATTGAAGAAATAGAAACTCTTAGAAAGGAATTTTAGAAAAAATTCCGAAAACTTAAAACTACTTCAATTCAATTGAGTCAAATATCTGAAGAAATCGATTTAGTGAAAAGCGAAATGGATATTGATGTTCCTAATGTGAAGTTAACGTGGAGAGTGGATGAATTGAAAGATTGTATAAATAAAATGTGTCGTTGTGATCAACAGATTCTAGTTTATAATGAAGATACTCAGTATCAACTGAAATGGAGTAAGTGCGAGTATGGAGACAATCAACTCAACAGGCCATGGGGTTTAGCGACTAATCCTATGAATGAGAATATTTATGTAGCTGACCAATTCAATCACAGAGTTCAGATTTTCTCTAGAGAAGGAGAAAGGATCAGATCTGTGAAAGATGAAGAAATGAAAAATCCACTAAATATTCTAATTCACAACCAATCAATTTACGTTCAATGTCACAGAGTAATTCTGAAATTGAATGAATTCACTGAGAAGAAAGAAAAGTCTAAATCTTATGATTTTCATCTCAGAGGTATCTGTACAGATAATATTCATATTTATGTCGGTCAATGGAAGGGAATGAATCTAATAGTGTTAACTCTAGATTTAATTGAAGAAAACAGAATATCTCTCAAGACTGAATTCTGTAAACAAAATACTGAAATCAGAGATATATCTCTATCTCAAGAATTGTTTTATATTCTGCTATATGAAACAGAATTTCCAATTCAAGTATTTTCTAGAGAAGGCATTCTGACAAGATGTGTTGTTAAGAAAGATAGCATTGACTCTGCTTATTGTTTCTGTCTAGACCAGCAACACAACATCTTAGTAGCAGATAATGAAAACACTAAGGTGAAGATATTTTCCAATGAAGGGAAGCTACTCACTCAGTTCGGTGAGAAAGGTTTTAGGAAAGGACAGTTCAACAGTATTCGTGGGATATCCGTTGATGAGTTTGGTTCTATTGTCGCTGTTGATTGCAAGAACTCTGACTGTCTTCAGGTTTTGACCATTATCAGCTAGTTAAGTTTGTTCTCACTTAATTGAGATTGTTCCTCTAAACTAAGCCTACTAATCTTCAATATTTTTATTACTATTTTCTTTATTCTTGTTTTGTATTCAGCGATTTGTTGGATATTTATATTTCTAGATTTAATAATATTGTTCTAATTGTAAAAATCTTATGCTAGAAAACATATAAACATTTTATTTGATACTACCACGTTGTTTTAATAATTTGACTTTTTCTGTTAACTCTTGTATTCTAGATGTTTATTAAACAATACATTTATTTTTTGATATTATTGCAAAACATATTCTCTTAAATCTTTTGAAATCTCTTGATTCTATCTTATAGCATTGTTAATTGATCAAAATTCATTATTTTCTATTAATCAATGCAATTCGTTCAAAAGTCCTAAACGTCCTACCAATCCATATCCTCGTCTATGTCCCTGGATATAGCAACGTAACGATTTGCAGTACAACTTTCAGTTAGTTTCCTTCTAGCCTGATAAGTCATATACGTATATAATGTTAGTTTACTTTTCTGTATGAATCAGCAACTCAACTCTCTCATAAGTTCAAGTCTATAAGATTCAAGGCTGTGCTCGAATTTGTTCACTCAACTTCAGTCAGTATAATTATGCACTGATTAATGCCACTTTTCCCTGTGGTCTTTTCTATTTATAGTCTGGACCCCAAATATATTACTTCCCAAAATAGCTTAAACAGGAAATGACGCAACACATCCTTGGTACAGGCGAGATAACAGCATTTATAACTGCACATATAGTTGAATGCTGTTTCGTGTATATAAACGAACACAGGACTAGGGACATCATGGATGTTCTAGATGTCTGAACATTCACTGCTTCTTCATTTATCTAAATGTACACTACATAACCCTATCTAATATGAACATTACTTTCTAACGAATCCCTCTTAGGACACTCACTGCCCATAAAACTTTCCATCTGCCTTTAAACCAGTGTCCAATTTCCTCTTGATACAATCAATATTAAACTTGACTAATGAGACATTCCATCTCATCTACATACTTGCACATAAGTATTTAATCTTCCTAAGTAAATACCACACACATACATTATGATGAGATACTGCTTAATATGTCAACAGAATGATTGGTTATCATGGAAATATTTGGGCAGGCACCACTTGCCATTTGGTCTGGTTTTAGCAGGATTTCAATAGTGACCTCAAATGATCCTGTTAAACCTGAACACTCCTAAAACTGTGGCGTCGACTATGAACATCTGAGAAGAAATGTAATTCAAAGAACTAGCAAATATCTACCATTCTCTTATCGACAATCTTAAGTTAATCCACTGAGCTATTAATAGCTAATCAACTAATCTAAATATAGATCTATAGCAGAGTTCTAGCATACATCCACTGTAGTATCAATGTGAAACTAAGAATGAGGTTGAAGTGTAGTCACTAGGATATAGAATTTCTTTGTGGTGTATTACGATGAAATATAAATGTGAGTAAACTGTATTATTTTCTTATTGAATAAATTGTAATTGTTTATACTCTGTTCTTAATTGAAATAATAGCGAATCTATAATGGCAACAGCAGATCCAGGATCTGGTCCTGCTAGTTTATTCGGAGTGAGTAACAAACTCCAGAGTAAAGTGAACTCGTTTAGAGAAATGATTGAACGGAAGAAGTTGGAAGTAAGAAGAGTCAGCAAAGAAATGAGAAGTCTTATCGAAAAGAAAGAAGAATCAATTATCCGAGAATTGAATGCTATTTGGGAAGAATTGAATGCTAAAATAGAAAGAAAGAAATCCGAAACTCAAAAAGAAATTGAAGAAATTGAGACTCTTAGAAAGGAAATGGAGAGAAAAATTCGTAAACTTAAAACTACTTCAATTCAATTGACTCAAATATCCGAAGAAATCGATTCTATAAAAAGCGAAATGGATATTGATATTCCTGATGTGAAGTTAACGTGGAGAATAGGTGAATTGAAAGATTGTATAAATAGAATGTGTCGTTGTGATCAACAAAATCTAGTTTATAATAAAGATACTCGGTTTCAACTGAAATGGAGTAAATGCGAGAATGAAAGAGGAGACAATCAACTCTGTAATCCATGTGGTATAGCGACTAATCCTATGAATGAGAATATTTATGTAGCTGACCAATCGAATCACAGAGTTCAGATTTTCTCTAGAGAAGGAGAATGGATCAGATCTGTGAAAGATGAAGAAATGAAATATCCACAAAATATTATATTTCACAACCAATCAATTTACGTACAATGTAATACAGCTATTCTGAAATTGAATGAATTCACTGAGAAGATAGAAAAGTCTAAATCTTATGGTTTTAATCTCAGAGGTATCTGTACAGATAATATTCATATTTATGTCGGAATTCGCCATGGAATGAATCTAATAGTGTTAACTCTAGATTTGATTGAAGAAAACAGAATATCTCTCAAGACTGAATTCTGTAAACAAAATCCTGAAATCAGAGATATATCTCTATCCCAAGGATTGTTTTACATTTTGCTGTCTGAAACAGAATTTCCAATTCAAGTATTTTCTAGAGAAGGCATTCTGACAAGATGTGTTGTTAAGAAGGATAGCATTAACTCTGCTTTTTGTTTCTGTCTAGATCAGCAACACAACATCTTCGTAGCAGACTGTGGAGACTCTAAAGTGAAGATATTTTCCAATGAAGGGAAGCTACTCACTCAGTTTGGTGAGGAAGGATCTGAGAAAGGACAGTTCACTGATCTTCTTGGAATTTTCGGTGATTTTGGTTCAATTCTCACAGTTGATTGGAAGAAATCTGGCCTTCTTCAGTCTTTCACCATTGTCAACTAATTTAATTTTGTCTTCAATTAACATTGTTCCTATAAACTAAGCTCACTAATCTCTCATTATTTTATCATTCTTTTATTTACTCTTAGTTTGTATTCAGCGATTTGTTAGACATTTATTTTTATAGATTTAGATTGTCATAATTGTAAAAAGTCTATATTAGAAAACATATAGACATTTGTTTACATTTTCCATACCTCAGTATTCTCGTATGTTACACATACACATAACTGTTTAATCTTCCTAAGTAGATACCACACACGTACACTATGATGAAATGATGTTGCTTCATATTTAACAGGATGATTGGTTGTCATAGAAACATCTGGGCTGGCACTTGACCTCCAAATGGGATTCCGGTCCATTTTCCCGGGTTTAGATTTTTGAATCCTGAAATTTATCTCATTCTTTGATATTTACAAAGCAATGAATAACTCAAATGTTGTCTTATCGCATGATACATAATCCTATTTTTAAGGTGTATTTTGCCATTGTAAGGTTATCAATTATTATTGAATTGATTGATTAGACAATTACACCTCGGTTTCAGCTAAATCTAAATTATGTCTTCTTCAATCACAATCACAATCCACGCGATGTAAGGAAAACACATTAAGCAGCGGCTTGCCATCCTGAATTCAAAGTGGAAGGAAACTTTCCCCGATTTCCGATGTTGTCCTGATATTCAACCCGCAGCCAAAGAACATATCTAAACTTCTATCTGTCCTCGGGTTAGTGGATTACTATGGTAGTTCCATTCAGAGTGTTTCAGCGGTCTTGGTTCCTCTATATTTTCTACTAAGAAATCAGACGGAAAGGTTTTGGGGAACAAATCAGGCCTCTTCTTTCGAGAAAGTGAAGAATTGCTAGTTTCTTCTTGAGTGTTGGTCCACTTTGACCTGATAAAGAGTTGATCGTTAGTTCGGATGCGTCACAGTACGGAATTGGGGCAGTTTTGTCTCATTTAATGGAAGATGGAAGCGAAAGGTCAATCTGCTATGCATCACGACCATTAGCTGCGGCAGAAAATAGGATATTCACAACTTGCCAAAGAGGCTCTGGCCATTATTTTTAAGGTTAAGAAGTTTCACCACTTTCTACATGGCCGGTCTTTTTCAATATAATCTGACCACAAGCCCCTTCAACACATATTTGGTTGTGATTAACCTGTGCCACGGATTGTTTCGGCGAGGTTACAAAGGTGTGCACTGGTATTGAGTGCTTACGATTACAGATTAGTTACAAGAGGGGAATGAAATGGGTCATGCAGACTGTTTAAGCCGTCTTCCCCTATCAGAGCACCAAAGGATGCCCCATTACAATGCCGCTCTTCCCTTGCTTCTTACATATATCTCATTGAAATGCTGGACAATTGTGGGAGTAGGACTAACGCCTACATCTGATAAAAGTAGGAGTAATGCCAATTTTGGAGTAGGACTAGCGACCGCACCCCCCCCCCCCCGGTTTGCATCACGCTCAGTGTAGAGAGCTGCAGCAGTGGTACGGATCAGTCTGTTGAAGACTATTTTAGAATAAATGTCTTATATCGAGCCATCGACAGCATTGTCAATGACTTGGAACTTCGGTTTGGTGAGAGGCAGTGAAGAGTGGTGGAACTAGCACGACTCACTCCAGCATTCATGTTAGAAAATAGTGAGGACAACTGGTCTGTTGTGGAATCGGCCATCTCCGTTTATGGTCACTCACTGGAAGATCTGATGGTTGTGGTCCGCTGTGAGTACTGCTTGTGGCAGAGGAAGTGGTCTAGTGTCTTAAAGAAGGACCGTCCAACATCCATCCTTACTGCACTGATAACTGCGCTTCATTTCCCAACATTTCTGCATTGCTGCAGATCTTGGAACTCTGCCAGTTAAGACTGCTAAGGCTGAGTGCTGTTCTCTAAGCTGGAGAGAACTCTAACAGCAATACGGAGCAGTATGGAGGAGCAGACTTGAAGCTCTCTTCTGCTTCAGATTCATCGTTCCGACACTCCACCAATTGATGGCATTAACCAACAATTTGGAGCAACATCTTAACATGTTATATTCGTGACGAATTCAGTGATTTTCAGAATCGGTTGGAGGACACGTGAGCGACGAATGGGTTGATGCTAAAATTTTGAAAGGAATTTGTACTCACACAGCAGAATCAGAAGTAAGACACATCTCGTACTTGAACTAAGATCATTAATAATACAAATCGAAAGAAATGATGTGCTACTAGAAATGAATAAAATTGATTGTAAAATATCGATACAGTGCACCCTCGCTAGTCCGAACCTCGCTAATCCGAACCCTCGCTAATCCGAACACTTCATTCTTAAAATCCGAACACCCAAAATATAATTTTATTCGCCTCTATGATTTGATTAAACGTTTATAAACTTGAATTTATCAATAAGATTGAGAAACCTCGTTAAATAAGCAATAATAGCGAAATAATATCCTTAATATTCTAACAATAAAAATTTATTATAATTAATGCCCTATTGAATTAGTGTTATTTCACTAATCAGAACAAATTCACTAATCCGAACGATTTTTTCGATCATTGGAACAGAGCTGTTCGGATTAGCGAGGGTGTACTGTACTACAAGACACGAAAATATCCAGTTTAAAATTAGAACAAAATCCATTATATAATAATATACTGATTTGGGATTACAGCTCATTCAGACTTGAGTTAATTGCTATGATGGATATATCCACTGTATTTGATCGTATGTATTATCATGTGCTAACATCAAAATTGTTATAGCTTGAATCCACTGTCCAATCTATGAGTGAACTGATGGGAGAATAGTCACAAACAATACACACTATTTCACTGGGAAGTTATTCCAATTGAACTCTCATTTTCATAATTATTAGTGATATTTGTGTGTTCAGTCTTAATTGAAATAATAGCGAATCTATAATGGCAACAGCAGATCCAGGATCTGGTCCTGCTAGTTTATTCGGAGTGAATAACAAACTCCAGAGTAAAGTGAACTCGTTTAGAGAAATGATTGAACGGAAGAAGTTGGAAGTAAGAAGAGTCAGCAAAGAAATGAGAAATCTCATCGAAAAGAAAGAAGAAGCGATTATCCGAGAATTAAATGCTATTTGGGAAGAAGTGAATACTAAATTGGAAAGAAAGAAAATTGAAACTCAGACGAAAATCGCAGCATTTGAAGAAAAAGTGAGAGAAATGGATAGATTATACGAAGAATTGAGTGCAAAGAGTGGTCCACTCTTCGATGTTTCCGAAAAACTCGATTCAGTGAAGAGAGAAATGGATATTGATATTCCTAATGTGAAGTTAACGTGGAGAGTAGATGAATTGAAAGATCGTATAAATAGAATGTGTCGTTGCGATGAACAGATTCCAGTTTATAATGAAGATACTCAGTATCAACTGGAATGGAGTAAGTGCGAGTATGGAAGTGGAGACAATCAACTCTATGGTCCATGGGGTATAGCGTCTAATCCTATGAATGGGAATATTTATGTAGCTGACCAACGGAATCACAGAGTTCAGATTTTCTCTAGAGAAGGAGAATGGATCAGATCTGTGAAAGATGAAGAAATGAAAAATCCACTAAATATTCTATCTCACAACCAATCAATTTTCGTCCAATGTAGTGAAGCTATTCTGAAATTGAATGAATTCACTGAAAAGAAAGAAAAGTCTAAATCTTATGGTTTTAATCTCGAGAGTATCTGTACAGATAATATTCATATTTATGTCGGCCAATGTAAGGGAATGAATCTAATAGTGTTAACTCTAGATTTGACTGAAGAAAACAGAATATCTCTCAAGACTGAATTCTGTAAAAAAAGTACTGAAATCAGAGATATATCTCTATCTCAAGAATTGTTTTACATTTTGCTATCTGGAACAGAATTTCCAATTCAAGTATTTTCTAGAGAAGGCATTCTGACAAGATGTGTTGTTAAGAAAGATAGCATTAACTCTGCTTATTGTTTCTGTCTAGATCAACAACACAACATCTTAGTAGCAGACAATGGAGACTCTAAAGTGAAGATATTTTCCAATGAAGGGAAGCTGCTCACTCAGTTCGGTGAGAAAGGGATGAATGCAGGACAGTTGATCAATGTCCGTGGAATCTCATTGGGTGATTTAGGAACTATTCTTACTGTAGATTGGAATTTATCTCACATCCTTCAAGCATTTTCACGTATCTAGTTATTTTTCTTACACTCCCATTGTTATTTATTTGTTCTCTATTTATAATATTATTTTTGAGATTTCCTACGGGTATTTATTAGTTCAATTTTCTTGTATTTTATCAATATATTTTTCAAAAATTATTTTCATCATTTCGCCCTATTTACGATCCAATCTCGATAATAATCCGTAAACCGAAGATAATTCTGAAAAATCTATTGTAATAATAGTTTGGTGACCTCACTTTTTTCTGACTGATTGATTGCCACATTAAACATTTCCCTGTCTGTTCCCCTTCTTCAAAATAGTCCCACTATACCACATATGTTGTTTCACTCTGAAAGATGTCTTTGGAAATGATTCACTGGAATGATTTCTGATTTTGAGGATATTTATTTCCATGTTCTTAATATAAGAATCCATAGTCCTTTAAGTTATTTAGTTTGGACAGGAATCAGTGACTACTCAAGTTGTATTTACTTGATTTGTGAGTCGAATCAAGAAAGTATCTAGGATATTGAGCCACCCTTTTAGGCCAATTATTTCTAGTTTGATCTTGTTTGGGACTAACAATTTAGTGACTCTTATCTTCATATCGTCGAAGTGATTTTTTGTCAGGGTCATTTCATAGTCTCTGGCTAAAAGACGATGGACAAGAAACCGACTATTTTGTAATGGAGTACTACCACTAATGAAACAATGTCACAGCATTGCTCGACGAAATCATAATTTGGTGGTGACTACCTTAACCCCATTTAACTTTTTCGGTGGTTAATAGACTCCAAATCCTGAATGTGCTTATAAATAGACCAGTACAATAGAATTCGGATAATACGTACCCTTCGGGAAGGAATTATTAGTACGTGCTAGCCTTAAGCACGTACTAACCGAGTTTGTACTACATTGAAATCTATATTGCTTATTGTTACATTTTATTAATTGCCACCAAACCACCAGATTTGTCGAGCTACAAAGTAATGCTGAACCAATAAAACTGAATTCAACTGTATCTCTACCATAGAGAATATTCTGTCCTATTTATAGTCTCCCTGTTAAGCCTATTGTGAGTAGAGAGAATGTCAGGAGGTCTTCCTAAGCGCATACTGAGAGAGACAGAGAAGCTCCTCTCTGAACCTGTACCAGGGATACTAGGCCAGGTATACTAGGGATACCAGGGATACTAGGCCTGACGAACAGAATGCCAGGTACTGCTGACTCATTTCTTTACAGCTTAGAATTAATATCCTACATTCTCCATATTGGAGATACTGTTGTAGAGTAGATTAGTTCAGTTATTAGTTTACCATTAACAGAGAGTGGAATAACCAGCTAATACTTAGGTATCACTTTAGGCATAGGCATTCACTTATTGTTTACATTTATTTTCTGTATTTCTATCCTTCTTACTTGTGGCTCCTTGCTTATCATAACTTGTTTCCTTCTCAGTTAAATCTATTGATAAGACTAGGCTCGCCCCCTTTTAAATCGCAACATAAATACAGAAAATATCAACCGATTAGCTAATTGTGAATGGCAGCCCCTCCACCTGTCATACCGCCCTTGACGAAGGGAGACCGCATCGAAGACTGGCGATACTTATTTGAAGCAGCCACTCAGCACATTCTAACCTTGGAGGGGGGACAACAGAAGGCCATCCAGTTAATACCAGCCTACGTGAACCGGGATATCGTGGACCGTGAAGCAGCCAGGGATATAACCAAGGTAGCAACCCACTTAAAGAAGCATTAGATGGGCTATCCGAGGTGGTAGACCCCCCCATGGATACCTACACGGCTATGCAGGAGGTATGCCATCTCCACTGGCAACCGGGTCAGAATATCGGAGAGTTCTTCTTTACCTTAAAGCGTAAGGCGGCTTACGCGAAGTTGGGGCTCAAACATGTCGCGTCAATCATGGCGGGTCAATTGCCGAGAGAAATCCAAAACAAAATAAAGGGTAGTATCACCGAGATTCAGGACGACCTCGAGCATGCTGATGCGCATAAACTCTTACGTACGATAAAAGTAGAATTGGTGGATAAGGGATACGCATTGGATAAAGGAAACCGGAGCTTCGAGGCTGTTTCGAAAGTGGCGACTATCCAGTCAAAAGAGCCTGAAGAAGGGACTGAACACGACCCTACGGCTAGGGTTGCTTACGCAAGGGGAAAGACCCATCCAGTCCGTCCTAAGCAAAGGTTCGGGCCGAATCGCGGCGAAGGATGCTATATATGTGGAGGGGATCACCCTTGGCGGTACTGCAAGGAAAAGAGGTGTCCGGCATGTGGGCAGAAGGGTCACTTATTAAAAGACTGCAGCGATAGGAAGTCAAGCGGAAGCAAGTACAAAGTAATGCAGGCAGGACAGCGTAACGGTAACAGCGAACTGTCGGCTGTTTTACCCGTAACACTAAACGGAGAACCTATAACTGCCTTACTCGACAGTGGAGCCGGACCATCTGTTCTAGATATACGCACCGTGTGTGACCTAGGCTTGGATTCTAAGATGACGCGCAAAACAGGAAAAGTTTTTGGTTTATCTCAAGATCCCGTCGAAGTAATTGGTAGAGTCACTCTCACCCTGGACTTGGGTGACGAGCAAGTCATTCAGCACTCATTTGAGATACTCGATAGGGCTCAGGATACTTGTATCCTAGGCCGTGACCTCCTCGCGAAATTCGATACAACTGAATTTAACTGGCTGAACCGACAAGTACGACTAGGTGCGGTTTGGAAGAATCCTACTGCAACTATGGAAGGTGGTGAACCATTAACGAGGGCTTACATCCTAGAGTCGTTGGCGTTGGATCCTTCGACGCCAGAGGTAGGCGAGTCTAAGGTACCGGGTTTCAACGTAAATCCCAACCTAACCCAAGAAAGAAGGGAAGTATGATCAAGGTCCTCCAGAAGTACCATGATGTATTTGCCATCAACCCAAAATGTCCACAAGCAGCGAGAGGGGTGGTGCATCGCATCGATACGGGCGATGCACAACCAGTGAAACAGAGACTGAGTCCCGTAGCTCCCGTGGTAGAGGAGGAAATAACCCGCCAAGTAGAGGAGATGCTCCATAACAATATATGTCGACCGTCCAATTCACCGTGGGCAAGTAGGGTGATTTTAGTCACGAAGCGCGATGGAACCAAGCGATTCTGCGTGGACTTCAGAGAACTGAACAGGACGACGAGAGTGGATTCATATCCGATGCCGAATCCAAGAGACATATTGGACCGAATGCATGGAGACACACATTATTCTTTTCTGGATGGAGCGTCGGCTTACTGGGCAGTCGAAATAAACGAGGCGGATAAATTCAAAACAGCCTTCGCAACACCTAAGGGGCTCTTTGAATTTAATCGGATGCCTTTTGGCCTGGTTAACAGCGGTTCCACCTACCAAAGGTTAATGGACGAGACTTTAAGACCAATAGAACACGCTGACCCGTACATTGACGACGTATGCGTGCATTCCAACGGATTCGACCATCATCTCTCTGACCTGGAAGGAACGCTAAAGGCTCTTCGGAAAGCCCGAATACAACTCAGACGAGACAAGTGCACATTTGGATATCTTCAAGGAGAATTCTTGGGCCATGTGGTTTCAAGAGAGGGACACATACAGAGCCCCAGGCTGGTTGACAAGATTCGTAATGCCGCGACCCCCAGATCTAAGAAGGATCTCTTGAGGTTCCTAGGCCTGGCAAATTTCTATAGAGAATACGTTCCAAATTTCGCTGCCATCGCAGGACCGTTATACCAGTTGACTCAGGACAAGTCACATTGGGAATGGAACGATAACGCCGCGTCTGCTTTTGATTCTCTTAAGAGCAAATTAACGGCTTCCCCGGTGATACTCGCATTCCCAGATTGGGAGAGTGAATTTGTACTTCAGGTGGATGCGTCTTCGACAGCCGTGGGGGGTATTTTGTCACAGAGAGAAGGGGAACACATACTAAAACCGTTAGCATTCTTTTCTTCAGGACTCACGCCGGCACAGAAGAATTATTCAGCAGGGAAGCTGGAATGTTGGGCAGTAATTGCCGCAAGCCGCAAATTCCGAAAATACTTGCAGGCAGCTCCAAGCTTATGTTTCCTTACAGATCACAACCCTTTGGTCTGGCTACGTAGGCAGAAGGACCCCCGTGGAAAATTTGCCAGGTGGATTCAAGAGTTAGAATCCTTGGAATATCGCATAGAACACGTCAAGGGAGTCGAAAATGCTCCAGCCGATTACCTTTCTAGGGTTGAAGCAGAGATAGATTGGGAGGTCAACAACGAAACGGAGTATTTCGAGAGGCACGTTTACGCAACGAGAGGAGAAGAGGTCACTGGCATTCGAGGGAGACTAATACTGGGGCAAAAGCACAATCCTGCAACGTCATCCGCAATCAACCAGTTGAAGTCTTCTGGGGGTATCACCGAAGGGCAGTTCAAAAATCAATTAGGAGTCAATCTGACAGAAGGATTATTGTGTCGTGGGCGTAAAGTAATTGTTCCGAGTGAAATGAAGAACGAAATATTAACTCTGGTACACAACGAAGGACATTTGGGCATAGACAAAACGACGCGGCTAGTTCGGCAACAGTTTTACTGGAAAAGGATGGACGCCGACATTGAGACATTCTGTAGAGGATGTCTCACATGCCACAGAAACAAGCCCAAGAATACGCCTAGGGAGAAACTGGTACCTCTCAATATAGCATCGAGACCAAGGGAGATAGTCGCGTTCGACGTAGCGACTCTCCCATGGGCTACGAATAACCACAGGTATTTTCTACTTATGGTGGACCTGTTTTCGAAATTCATCGAATTATATCCGATGGCGGATCAAGAGTCAGGGACTATAGTGGACGCAATAAAGAACGGATGGATATATAAACATGGCCCGCCAAGCTATGTACTTAGTGATCAAGGGCCCAATGTCGATAGCACTGAAGTCAGGGAAGCTTTGGCAGTATATGGGATCAGTAAGAGACGCAGTTCTCCCTATCACCCAGAAGGAGATGGACAAAGCGAACGAGGAATTCAGTCGGTAAAACAGGTGTTACGTTGTGTATTGGAGGAGAGGAACATAGCGAAAAACAGTTGGCCGTCACTACTCCCGGAGGTTTCCTACATTCTGAATTCCAGCCCGAATACAAGCACGCGTTTCACTCCCTACAGAGTTATGTATGGGGTAGATCCTAAACCTGTAGCTACTGCGACATTGAACATCAATACCCAAGACCATGGTTACGACCCCCTCGAGTGGACGAAAGAGATCCAATCTTCCAGTGAAATAGTAAATGAAGAAGTGAAAGAGAATTTAGGACTATCTCGAGGTAGGATGAAAGAGGCCTATGACAAGGGCAAGGGTAATTCTGACGTCAAACCCGGGGACCTAGTACTACTGGATAACCGAGTTAAGAAAAGCGGTCTGGACCGGAGATTCGAAGGACCTTTGACCGTGATAGAGAGAATAGGTCCAAACGTTCGTATTAGAAAGGAAGATCGGAAGGGAAAAATGTCAGAAAAGTGGGTACATCTCAATAGATGTAAGGTATTGGGTCCTCCAAGTTGGTATCGCACAGAAATCCCAAGTTCACTAGCGAGCCCGGAGGCAAACGAGAACGAATCGGAGGCCACAACCGAAGCGAATGATTATCAAGGTGAAACTTCATGGCACGATGAACAAGGTTCCGAAAGCCCCTCAGAATATAGTGTACCCGAGTCTTCGGAAGTTGACACGATACCGCGCAGATCAGGTAGAATATGCAGACCTCCGCGGAAACTACTGGATTCGGGATGGTCTAATTATCCCGACTCGTCTGGAGACGAGAAATAATTAGGGAGGGGGTGATGTTGTAGAGTAGATTAGTTCAGTTATTAGTTTACCATTAACAGAGAGTGGAATAACCAGCTAATACTTAGGTATCACTTTAGGCATAGGCATTCACTTATTGTTTACATTTATTTTCTGTATTTCTATCCTTCTTACTTGTGGCTCCTTGCTTATCATAACTTGTTTCCTTCTCAGTTAAATCTATTGATAAGACTAGGCTCGCCCCCTTTTAAATCGCAACAATACTATATGTCAGTTTATTATGTCTGAGTTTTGCGTGTTGGCGTAATTGATCCTTGAATTGAGGGTTTTAAAATTGACTATTAATTAACATTTACCGCAGAGGTGGCAAGTTTTGTCTGAATGGTCAAAACCCAAACCTTCTCGTCCAGGCTTTGCCCGTTCTTTTCTGGTTTTAACGAGGTTGTGTTCACTCACGTCTTAAAACGGACAAATCCAACTCAATACTGTATAACTGATGGAGCATCAGCTAAGCTTGATTGTATCAAATATTACAAAACTATCTCATTTAGCTAAGTATACAGTATATAGCCCTATCTACCATGAAATAACGACTTTCGACCATGGACATTCCTTTCTGACAATTCCCTCTTAAGACACTCACAGCCCATAAAATTTGGCGTCGGCCATGAAACCTGCGTCCAATTTCTTATTAATATAATCAATATTAAACTTGTTCAAAGAGGCATTCAATCTCATCTGCATACTTACACATAAGCTCCTTGATATGTCAGCAGGATGATTTGTTATTAAAGAAATATTTGGACTGGCACCACTTACCAGTTGGTCTGGTTTTAGCAGGACAGTTTTCAATAGTAGCCCACAATTGTCCTGTTAACCCTGAACACTCCTAAATCTCGGCATCGGCTGTAAAATCTGAAAAGAAATGTAATTCAAAGAGCAAGCGACTATCTACCATTCTGCTGTCGACAATCTTAAGTTAATCCACTGAGCTATCAATAGCTAACTAACTCTAATATAGATCTATAACAGAGTTCTAGCATACATCCACTGTAGTATCAATGTGAAACTAAGAATGAGGTTGAAGTGTAGTCACTAGGATATAGAATTTCTTTGTGGTGTATTACGATGAAATATAAATGTGAGTAAACTGTATTCTTTTCTTTTTGAATAAATTGTAATTGATTGTACTCTGTTCTTAATTGAAATAATAGCGAATCTATAATGGCAACAGCAGATCCAGGATCTGGTCCTGCTAGTTTATTCGGAGTGAGTGACAAACTCCAGAGTAAAGTGAACTCGTTTAGAGAAATGATTGAACGGAAGAAGTTGGAAGTAAGAAGAGTCAGCAAAGAAATGAGAAGTCTTATCGAAACGAAAGAAGAAGCAATTATCCAAGAATTGAATGCCATTTTGAAAGAAGTGAATAATGAAGTTGAGACAAAGAAGGCCGAAATTCAGGGAGAAATTAACAAAATAGAAAGTCACAGAATGGAAATGGAAAAACTCTTTGAGAAACTTAGCCCAAATAGTGGACCGCTTGTTAATATTTCCGATAGGCTCAATTCAGTGAAAAGCGAGATGGATATTGATATTCCTAATGTGAAGTTAACGTGGAGAGTGGATGAATTGAAAGATTGTATAAATAGAATGTGTCGTTGTGATCAACAGATTCTAGTTTATAATGAAGATACTCGGTATCAACTGAAATGGAGTAAGTGCGAGTATGGAAGTGGAGACAATCAACTCAATTATCCATGGGGTATAGCGACTAATCCTATGAATGAGAATATTTATGTAGCTGACCAACGGAATCACAGAGTTCAGATTTTCTCTAGAGAAGGAGAATGGATCAGATCTGTGAAAGATGAAGAAATGAAATATCCACTAAATATTCTATTTCACAACCAATCAATTTACGTACAATGTATTACAGCTATTCTGAAATTGAATGAATTCACTGAGAAGAAAGAAAAGTCTAAATCTTATGGTTTTAAGCTCATAGGTATCTGTACAGATAATATTCATATTTATGTCGGTGAATGGGTGGGAATGAATCTAATAGTGTTAACTCTAGATTTGATTGAAGAAAACAGAATATCTCTCAAGACTGAATTCTGTAAACAAAAAGCTCAAATCAGAGATATATCTCTATCTCAAGAATTGTTTTACATTTTGCTATCTGGAACAGACTTTCCGATTCAAGTATTTTCTAGAGAAGGCATTCTGACAAGATGTGTTGTTAAGAAAGATAGCATTAACTCTGCTTATTGTTTCTGTCTAGATCAGCTACACAACATCTACGTAGCAGACTGTGGGGACTCTAAAGTGAAGATATTTTCCAATGAAGGGAAGCTACTCACTCAGTTCGGTGAGAAAGGATCTAAGAAAGGACAGTTCAGTGATATTCGTGGGATATGCGTCGATGTGTTTTGTTCTATTGTCACTGTTGATTGGAAGAGCACTGACTCTCTTCAGTCTTTTGAGATTATCAACTAATTGACTTTTGTTGTATTTTTAGTTAAGATTGTTCCTCTAAACTAAGCTCACTAATCTTCAATATTTTTGACTTTATTTTCTTTATTTTTACTTTGCATTCTACGATTTGTTAGGTTTTTGTTTCTAGATTTACAAGTTTATTGTCGTTATTGTGATTAGTTTGTATATTTGAACGTAGAAACATTTGTTTGCTACTACCATGTTGTCTTAATGATTCAGATTTTCTGTCAACTCTTGTATTCTATTAGTTTCTTTTTTCAATCCTTTAACTTTTATTGATATTATTACAAATCTCATTCTTTAATATTTTGAAATACTTTGCACTAAAATACGTTGCATCACATTATTCAATAAATTATGCGTGTTAGATACCACACTTAACGCGCTCTGTGGGAATAACTGGCTAGACACCCCGGTTATTGAGTGGTTAGATATACTGTGTTAAGTTAGTATAGCTCGTGACAAAAAGAAGCTTTTTAAGAGAATAATCTTAGACCTAAACTATCATCCTCAATCGTTATGTTATAGTTAGACCACTCTAAAAAGAGTAACATTTGAGTTGGTACTACTTAACTGGTTTTAATCGAACCACATTTCAATAGTGGCCCGGAATGATCTTAACCTGACCACTCCTAAAACTGTAGCGTCAGCTGTGAATCAAACGAATGTAGATTAACGATGGTGAATCATATTCTCTCTTATGCTTATCTTCAATTGTAACATTTTAAACAAATTTGTGTGTATAATTCCCTCTTTTGTGCTTTATATTCATCATAATCAGTGGCGTAGGTTGGGAGTTAGGGCCTTAGGTAGCCTAGGACCACATTCTGGCAGACTGAATTTTTTATCAGGAACGGAGGACTAGATGTATATTATTATTATTTCTGGTTGAAGCACCAAACGCACACTACTACCATTGTTCATGCACTGTTTGAATCTGAGCACTGCAAAGCAATCACTGTGAAATCTACCAATCACGCACAAGATGTCATCAAGGACACAATTTCGTGTTTTAAATCGAGCGCAAAGCGGGCCGATTTGCTGAAGTCCAGTATCCATGGTGAATAGACACTCACATCTCCAAGACGCAGCTCATCACTCTCACAACGCACTTCCTCGACCAGCACACTTCAGTGGTTTACCTACGAAGTTTGCTGAAGTTTGTGATGGCTGCACTTCAAAGAATGTCTGACTGGCAGTCACTGATGCTAGCAAGACTGCAATTATACTCTTGAACTCCATTCCCAGCCTAACTTTGTGGTTTCAAAATATTTTGTAATTAAAATAATTTATAATTTCAAGCAATTTCTGCGAAGGCGATGGTTTTAGAAATGATGCGTTTAATGGGAACAACTGGGGCCACTTTTGAAAATGTGTCTAGATAAATTTGGACGAGAAGTAAGACACAATTCGTACTTGAATTAAGATGATTAAATAATGACAGATATGATGTGTGACTTGAAATTCATATTTACGAAAATGTCTAAAATTAGAACCAAATCCATCATACAGATAACTGATTTCGAGGCGCAAAGGCTTAAAATAGTGAAATTCATGAAATCTCACGATTTTGTCGTTATGAATTTCATAATTGATTCTACAAATAAGTAAGACATAGACCTATCAAATCAGGGCTCTCAATTGAAAGAGAGCAAATCGAGATATTTGATAGAAGCGGTGTGATGTTTTGAGACGAAATCGTGTAACACAGGACGGGATCCTGAGAGTTGAGAGGCCTGGGATTTATGTTTACAGTCCATTCAGACTATTATAGTTATTTAGTATATATTGGTTAAATCCATTGTAACTGATCGTGTATAGTAAATATAGATTCAAATTGTTCTTGTTTGAATCCACTGTTTAATCTATGAATACACTGAGTAGCCTGATTGTAGAATAGTCACAAACAATACGCATACTATTTCACTCAGAAGTTATCCCAATTGAACTCTTTCATTTTCATAATTATTATTGATATTTGTGTACTGAGTCTTAATTGAAATAATAGCGAATCTATAATGGCAACAGCAGATCCAGGATCTGGTCCTGCTAGTTTATTCGGAGTGAGTAACAAACTCCAGAGTAAAGTGAACTCGTTTAGAGAAATGATTGAACGGAAGAAGTTGGAAGTAAGAAGAGTCAGCAAAGAAATGAGAAGTCTTATCGAGACGAAAGAAAAAGCAATTATCCGAGAATTAAATGCTATTTTGGAAGAAGTGGATGCTAAATTGGAAAGAAAGAAGGCAGAAACTCAAAATGAAATTGAAGAAATTGAGACTCTTAGAAAGGAATTGGAGAAAAGGTTTCGTAAACTTAAAACTACTTCAATTCAATTGAGCCAAATATCTGAAGAAATCGATTTAGTGAAAAGCGAAATGGATATTGATACTCCTAATGTGAAGTTAACGTGGAGAGTAGATGAATTGAAAGATTGTATAAATAGAATGTGTCGTTGTGATCAACAGATTCTAGTTTATAATGAAGATACTCAGCATCAACTGAAATGGAGTAAATGCGGCAGTGGAAGTGGAGACAATCAACTCTGTTATCCATGGGGTATAGCGACTAATCCTATGAATGAGAATATTTATATAGCTGACCAATGCAATGACAGAGTTCAGATTTTCTCAAGAGAAGGAGAATGGATCAGATCTGTGAAAGATGAAGAAATGAAAAATCCACGAAATATTATATTTCATAACCAATCAATTTACGTACAATGTAAAATAGCTATTCTGAAATTGAAAGAATTCACTGAAAAGAAAGAAAAGTCTAAATCTTATGGTTTTTATCTCAGAGGTATCTGTACAGATAATATTCATATTTATGTCGGTCATTGGGATGGAATGAATCTAATAGTGTTAACTCAAGATTTGATTGAAGAAAACAGAATATCTCTCAAGACTGAATTCTGTAAACAAAATACTCAAATCAGAGATATATCTTTAAATCAAGAATTGTTTTACATTTTGCTATCTGAAACAGAATTTCCAATTCAAGTATTTTCTAGAGAAGGCATTCTGACAAGATGTGTTGTTAAGAAAGATAGCATTAACTCTGCTTATTGTTTCTGTCTAGATCAGCAACACAACATCTTCGTAGCAGACTGTGGAGACTCTAAAGTGAAGATATTTTCCAATGAAGGGAAGCTGCTCACTCAGTTCGGTGAGAAAGGATTTGAGAAGGGAAAGTTCAGTTCTATTCATGGGATATCCGTCGATGAGTTTCGTTCTGCTGTCACTGTTGATCGAAAGAATTCTGACCGTCTTCAGTTTTTTACCGTTATCAGCTAATTTACTTTTGTTCTATCCTTAATTTAGATTCCTCTAAACTAAATCCCGCTAATCTTTAATATTTTTGGACTTTATTTTCTTTAATCTTTTTTTGTGTTCAATGATTTTTAAGGATTTTATATTCATAGCTTTAGGAGTATTAATATAAGGACTATATTCAAATACATAAACATTATTGTTTACTACTATCGTATCGTTTTGATAATTCAATATTACCTCTCAACTATTGTAATCTAGATGTTTGTTCAACATTAAACTTTTATTGATATTATAGCGAATCCTATTCTCTTAACTTTTTGAGATATTTTTATTTTTATGTATTGTTAAATCCAAATGCTTACTAGTTCTGATTTTTGTACCTATTCAGGCGAATAACAATATTCAAAAATCGTTATGAATGACAAATTCGGAAAGAAGAATAAATTCCAGGTATTTTCTTCTGAGTAGATGATGACTTTCTGTTTCTATTATCCGTGTTTGAATTAGCTAGATTCTACTCATGAGTGTGTGCTCCTTTTGAAATATTAGGAACAAAAGGTGGAATACACTCTAAATATTCGGGAGTTCGCTCCTTATAAAGAAGTTTTTTCCCACAATTTCCTTAAAGTTTCTTGAGAATTTATATTTCCTCACTGATAATAAACTGAAAGTGCACATTGCAACAAGGTTCTATTCCAATACACTCGTCTACCATTCGGAATATCTACGACATCTGCCATCTTCCAGAGGATAATGGAAGGAGTATTACGTAATCTACCTCATGTCTGTGTTTTCTTGGACGACATTCTTGTCGCTGGGAGGAGCACTGAGGAAAACTAACTTGAAAGAAGTGTTTAAGCGATTGAACGATGTTGAGTTTCTTCTCAAACGGGGTGAGTATAAATTCCTTCCTGCCCTCAGTAGAATATCTCGGCCATGTGATAAATTCAGAACTCAAACCAAGTGGAAAGAAGGAAAGCGCTATATTACACGCCCGGCGCCAAAAACATATCTCAACTTCGATCTTTCCTCGGGTTAGTAAGTTACTATAGTAGTTCATTTAGAGTGTTTCAGCGGTCTTGGCTCCTCTATATTTGCTGCTAAGAAATCAGACGGAATGGTTTTAGGGAACAAATCAGGCCTCTTCTTTCGAGAAAGTAAAAGAATTGCTAGTTTCTTCTCGAGTGTTGGTCCACTTTGACCTGATAAAGAGTTGATCGTTAGTTCGGATGCGTCACAGTACGGAATTGGGGCAGTTTTGTCTCATTTAATGGAAGATGGAAGAGAAAGGTCAATCTACTATGCATCACGATCATTAGCTGCGGCAGAAAAAGATACTCACAACTTGACAAAGATGCTCTGGCCATTACCAATATCTATCGTTTCCCTTTTGGATAATGTGTAGTAGATTATTTGAATCGTTAAAATCATGGCTCCACAGGTTAGGACCCGCCTGACTCGTAAATGATTTCACTCCAAATGGTTTTCCAGGCTTTATTGACACAAATTATTGATCGTCAATCAATAAACATTCGGAAGAGATAATTATGAGCGAGATAATTATGAGCCACAAAACATGGCATGAGACATTTTTCTCAAATAATCTAAACTGCGTACGGTGGGTGCTGCTTGTTATTGATAATATGTACGTAGACATGTGATACATATTAATTACTATTGAATTAGTTTGAAAGTAGATTTAATGTCTCATATAGGATTAGTTTTATCGTTAAATTAATGCTTGCTTCTGGTTTATTCAATCTAGTCCTATTTCGACATGGCTCCCTCAGCCTATTGGCCCAGGAGTTGTGTTATAGCTACCTCTTTCTCTCTCTAGAGTTATTGAGGCTATAGCCTCTGTCAACAAGGTCATGAATCATATATGATTAAACATACCATTAGAAAATGTATTGTTTGTTTTTATATACTCGAAACAGAAATAAGATACAATTCCTACTCAAACTAGGATAATGAATACAAGTCGACAGATATAACGTGTGACCTGAAATTTCTGTTTACATACAATTGACTGTAATATACTAATCTGCCAAGAAAGGAATATCGGGTTTTAAATTAGAAATAGTTCCACCATACAATAAACTGATTAGTGCTTACAGCTCATTCAGACTGTGAGTTATTTGCTATAATAGGCATATCCATTAATGTACATTCCAATTGCTATAGCTTGAATCCACTGTCCAACCTATGAGTAATATAGTAGATTGATTGGAGAATAGTCACAAACAATATGCATACTATTTCACAGAAGTTATTCCAATTGAAGTATTTCATTTTCATAATTATTAGTGATATTTGTGTGCTCAGTCTTAATTGAAATAATAGCGAATCTATAATGGCAACAGCAGATCCAGGATCTGGTCCTGCTAGTTTATTCGGAGTGAGTAACAAACTCCAGAGTAAAGTGAACTCGTTTAGAGAAATGATTGAACGGAAGAAGTTGGAAGTAAGAAGAGTCAGCAAAGAAATGAGAATTCTTATCGAAACGAAAGAAGAAGCAGTTATCCAAGAATTAGATGCTATTTGGGAAGAAGTGAATATTAAAATGGAAAAAAAGAAGATTGAAACGCAAAAAGAGATTGAAGAAATTGAGACTCTTAGAAAGGAGTTGGAGAGAAAAATTCATAAACTTATGCCTACTTCAATTCAATTGACTCAAATATCAGAAGTAATCGATTCTCTAAAAAGCGAAATGGATATTGATATTCCTAATGTGAAGTTAACGTGGAGAGTAGATGAATTGAAGGATTGTATAAATAGAATGTGTCGTTGTGATCAACAGATTCTAATTTATAATGAAGATACTCGGTTTCAACTGAAATGGAGTAAGTGCGAGAATGGAAGTGGAGACAATCAACTCAATAGTCCATGGGGTATAGCGACTAATCCTATGAATGAGAATATTTATGTAGCTGACCAATGGAATCACAGAGTTCAGATTTTCTCTAGAGAAGGAGAATGGATCAGATCTGTGAAAGATGAAGAACTCAAAGATCCAGAAAATATTCTGATTCACAACCAATCAATTTACGTTCAATGTCACAGATTAATTCTGAAATTGAATGAATTCACTGAGAAGAAAGAAAAGTCTAAATCTTATGGTTTTGCTCTCGGAGGTATCTGTACAGATAATATTCATATTTATGTCGGTCAATGGAAGGGAATGAATCTAATAGTGTTAACTCTAGATTTGATTGAAGAAAACAGAATATCTCTCAAGACTGAATTCTGTAATCAAAATACTGAAATCAGAGATATATCTCTATCTCAAGAATTGTTTTACATTTTGCTATATGAAACAGAATTTCCAATTCAAGTATTTTCTAGAGAAGGCATTCTGACAAGATGTATTGTTAAGAAAGATAGCATTAACTCTGCTTTTTGTTTCCGTCTAGATCAGCAACGCAACATCTTTATAGCAGACTTTGGAGACTCTAAAGTGAAGATATTCTCCAATGAAGCGAAACTACCCACTCAGTTCGGTGAGAAAGGATCTGAGAAAGGACAGTTCAAGGGTATTCGTGGGATTTCCGTTGATCAGGTTTGTTCTATTATCACTGTTGATTGGAAGAATTCTGACTGTCTTCAGTCTTTTGCCGTTTTCAGCTAATTTTTTTTGTTTCCTTAAGACAGTTTCCCTAAACTCAAGCACACTAATCTTTAATATATTTTGAAGTTATTTTATTTACTCTAATTTTGTTTTCAACTATTTGTTAGGGTTAATTTTTATAGATTTACGAGTATTTTCTTGTAATTGTAAAAAGTTTATTTTAGGATATAAACATTTTGTTTACTACCACCATGTTATCCTATTAATTCGAGCTTTTGTTAACTCTTGTCTTCTTGATGTTTATTGACAAAATCTTTAGATTTATCGATATTTTTGCAAACCATATTCTCTTAAATCTTTTGAACTAAAGTGCACTTCTGTAAACAGGGGCGCCTCATAACCAGAGCTATGTTCCTTCAGGCATATTATAGAGCTAGGCGCCGCTTTTTCGTAAGTGCTCCTGTTATTCAGTGGTTAGTTGTACTGCGTAAAGTTAGCATAGCTCGTGACAAAAAAACGTTTTAAGAGAATAATCGTAGACCCGTGTAAACTAGTATCCTCAATCGTTGTGTTAAAGTAAGTCCACTTTATAAAGAGTAACATTTGAGCTTGCACCACTGGTCCGGTTTTATTAGGACCACTTTCAATAGTGTCCCTGAATGGTATTAAACCTGACCACTCTTAAAACTGTGGCGTCCGCTGTGAACATCTGGAAAGAAATGAAATACAAATAAAGGATCTGAGAGGGGACTGTTTGCACTGGTAAATGGAATTTTTCTTTTTATGTACGAATTCATCATTACCACAGGTACTCCGAAACCTCAAGACAAATACAATTGTTCAAAAAATATAGATTAACGATGGTAAATCATATGGTCTCTTATGCTTATCTTCAGTTGTTACATTTTAAATAAATTTGTGTTTATTTAATTCTCCTTTCGTGCTTTATATTCACAAGCGAGCTTTGCTTGCTTGCGCTGCGCGGCTGGCGGACACTTTGTGTCCGCCGGAGGCTCCCTTCTGTCGCCTGTGGTCACATTGGTGAAATATAAAGGAGATAGTATCTCAAAATATGTCTGTCCTACTGTTATAATCTATATCGGAAGAAAAACCACCAAATTTTCCAATTTTAAAATTTTTGATGCGTAATGATGACGTCATAACAATGCTTAATCTGAAGTATCACTACGTATTATGAACATATGCTTGGTCCCCTAGTGGTTCACAAAAAGGGACCCTGACTGTATAATTATCCATGAACTACCGATTACGCAACATATTATATTCGTGACGAATTTAGTGATTTTCAGAATCAGTTCAAGGACACGTGAGATAATATCATTAGTACAAATCAACAGAAATGATGTGCTACATGAAATGCATAAAATTGATTGTAAAATATCGATACTACAAGACACGAAAATATCCAATTTAAAATTAGAACCAAATCCATTATATAATAATATACTGATTTGGGATTACAGTTCATTCAGACTGAGAGTTATTTGCTATGATGGATATATCCATTGTATTTGATTGGATATACAAGTATTATATCAAAATTGTTCTAACTTGAATCCACTGTTCAATCTATGAGTAAATATAGTAGACTGATGGGAAAATAGTCACAAACAATACGCATACTATTTCACTGAGAAGATATTCCAATTGAACTCTTTCATTTTCATAATTATCATTGATATTTGTGTGCTCAGTTCTTTAATTGAAATGATAGCGAATCTATAATGGCAACAGCAGATCCAGGATCTGGTCCTGCTAGTTTATTCGGAGTGAGTAACAAACTCCAGAGTAAAGTGAACTCGTTTAGAGAAATAATTGAACGGAAAAAGTTGGAAGTGAGAAGAGTCAGCAAAGAAATGAGAAGTCTTATCGAAACGAAAGAAGAAGCAATTATCCGAGAATTGAATGCTATTTTAGAAGAAGTGAATACTAAATTGGTAAGTAAGAAGGCAGAAACTCAGACGAAAATCGCAGCATTTGAAGAAAAAGTAAGAGAAATGGAAAAATTATACAAAGAATTAAGTACAGAAAGTGGTCCACTCTTCAATGTCTCTGAAAAACTCGTATCAGTGAAAAGAGAAATGGATATTGATATTCCTAATGTGAAGCTAACGTGGAGAGTGGATGAATTGAAAGATTGTATAAATAGAATGTGTCGTTGTGATCAACAGATTCTAGTTTATAATGAAGACACTCAGTATCAACTGAAATGGAGTAAGTGCGAGTATGGAAGTGGAGACAATCAACTCAATAGTTCATGGGGTATAGCAACTAATCCTATGAATGAGAATATTTATGTAGCTGACCAATTGAATCACAGAGTTCAGATTTTCTCTAGAGAAGGAGAATGGATCAAATCTGTGAAAGACGAAGAAATGAAAAATCCACAAAATATTCTATTTCACAACCAATCAATTTACGTACAATGTAATGGAGCCATTCTGAAATTGAATGAATTCACTGAGAAGAAAGAAAAGTCTAAATCTTATGATTTTTATCTCAGAGGTATCTGTACAGATAATATTCATATTTATGTCGGTCAATGGAATGGAATGAATCTAATAGTGTTAACTCTAGACTTGATTGAAGAAAACAGAATATCTCTCAAGACTGAATTCTGTAAACAAAATACTGAAATCAGAGATGTATCTCTATCTCAAGAATTGTTTTATATTTTGATATTAAATTCAGAATTTCCAATTCAAGTATTTTCCAGAGAAGGCATTCTGACAAGATGTGTTGTTAAGAAAGATAGCATTAAGTCTGCTCATTGTTTCTGTCTAGATCAGCAACACAACATCTTAGTTTCAGACCGTGGAGACTCTAAAGTGAAAATATTCTCCAATGAAGGGAAGCTGCTGACTCAATTCGGTGAGAAAGGATATGAGAAAGGACTTTTTGGACAGGTAAATGGAATTTCTCTCTTGATACACGAATTTATCATTACCACTGATAGTGCAAAAAATGAAAACAAATTGCAATTGTTCAAACGAATGTAGGTTAACGATGGTGAATCATATGTTCTGTTAATCTTATCTTCTGTGAAAACTTATTTTGAACTTTTTCTCCATTTTTCTTCTTTATGCTCTCCCTAGACTTTTGTATCCATCTTAATTCTCTTTATTTACTAAACTTTTTAAAGTCTCATTTTACTCAACTTTAGTTTTGCTTACATTTTATTTCTTTCTTAAATAAATTAAATGATATTTCTCTCATTTCATTGAAAGCTTCGTGTATCTTTGAATTATGTTTAACACAAGATCTTCAGCAAATATTATTGAGGGAATTTTCAAAAATTAGGTGTAAATAATCAAATCTTGTCAAAATTTAGCTTAATAGAGTATCAGTGGTGTTTTGTAACGATCGTTACATTTTATCTGTTAATTATTGTAATCTAGATTTTCCTTTACCATTACATTAACTTTTATTGATATTTTTGCGAATCCTATTCTCTTGAATCTTTTACCTAAGATTACTAGAGGTCAAAAGTATAAATAGAAAAAAACCCACTTCCATTTTCATTTTCAATTCACTTTCAATTCAACATTCCTAGCAAAATTTGATATATTAAATATTTAAATTCTATTCTATAAGCAGTGTTGAATATAAATGCTTACTAGCTCCCATTCTTCTACCTCAGCATTCGGGCAAATGACAATATTCCAAATTTTCGTTTCAAATGAAAACTTAGAAATTCGGACAAATACATGCGCCTCATCGACTTTCACTATTCTTAATCAATACTGACTCCATGGTATGGTTGTCGCATACCCTCAATTTGTGTCATGTGCCACTATTTGGTGGCAGAGATTTTCAAGCTACGATGAAACCGATTGAGCCACAAAGCCATTTGAGTAACCGAAACAAAATCTCAGAATACTACGCTATATCTCAAAAATGCCATTAATTAATCCATGGTTAGTTGATACTAAGATCTAAAAATACCACGACACAGTAACCGGAGTGATTTCCATGTATTTTCCGCTGAGGAGACTATCTGTTTGTATTAGCCGTGTTTGAATGAGCTAGGTTCTACCAATGAGTGTGCGTTCCCTTTGAAATATTAGTAGCGGAAGGTAGAGTGTGCGGGAAATTTTCCAGAGTACACTCCTTATATAGAAGTTTGTTTTCACATTTTTCTTAAGTTTCTTAAGAATTCATATTTCCTCACTGATAATATATTGAAAGTGCATACTGCGAATGAGAATTATATAATCAATTTTGATGAAATTGAATTGCTCTATTTCGTTGATATACGCTATGGCGCTTATTTTGTTTAAGCTCAAAAACCGCCGGAGTTCAAAAGTTTAAAAAACCCTATCGGCTTATAATCAGTTTAAGCCTATCGGTTTATAGAAATAGTTTAAAGAGATAACTATTTCCAAACTCATTACTAATCACTAGCTTAAATAACTGCTCGCTTCTTATCTAACCCCTAGGACTGATTCAGGAATAAACGGTACCTCTTTCAATGATTTATGAATTATTATGTAAGATTGTTTATTTATAGATACACGTACTAGATCTAATCTGGAGGACATACCAGATTAACTGTGGCAGACGAGAAGATTGAAATGACTCCCAAAAACCACATTCAAGAGGTTACGTAAGAACAGAATGAATGAAAGGAGATTAATGATCCAACAGCAAGTAGAGGAATCATCGAATCAACTGGACAGTACAATCTTGTGTCGATAGATACAAGAGCAAATGCATAGCTCAGATCAAGCAAAGGCATAAAGAAGTGACAAAAGAAGAAGCAAAATTATTGCACGAGATCCTTCGTCTGAAGACAAAACTGGATTCCCTGGAAAGACACCTCAAAGAAGAGGAGAGGAATCCCAATCCACGCGATGAGAGGAAAAGGAAAACATTGAGTAGCGGCTTGCCATCCTGAATTCTAAGCGAGAGGAAATCTTCCCAGATTTCCGATGTTATCCTGATATTCAAGCGCTTGAGAATTTACTGAATGAGAACATTCCATTCGAGAAAGAGGAACAAGACGAAGCGCTGCTGTGAATCACCAGGTTAGCGATGGTGATATCACCTATTAAATTTTCTAATCTTTAATTATTAGTTTTCTAAACTTTTTAGGTTATAATTTTCCCTTTGTACTCTCGACATTGAGACTTGTCATAAATCTCTATATTTATCTAATTAACTTCATATTCTTAGTTATACAAGTACTTCTTTATTATTACTTTTGCTTACATTTTTTCCTTCTTAATCTCGTAACTGAGATTTCCCACATTTCATTGAAGCCTTCCTTTATCCTTGAAACCTGTTTAACAGAATATTGTCAGCAATTTTAAGATTTTAAGTATAAATAAGCAAATGCTGTCGTAAATTAGACTAATAAAGTAGTCAATGGTGTTTTGTAGCGATCGTTACACTTTGGCAAATATCAAATCTGATTAGTTTCACTCTAACAATTGTCTCTTTAAGAGATTCGGTTTATTAGTATTGCTCTTGAGCGAACTGACGGTATGTCACTCAATAATTATTTCTATCAGCTGACAGTCTTGTATTGACTGTTACTTTGATATACTTATCATCACAAGAATTCAGTATTTCATTATAACAATGATCATAACAAACTTCCAATTATTTAATTGCATTATTAAATTAATTAATGGTCTCTTGCTTCTTTAACAAAAAATGAAAGTTGATTTTATCCAAAGCAGAATTTAGATATTGTACTGGGAAAATCTGTGTTGACAATCTTGCAGTACATAAATCCACTGAGTTATTAGCAAATCAACTAACTCTAAATATAGATATACAAGCGCGCTTCGCGCTTGCTTGCGCTGCGCGGCTGGCGGACACTTCGTGTCCGCCGGAGGCTCCCTTCGGTCGCCTGGAGTCACATTGGTTAATTATAAGGGAGATAACATCTCTAAATATGTCTGTTCTACTGTGCTAATCGATATCACTCGAAAAATCACCAAATTTGTGAATTTAAAAATTTTTGATGCGTAATGATGACGTCATAACAAAGTGATGAGTCATTATTTTTCGATGAAAGTCGCATCATATGTGAGATATGTTAGTATACAGATTCTATTAAAATTTCAGCCTTCTATCTCCTATAATGGCTGAGTTATGCCCGAATAACTGTGTTGCTTAACTTTTAAAAATGTGACAATGACGTCATAATTCCATGATGAGTCGACATTTTGCTCTGAACTCAGAACTTACTGGAGCCATAGCCAAAAGACTCTCACATGCCAAAAATCAGCCTTCTGCGCCCGGCAGTTTCTTCAATCAATTCGTTACAGATATATATATATATATATATATATATATACACATACACAATAATCGAGTTTTAATAGTAAGGATATCAGAGTTCTAGCAGACATCCACTGTAGTATCAATGTGAAACTAAGAATGAGGTTGAAGTGTAGTCACTAGGATATAGAATTTCTTTGTGGTGTATTACGATGAAATATAAATGTGAGTAAACTGTATTCTTTTCTTATTGAATAAATTGTAAATGTTTGTACTCTGTTCCTAATTGAAATAATAGCGAATCTATAATGGCAACAGCAGATCCAGGATCTGGTCCTGCTATTTTATTCGAAGTGAGTAACAAACTCCAGAGTAAAGTGAACTCGTTTAGAGAAATGATTGAACGGAAGAAGTTAGAAGTAAGAAGAGTCAGCAAAGAAATGAGAATTCTCATCGAAACGAAAGAAGCAACAATTATCCGAGAATTGAATGCTATTTGGGAAGAAGTGAATACTAAATTGGAAAGAAAGAAAGTAGAAACTCAGACGAAAATCGCAGCATTTGAAGAAAAATTGAGAGAAATGGAGAAATTATACGAAGAATTGAGTACAGAGAGTAGTCCTCTCTTCAATTTCTCTGAAAAACTCGATTCAGTTAAAAGCAAAATGGATATTGATATTCCTAGTGTGAAGTTAACGTGGAGAGTAGATGAATTAAAAGATTGTATAAATCGAATGTGTCGTTGTGATCAACAGATTCTAGTTTATAATGAAGATACTCAGTATCAACTGAAATGGAGTAAATGCGAGAAAGGAAGAGGAGACAATCAACTCTATAATCCATGGGGTATAGCGACTAATTCTATGGATGAGAATATTTATGTAGCTGACCAATGCAATCACAGAGTTCAGATTTTCTCTAGAGAAGGAGAATGGATCAGATCTGTGAAAGATGAAGAAATGAAATATCCGCAAAATATTCTATTTCACAACCAATCAATTTATATAGAGTGTTACAAAACAATATTGAGAATGAATAGGTTCACTGAAAATAAGGGAAAGTCCAAATCTTATGACTTTGTTCTCAGAGGTATCTCTAATAGTGATAGCCATATTTATGTCGGAAATCGCGACGGAATGAATCTAATAGTGTTAACTCTAGATTTGATTGAAGAAAACAGAATATCTCTCAAGACTGAATTCTGTAATCAAAATACTGAAATTAGAGATATATCTCTATCCCAAGGATTGTTTTACATTTTGCTGTCTGAAACAGAATTTCCAATTCAAGTATTTTCTAGAGAAGGCATTCTGACAAGATGTGTTGTTAAGAAAGATAGCATTAACTATGCTCATTGTTTCTGTCTAGATCAGCAACACAACATCTTCGTAGCAGACTATGGAGACTCTAAAGTGAAGATATTTTCCAATGAAGGGAAGCTACTCACTCAGTTCGGTGAGAAAGGACTTGAGAAGGAACAGTTCAATGGACTCTATGGAATATCAGTGAATGAGTTTTGTTCTATTGTCACTGTTGATTGCAAACAATCCAACCTACTCCAGTATTTTAGAGTTGTTAACTAATTATTGCGTCATTGTTAAAGTTGAAAAGTTAGTATGATACTCCTTCATGTACAGTTATTTTATTTGCTCTTTTGCTGGTATTTCTCTTTATTAGTGCGATAGTATCATTCCTACGGATTATTTGCTTTGCTAAGTAAACTCAAATTTTAGCGTTTGAGGTGAGATATTCAGTGATTGTTTTAAATTTTTGTATCTTTCTCTTTAACACATTTGTTTTGCATTTCAACCATTTCTGCTCCATTTCCTTTTTTGTTAAATATCATTTTTATATTAAACAAGCGCGCTTCTCTTGCTTTCGCTGCGCGGCTTGCAGACACTGCGTGTCCGCAGATTTACCCAATGGGCGTTGGGGGATATTAGAGAAATATTACGTCGCTTTCTTGTTCTATACTAAGTACGCTGGATTGTCATTTGTCTACGGTTACATTAATGAAATCAGAACTGTAGCAGAAATTTTGTTTCGTGATAAATATAATTTACTTCGTATTATAGCATACATCCACTGTAGTATCAATGTGAAACTAAGAATGAGGTAGAAGTGTAGTCACTAGGATATAGAATTATTTGTGGTGTATTACGATGAAATATATGTGTGATTAATATTTGTTTACTTTTGTTTACAGTAACTACATAAACTAAACTAATCTCAAAAATAGTAGAAACTTGACTTGACCAACGCCTAAATGGGGTTTTCTTGGGTGTAGATTTCGAATATCACAGTTTCTAGTAAATTTGTGATCAATTTGATTACTTGTGTTTACAATAAATGAATAAAGTAAACAAATTACAAGATTATGTTAAAGACTAGCTTCTAACGGTTGAAATGGGTTTTTAGTGCCAAACGTAGATTTCGAATATTAAATTTCGGATCCATATGAAAAATTTTTCATTGACCATTGCACACAATATGTACATCAATATCAATACAATTTCTAATATGTTAGATTGAGCAACTCCAGCCACACACAAGGAGACTTTTTAAGATATTCCTTCTAATTTACATACTTATCTCCCGAGTCCCACCTGCTGCTTTATAATTCTGATTTGATCTATTTTCTCCATATTTAATCCAATATTCTACATTGTTAATTCAATATTTCACCGACTTTATTGACATATACTTAGCTACATATTTTTGTACTGTTATGTTTTGTGGTAAAGGACCTATAATTTTTGCAGGGCCCTCTGAGCAAATCCTTAAAAGGACCCTGAGTGTGTTAGTTAGTCAGTTGCCTGAACAGGTTCAGCCGCCGATGAAAGAATGGCTAGGAAGGGAAGAGAATGCAGAGATCACGGTACCGAAGGGTGGGGAGTTTTTGCGCAAAGTCAAGAGCCTTCTACTCGAAAAAGGTTTCAAGGGTGACCATGTATTTCGGAACTTAGGGATAATTTCTTTAATAGACAAAGGAATGGCCACTCGGGCTAAGCACAATCAAGGAAGAGATGGAGTTGTCAACCAGGATGAGGATGATCCGAGAGACACAGATTCTGCTAAGACAAATCCGCGCGTACCGGGTTCGGCCAAACCCCGATGTTTCAGAGTCACGACGAATGAAGAGGATCCTAGACCTAGAGATATGGTGTAATGAAGTATCCCAATATTCCCAAGCTCCGCCCAGGACCAGAAGCTATGGGGGAGAGACTAGGATGGCAAGCAGAGATCCACAACGTTGTTCCATCTGTAATTCCGATAATCATCTTATGGCACGCTGTCCCGAAAGATGTTGCCCGCGGTGTGGAAATAAAGGACATGATGTATTTCTAAACAAATCTATTGTCTGTGCAGAGAAGATCGCGATCTGATTGTATACCCAGAAACCTCTGTGGTGATTCCAGTTCAGTTCAATGGTAACCTGATCAGTGTAATGCTTGACACTGGAGCTCAACCCTCAGTAGTCGACCGAACTACGCTCGAAAGGATGAACCAGGGATACTCTGAGAGGCAAGGTGAAGTTTATGGGATCGGAAAATTTCCCATATCGATATGTGGGACAGAAGTGGAGGTCGACATTGGAGCTCAACCCTCAGTAGTCGACCGAACTACGCTCGAAAGGATGAACCAGGGATACTCTGAGAGGCAAGGTGAAGTTTATGGGATCGGAAAATTTCCCATATCGATATGTGGGACAGAAGTGGAGGTCGACGTGGGGGATGGACAGATAATGAACCATCGATTGGAAGTTTTAAACACGAGCGTTAGGATAGCAGTTCTAGGCAGAAACTTTTTGGCGAACTTCCACGAGGTCTGTTTTGACTTGAAGGGGTTTCGCGTAAGGCTAGATAGTTATTGGAAAGAGGAAGGCGGCTGAGTGCATGGAAGCCAGGCGTTGGAACGAGCGGAAGTCATGGAAATGGAAACGAGCGGTACCAATTCCCAGGAATTTGATGGGAATCAGACACTAGACCATCCTGAACGGGATGCGATATACGAACTGCTAGCGAAGCTTAAAGAAATCTTTGCGGTGAACCCTAAAAGGCCAAAGGAAGTAAAGACCGCAAATCACCATATCACACTCCTAGATGAGTGCCTGTGAAACACCGTCCGTTACGAATGTGACCTGACACAGAACGTGAGGTAGCCCGAAAAAATAGACAAATGTCAAGAAATGGGATTATAAGACCTGACTCTCCGTGGGAGAGCAGGATAATCTTAGTACCAAAAAGACGGAACCCAAGATTTACGGTCGATTACCGCAGTCTAAATAGTTCGACTAAAGAAGATGCATACCTGATGTGCAGACACAAGGACATTTTCGACCGCATTGCAGGTAGCCAGATATTCTCTACGCTTGATTGCGCTTCTGCATACTGGAGTATCCCCGTCTAGGAAAAGGACAAGGAATATACAGCCTTCGTCTCAGCCAGGGGGCAGTTTGAATTTATTCGAATGCCATTTGGGCTTTGTAGTTGTCAGGCAGCCTACCAGCGAGCAGTGGAAGAGGCATTAAAAGAGGCCGTGAATACTGAAGCATTCGTAGACGATACGCTGGTGCATTGGAAGACTTCACGCTACATTTGAAACATTTGGATCAGGGATTGAACTGTTTCCAGAAGGCGGGAATCCAGCTTAGAGCGGATTAGAATACTCGTCTTGTCGAGTATATGGCTAGCGGATGGAGCGTTTAAAACTGTGTCTGCTATATTTTACCAACTGTATAGGCCTATAGTAGTATATTTGAGAGGTATTGATTTAAGAACTATATTTTAATTATCATTTCATAAACATATTTATATCTCTGGTTATGAAATTACAACTCCCACTTTAAAATTAATTAGTATAATAAGTTTGTGTGAAAAAGTGACTAATGTATGAAACTGTGAATGATAGAATTGCACGCAAAAGTGAGTGCTAGACACTTCTGTCTTTGTGTAATGACATACACAAATTATAACATTATATCCAGTATAGCCTTCTGCCATTACAGATAATGAGTTCAATTACAATATTCTAATATACCTCACTTGTGATAATCATGAGTTATAGCAAATTAATGCTAGTTTTATTCATTAAATTGCGTTATTATTATAAGTAATAGCGTTTTGCTCTCCCAAAAACATGAAAGTTGCTTCTGACCAAAGCAGAATTTAGAGATAGTAATGGGAAGAATCTGAATCGACAATCTTAAGCAAATCTATTGAACTATTAATAGCAAATCAAATAATCTAAATATAGATCTATAGCAGAGTTCTAGCATACATCCACTGTAGTATCAATGTGAAACTAAGAATGAGGTTGAAGTGTAGTCACTAGGATATAGAATTTCTTTGTGGTGTATTACGATGAAATATAAATGTGAGTAAACTGTATTCTTTTCTTATTGAATAAATTGTAATTGTTTGTACTCTGTTCTTAATTGAAATAATAGCAAATCTATAATGGCAACAGCAGATCCAGGATCTGGTCCTGCTAGTTTATTCGGAGTGAGCAACAAACTCCAGAGTAAAGTGAACTCGTTTAGAGAAATGATTGAACGGAAGAAGTTGGAAGTAAGAAGAGTCAGTAAAGAAATGAGAAGTCTTATCGAAACGAAAGAAGAAGCAATTATCCGAGAATTGAATGCTATTTGGGAAGAATTGAACGCTAAAATGGAAAGAAAGAAAATTGAAACTCAAAAAGAAATTGAAGAAATTGAAACTCTTAGAAAGGAAATGGAGAGAAAAATTCATAAACTTAGGCCTAATTCAATTCAATTCACTCAAATATCCCAAGAAATCGATTCTATAAAAAGCGAAATAGATATTGATATTCCTAATGTGAAGTTAACGTGGAGAATAGATGAATTGAAAGATTGTATAAATAGAATGTGTCGTTGTGATCAACAGATTCTAGTTTATAATGAAGATACTCGGTTTCAACTGAAATGGAGTAAGTGCGAGAAAGGAAGTGGAGACAATCAACTCAATATTCCATATGGTATAGCGACTAATCCTATGAATGAGAATATTTATGTAGCTGACCAATTGAATCACAGAGTTCAGATTTTCTCTAGAGAAGGAGAATGGATCAGATCTGTGAAAGATGAAGAAATGAAATTTCCACTAAATATTCTATTTCACAACCAATCAATTTACGTGCAATGTAGTGAAGCAGTTCTGAAATTGAATGAATTCACTGAGAAGAAAGAAAAGTCTAAATCTTATAGTTTTAGTCTCAGAGGTATCTGTACAGATAATATTCATATTTATGTCGGTCAAAGGAAGGGAATGAATCTAATAGTGTTAACTCTAGATTTGATTGAAGAAAACAAAATATCTCTCAAGACTGAATTCTGTCAACAAAATACTCAAATCAGAGATATATCTCTATCTCAAGAATTGTTTTACATTTTGCTATCTGAAACAGAATTTCCAATTCAAGTATTTTCTAGAGAAGGCATTCTGACAAGATGTGTTGTTAAGAAAGATAGCATTAACTCTGCTTTTTGTTTCTGTCTAGATCAGCAACACAACATCTTAGTAACAGACAATGGAAATTCTAAAGTGAAGATATTTTCCAAAGACGGGAATCTACTCACTCAGTTCGGTGAGAAAGGATTTAGGAAAGGACAGTTCACTGATATTCATGGGATATACGTTGATGAGTTTGGTTCTATTGTCACTGTTGATCGAAAAGACACTAACCGACTTCAGTCTTTCACCATCAGTAGCTAATTCGCTTTTTGTTTTATTACTTAATATTTTTCGTCAAACTAAAGCCCACTAATCTTCATAGCTTTTGACATAATTATCTTACTCTTATTATGTGTTCATGATTAGTCAGTATTTTATATTTTTAGATTTCGATGTATTATTGTTGTAATAGTACAAAGCTTATATTAGAACTAAACATTTTTGTTCATTTCTACCATTTTGTCTTGATAATTCTGACTCTGTTAACTCTTATTATATTCTAATAGTTTATTAAAATCCTACGTTTTGATTTCATTGAAACTTTATAAATCATATTCTCTTTAATCATTTGAATATTAATTCTGTTTTATAAGCAGTGTTAAGAGATTCAGATTATGGGTATTACGACTGTCAAACCTTCTCCATTGCTTCGGGATCCTCCCGACTTCGTTTCTCAATCCCGAATCCCGCCGGGAGCTATATAAATTGACCTATTTTTCCATATTTAACAGATATTCTACATTGTTAATTCATTATTTCTCTCAACTTTGATCACGGTACCGAAGGTAGGGAGCTTTTACGCAAAGTCAAGAGCCTTCTAATCGAAAAAGCTTTCAAATGTGATCATGAATTTCGGGATTTAGGGAGAATTTCTTTAATAGACAAAGGAATAGACATTCGGGATGAGAACAATAAAAGAGGAGATGGAGTTGTCAACCAGGGTGAGGATGATCCGTGGGACACAGAATCTGCTAAGACAAATCCGCGCGTACCGGGTTCGGCCAAACCCCGATGTTTTGGCACGACGAATGAAGAGGTCTGAGACTGTGAAGAGGATCCTAGACCTAGAGATATGATGTAATGAAGTATCCCAATATTCCCTAGCTCCGCCCAGGACCAGAAGCTATGGGGAGAGACTAGGATGGAGAGCAGATATCCACAACGTTGTTCCATCTGTAATTCCGATAATCACCTTATGGCGCGCTGTACGGAAATAAGTTGCCCGCGGTGTGGAAATAAAGGACAAGATCTGCGGAAATGTAGTTCTAAACAAATGTATTGTCTGCACAGAGAAGATCGCGATCTGATTGAATACCCAGAAACCTCTGTGGTGATTCCAGTTCAATTCAATGGTAACCCGATCAGTGTAATGCTTGACACTGGAGCTCAACCCTCAGTATTCGACCGAACTAAGCTCGAAAGGATGAACCAAGGATACTCTGAGAGACAAGGTGAAGTTTATGGGAACGAAAAATTTTGAAGAATCAGACACTAGACCATTCTGAAAGACAAACGATGTACGAACTGCTAGCGAATCATAGAGAAGTCTTTGCGGTGAACCCTGAAAGGCCGAACGAAGTAAAGACCACAAATCACCATATCACACTCCTAGATGAATGCCACGTAAAACACCGTCCGTTACGAATGTCACCTGACACAGAACGTGAGGTAGCCCGAAAAATAGACAAATGTCAAGAAATGGGATTATAAGACCTTTTAACTCTCCGTGGGGAGCAGAATAATCTTAGTGCGAAAAAGACGGAACCCAAGATTTTCTGTCGATTACCGAAGTCTAAATAGTGCGACTAAAAAGATGCATACCAGATATGAAGACGCAAGGACATTTTCTACAGCATTGCAGGTAGCCAGATATCCTCTACGCTTGATTGCGCTTCTGCATACTGGAATATCCCCGTCCAGGAAAAAGACAAGGAATATACAGCCTTCTTCTCTGCCAGGGGACAGTTTGAATTTAATTGAATGCCATTTGGGCTTTGTAATTCTCAGGCAGCCTACCAGCGCGCATTTGACGAGGCATTAATCCTTTCTAGTGGATAGAGGCTACTGCAAAGGGTTTCTCAAACTACAAAATATGTTGTTAGTTACAGTAATTTTAAAAAGTTCGCTGGAAGCTTCGCCCCAACCCCCCGAATAAACCTCGCTCCGCTCGCTCAAGACTCCCCAATCCGAAATCTTAGCTACGCACCTTTATAATTCGCTTTATTTGTCTACTAAACTTTATAGTCAAAGTTTCAACATTTGCTTCGCTTCGAATTAAATTCCTTCCTAATCTACTCAACTGAGATATCCCACACTTTTTGAAGGCTTCCTAGATCCCCTGAATCCTGTTTAAGAATGTCAACAATTTTAAAGTGATATTTTCAAATTTTTCAAGATTTTTATTGGTGTACTCGTAAATAGGCGATTTTTATCATAAATTGCCATAAAAATAGAATAGAGGTTTATAATGATCGTTCACTTCCACAGATATTAACTCTCAATAATTTCACTATAACAATCTCCCCGTGAAAGATTCGGTTTATTAGTATTGCTCATAAACGTAATATATTATATTCGTGACGAAGTTAGTTTGTTTCAGAATCGGTTCAAAGACACGTGAGCGGCGAATGGGTTGATGCTAAAATTTTGGAAGGAATTTGTCCTCACATATCAGAACCAGAAGACACAATTCGTGCTTGAAGTAAGGTCATTGAGATACAAATCGACAGAAATGATGTGCTACTAGAAATGCATAAAATTGATTGCAACTATCGATATACCAAGACACAAGAATGTCCAATTTAAAATTAGAACAATATCCATCATCCAGTAAACTGATTTGTTACAGTTAATTCAGACTATTGAGTTTTAGACATTGTATTCAATTGTATGTAGCATAATGTACATTCCAATTCTTCATGTTTGATTCCACTGTTCAATTTATGAATAATTAATCAATTGCTGATGAGAGAATATTCACAAAAGATACGCATACTATTTACTGTTAAGTTATTCCGATTGAACTCTTTCATTCTCATAATTATTAGTGATATTTGCGTGCTCAGTCTTAATTGAAATAATAGCGAATCTATAATGGCAACAGCAGATCCAGGATCTGGTCCTGCAAGTTTTTTCGGAGTGAGTAACAAACTCCAGAGTAAAGTGAGCTCGTTTAGAGAAATGATTGAACGGAAGAAGTTGGAAGTGAGAAGAGTCAGCAAAGAAATGAGAAGTCTTATCGAAAAGAAAGAAGAAGCAATTATCCGAGAACTAAATGCCATTTGGGAAGAATTGAATACTAAATTGGAAAGAAAAAAGATTGAAACGCAAAATGAAATTGAAGAATTGAGACTCTTAGAAAGGAGATGGAGAGAAAAATTCATAAACTTATGCCTACTTCAATTCAATTGACTCAAATATCAGAAGTAATCGATTCTGTAAAAAGAGAAATGGATATTGATATTCCTAATGTGAAGTTAACGTGGAGAGTAGATGAATTGAAAGATTGTATAAATAGAATGTGTCGTTGTGATCAACAGATTCTAGTTTATAATGAAGATACTCAGTATCAACTGGAATGGAGTAAATGTGAGTATGGAAGAGGAGGAAATCAACTCTGTAGTCCAAGGGGTATAGCGACTAATCCTATGAATGAAAATATTTATGTAGCTGACCAATTGAATCACAGAGTTCAGATTTTCTCTAGAGAAGGAGAATGGATCAGATCTGTGAAAGATGAAGAAATGAAATATCCACAAAATATTCTATTTCACAACCATTCAATTTACGTACAATGTAATACAGCTATTCTGAAATTAAATGAATCCACTGAGAAGAAAGAGAAGTCTAAATCTCATGATTTTGATCTCAGAGGTATCTGTACAGATAATATTCATATTTATGTCGGTCAACGATATGGAATGAATCTAATAGTGTTGACTCTAGATTTGATTGAAGAAAACAGAATATCTCTCAAGACTGAATTCTGTAAACAAAATACTGAAATCAGAGATATATCTCTATCTCAAGAACTGTTTTACGTTTTGCTGTCTGAAACAAAATTTCCAATTCAAGTATTTTCTAGAGAAGGCATTCTGACAAGATGTGTTGTTAAGAAAGATAGCATTAACTGTGCTTATTGTTTCTGTCTAGATCAGCAACAAAACATCTTAGTAGCAGACTTTGGAGAATCTAAAGTGAAGATATTTTCTAATGAAGGGAAGCTACTCACTCATTTCGGTGAAGAAGGATTTTGTCCAGGACAGTTGATAAACGTCCATGGAATCTCATTAGATGATTTAGGAACTATACTTACTATAGATTGGAAATTCTCATCTCACATTCTTCAAGCTTTTTCACGTATTTAGTTATATTTTTAACACTCCCATTTTATTTTATTTTATATAATTATTTGTTTTATATTTTTATTATTATTATTGATATTTCCTGCAAGTATTTATTATTCCAACTTGCTTGTATTTTATGAATAGCTTTTTCAAAAATTATTATCATCTTTTCGCCATATTTCCGATCCATTATCGATAACTATCCTAGAACTGCAGATAATTCCTTTTGAATTCCGGAAGGTCTATTGTATTCTTTATAATTCCATAGAAAGTGGACTATGCAGATCTTCGCAGATGCGTAGTAATAGTTTGGTGACGGGTGACCACTTTTTTCTGACTGATTGATTGCCACATTAAACATTTCCCTGTCTGTTCCCCTTCTTTAAAATAGTCCACTATGCCACATATGTTGTTTCACTCTGAAAGATGTCTTTGGAAATGATTCACTGGAATGATTTCTGATTTTGAGGATATTTATTTCCATGTTCTTAATATAAGAATCCATAGTCCTTTAAGTTATTTAGTTTGGACAGGAATCAGTGACTACTCAAGCTGTATTTACTTGATTTGTGAGTCGAATCAAGAAAGTATCTAGGATATTGAGCCACCCTTTTAAGCCAATTATTTCTAGTTCGATCGTGTTTTGGGACTAACAATTTAGTGACTCTTATCTTCATATCGTCGAAGTGATTTTTTATCATTGGTTCATTTCATTGTCTCTGGCTAAAAGACGATGGACAAGAAACCGAGTATTTTGTAGTGGAGTACTACCACTAATGAAACAATGTCACAGCATTGCTCGACGAAATCATAATTTGGTGGTGACTACCTTAACCCCATTTAACTTTTTCGGTGCTTAATAGACACCAAATCCTGAATGTGCTTATTAATAGACCAGTACAGTAGAACTCGGATATGACGTACCCTTCGGGAAGGAATTATTAGTACGTGCTATCCTTAAGTACGTACTAACCGAGTTTGTACTACATTGAAATCTATTTTATAAATGGATTTTCATTCAGAGAAATGAGTACGTACTAAACCGAAGAATGTATTATCTAATAGTTAGTTACCATGCTCATGAATTTGATGGTTTATTGTTACATTTTATTAATTGCCACCAAAACTTTTGTCGAGCTACAAAACAAAAAAACTGATTTCAACTGTATCTCTACCGTAGAGAATATTCTGTCCTATTTATAGTCTCCCTGTTAAGCCTATTGTGAGTAGAGAGAATGTCAGGAGGTCTTCCTAAGCGCATACTGAGAGACAGAGAAGCTCCTCTCTGAACCTGTACCAGGGATAGAGGCTAGGCCTGACGAACAGAATGCCAGGTACTGCTGACTCATTTCTTTACGGCCTAGAATTATATTCAAATCGTTTATATTGAATCAAGCTATTATCTATTATTTAACTCATCCTAATAAATCTCAAATGGTTAGAACGGGCCTTTCTCAAAGCTCCTCGCCCAGGTTTTATCCATTTATTTCCGGTTTGAACGAGGTTGTGTTCACTCATGTCTTAAAACAGATAAATCCAACTCTGTTACTGTATAACTGGTTGAGCATTAATTAAGCTTGATTGCTATCAAATAGAACGAAACAATCTCATTTAGCTAATTATACAGGATATATCTCTATCGAACATGGATATTCCTTTCTAACAAATCCCTCTTAGGACAACATGGCGCTGTCATGAGTCTCCAATTTATCTTGGTGTAATCAATATTAAACTTGATCAATGAGGCATTCCATTTCATTCACATACTTAGTGTTTTGGCGCCTTTCTAGGTGTCTGGACAGTGGACACTCATTCCCTTTCATTTATCTAATTGTACAATTTATAACCTTACCGATATAGACATTACTTTCTGACTAATTCCTCCTAGGACTCACTGCCCATAAAGTTGGCCATTAAACTTGCGCCCAATTTCCTCTTGATCTAATTAATATTAAATTTGAACAATGAGGCATTCCACCTCATCTACATACAGTGTTGAATCTTCCTCAGTAGATACCACACACGCACACCATGATGAAATGCTGCGTAAGGTGTCAACAGGATTATTGGTTGTCATAGAAACATATGGATAGCACCACCGGTACGGGTGGTGCTTTTTAATCTGAATCACTTTTCAAATGTGGCCCCGAATGATTCAGTTAAACCTGACCACTTTTCAAACCATAGCGCTGGTGGTGAATATCAAATAATAAGTGTAATATTCAAAAAGCTAGCGACTATCTATCACTGTCTTACTGACAATCTTAAGTTAATCCACTGAGCTATTAATAGCTAATCAGCTAATTCTAAATATAGATCTATAGCAGAGTTCTAGCATACATCCACTGTAGTATCAATGTGAAACTAAGAATGAGGTTGAAGTGTAGTCACTAGGATATAGAATTTCTTTGTGGTGTATTACGATGAAATATAAATGTGAGTAAACTGTATTCTTTTCTTATTGAATAAATTGTAATTGTTTGTACTCTGTTCTTAATTGAAATAATAGCGAATCTATAATGGCAACAGCAGATCCAGGATCTGGTCCTGCTAGTTTATTCGGAGTGAGTAACAAACTCCAGAGTAAAGTGAACTCGTTTAGAGAAATGATTGAACGGAAGAAGTTGGAAGTAAGAAGAGTCAGCAAAGAAATGAGAAGTCTTATCGAAACGAAAGAAGAAGAAATTATCCGAGAATTGAATGCTATTTGGGAAGAAGTGAATGCTAAAATGAAAAAAAAGAAGATTGAAACGCAAAAGGAAATTGAAGAAATTGAGACCCTTAGAAAGGAGATGGAGAGAAAAATTCATAAACTTATGCCTACTTCAATTCAATTGACTCAAATATCAGAAGTAATCGATTCAGTGAAAAGCGAAATGGATATTGATATTCCTAATGTGAAGTTAACGTGGAGAGTGGATGAATTGAAAGATTGTATAGATAGAATGTGTCGTTGTGATCAACAGATTCTAGTTTATAATGAAGATACTCAGTATCAACTGAAATGGAGTAAGTGCGAGTGGGGAACGGGAGACAATCAACTCTATAGTCCATGGGGTATTGCGACTAATCCTATGAATGAGAATATTTATGTAGCTGACCAAGGGAATCACAGAGTTCAGATTTTCTCTAGAGAAGGAGAATGGATCAGATCTGTGAAAGATGAAGAAATGAAATATCCACTAAATATTCTATTTCACAACCAATCAATTTACGTACAATGTAGAACAGCAATTCTGAAATTGAATGAATTCACTGCAAAGAAAGAGAAGTCTAAATCTTATGGTTTTGATCTCAGAGGTATCTGTACAGATAATATTCATATTTATGTCGGTCAATGGAAGGGAATGAATCTAATAGTGTTAACTCTAGATTTGATTGAAGAAAACAGAATATCTCTCAAGACTGAATTCTGCAATCAAAATACTGAAATCAGAGATATATCTCTATCTCAAGAATTGTTTTACATTTTGCTATCTGGAACAGAATTTCCAATTCAAGTATTTTCTAGAGAAGGCATTCTGACAAGATGTGTTGTTAAGAAAGATAGCATTAACTATGCTCTTTGTTTCTGTCTAGATCAGCAACACAACATCTTAATAGCAGACAATGGAGACTCTAAAGTGAAGATATTTTCCAATGAAGGGAAGCTACTCACTCAGTTCGGTGAGAAAGGAATTAAGGCAGGACAATTTATGAAAGTCAATGGAATCTCATTGGATGATTTAGGAACTATTTTTATTGTAGATTGGAAGATGTCTCCCGTCCTTCAAGCATTTTCACGTATCTAGTTATATTTTTAGAACACTCCCATTTCTATTTTTTACATCATTATTTGTTTTCTATTTTATTATTATTTTTGAGATTTCCCACGGGTATTTCTCGGTTCAATTTAGTTACATTTTATACTAGAATTTTCAAAAATTATTATTATCATTTCGCCCTATTTACGATCCAATATCGATAATAATCCTTAAACTCAGGATGATACCTTTTGAATTCTGAAAAGTCGATTAACTTCTTTCTAATTCCATAGAAAGTGGACTATGCAGATCTTCGCACATACGTAGTAATAGTTTGGTGACTTGACTTTTTTTCTGACCGATTGAGTGCCACTTTAAACATTTCCCTGTCTGCTAACTGTCTTCAAAATAGTCCCACTATACCACATATGTTGTTTCACTCTGAAAGATAGTTCATTGGAAGCGATCCACTGAAATTATTTCTGATTTTGAGAGTACTTCTTTCCATGTTCTTATTTTAAAAAATTCATAGTCCTTTAAAGTTATTTAGTATTGACAGGAATCAGTGACTATTCAAGTTGTATTTACTTCTCGATTTGTGAGTGGAATCAAGGAAGTATCAAGGAGCTTGAGCCACTCTTTTAAGCCAATTATTTCTTGTTCGATCGTGTTTTGGGACTAACAATTTAGTGACTCTTATCTTCATATTGTCGATGTGATTTTTTGTCAGGTTTATTTCATAGTCTCGGACAAAAATAACAACGGACAAGAAACCGAGTATTTTGTAATGGAGTACTACCACTAATAAAACAATGTCACAGCATTGTTCGATGAAATCATAATTTGGTGGTGACTATCTTAACAAGGCCGGCGCCACTGGGGTGTCTTAGGTGTCCAGACGCCCACTGCCTCCCATCTTATCTAACTGTACAGTATATATCCCTCCATAAATGGGCACCCAATTTCAGAGAAATCTCTCTTAGGATACCCATTGCCAATAAAACATGTTCCAGCCATGCTTAACCATTTTACTTTTTCAGTGGGTAATAGACACGAAATTCTGAATGTACTTATAAATAGACCAGTACGTACGTACTTGATAAATTTGGTGGCTTAGTTAGCCACCATGCTCAGGAATTTGGTGGTTTATTGTTACATTTTAACGAATGAGAAGTTGGCAGCGAATTCAATTTCAAAAACCATGTTCACATCAATCACATATTTAACTCACTCCCTTTTAGTTAGAGATCTAAACTTTATATCATTTGAAAGTACAGGGTTGGTGGATGTTAGACATGGCCGAATTATTTTCAATGGCTTAATGCTAAGTCATCATCCATATTTTGACAAATCTGTCATAAAATAATCCACCAACCCTGTACTTTCAAATGATATAAAGTTTATACCTCTAGCTAAATGGGAAGTGGGTTAAATATGTGATTGAAATGAACATGGTTTTTGGAATTGAATTCGCTACCAACTTCTTACTCATTACATTTTATTAATTGTCACCAAACCATCAGATTTGTCGAGCTACAAAAAAAACCCCGATTTCAACTGTATCTCTACCGTAGAGAATATTCTGTCCTATTTATAGTCTCCCTGTTAAGCCTATTGCGAGTAGAGAGAATGTCAGGAGGTCTTCCTAAGCGCATACTGAGAGAGACAGAGAAACTCCTCTCTGAACCTGTACCAGGGATAGAGGCTAGGCCTGACGAACAGAATGCCAGGTAATGCTGACTCATTTCTTTACGGTTTAGAATCAATATTAGTATTGAATCAAAACGTTTTCTATTATTTACCTCATCCTACATCATACATACCAACTGTCCCGCTTTTTAATTCTCATTATTATGTTGTAATTCTCACGAATGTCCCTCTTTATATGAAATTTCCTCATTATGTCCCGCGAAATTCAACGCCGCGTCCTATTTTTATCATTCCTCAAAAATAATTATTTAGTACAGTCAGGGTCGCTTATTGTGAACACTTTAGGGACCAAAAGGTCTGCTCATAATAGAGAGACTTCATATTAAGCCAACTCGACCTAATACAAATCCTATGGAACCTGTTGAATTGGGACCAGAGAGTTAGTTCATAATAAACGAATGTTCATAATGAGCGAACCTGATTGTATTTATTTATAATATCTTGAGGTGAATCCTGGTATATATATTACTTATACACATTCCTATCAACCATAGGTATTTCCATGTTATCGTGAACGGGCCTAAGGACACTCCGTTTGAGGGAGGGAAGTTTCGCATGGAGCTGTTTCTCCCAGAAGATTACCCCATGACTCCACCCAAACTCAGATTCATCACCAAGATATACCATCCAAACATCGACCAACTAGGTGAGGAGACTGTGTTGTCAGAAAATATTATAATTTTGTCAGAAATTTAGAATTTGTATTATTAATTATTACCGTAAACTGGGGCGACTTTGGCCCAAAATAGCAATTTTAATAAAATATACTCAAACTTAGAAATATTGCGGTTTAAATACGTTTGGATATATTGAGAGTTTCATTCAACATAGTAGTGTGATTACATTGATTCATAAGTTTGAGTATATTTTATTAAAATTGCTATTGTGGGACAAAGTCACCTCCTAGAGCCAAAGTCGCCCCAGTTTACGGTATTGAAATTCCACACCAAGTATATTATTTTTGAATGGCGGAATTTCCGTCCCCTGAAATGTCCCTTTCACATTTACTGATTTCTCAATCAAAATGCCTCATTTTCACCTTTTTTTTCAAACATACTCCACTCCAAAAGCCTCACTTACCGTTCCTTACATATTAACGCCTATTTATTATATTAAAATTCCAGGGACGAGAATTCCGCTTCCCATTATTTTCTGGTCAAAGTATACTTCAGTAGATATGTTAATCTTTGTTAGAATCAAATTACATACTTGCCAACTGTCCCGCTTTTTCGGACATATGTTGATAGTAATGTCCCGTGAAAACTTTCCAAAAAGTGGAATTATCCCGCTTTCAGTGTATCAGGCCCGGCGCCACAGATACGGTTGGTACGGTTTTACCTGACCAATTGTCCGGTTTAACAGGACCAACCGGACAACTTTTGAAAAGCGATCCGGTAAAAACCGTATCAACCGTGCCTGTTTTACTTTAAAACCGGACCAGTTCTCATATCCAGGCCAGGGCATTATACAGCCCTCCAGAGATACGCTCCTAATCTCAAACCCCTAATTTTTCATACGCCTAAATCGATAAATAACATATATTATAAGGTAAATTGGGTATTATTCTGGATTTTTACGCTCCTAAACACTTTGAAGCTTAAAATCATACGCCTAAAGGAGCCTCTCGCGCTCCTAGATAATGCCTTGATCGAGGCGCCGTCGCTATATACTATAACCCCTTGTTACTATATATATTCCCTTGTTACTATATATATCCCTTTGTCACTATGTATATAACCTTTGTTACTATATATAACTCTTTGTTATTATATGTATCCCCTTGTTACTGGCTATGTCTCGATAGGTCGCATTTGTCTGGACACTCTGAAGGACAAATGGACGCCAGCCCTCACAATCCGCACTGTCCTCCTGACCATTCAAGGCCTTCTCTCTGCGCCGAATCCAGACGATCCACTCGCCAACGACGTAGCTGCCGCTTGGAAGGCAAACGAAGTTAAAGCCATCGCCACGGCGAGACAATGGACGCACATGTATGCACAGACCTGATTCTGTACTAATGACTAGTTAACCGTTTGAGTAGATGTTTGTTTAACTACTGTACAGGTGGATAGACTGTTGATTGTTTGTTTGATTGATGTTCTAAATTAAATTTTGTTGTTTAATAGTTTAATTATACAACATATTTATGGAAAATTATGTGTATATTCCTTAAAGAATTTAAGGATCTATTTCCTATAAAATGAAGCGCTCTCATAAGTCCGTTAGAGAAATTACTGATTCAAATATTTACACGGAAAATGTATTTTCCAGAAAATAGTTTGTGTGTATAAAGCCATATTTTCCGAATAAGTGCCGGGATTTCTATGTACGGAAAGTACCGGTATCTCTGTTTCTGGAGAGAATGATATTTTGAGACTTTTTTACTTCTAAAATTAGACTGACTATGCGTTTAAATTCAGAACACATTAACAGTTAAATTATATCTTCAGTCATCTTGTATAAGCGAATCTGTAACCAGTGTATTGGAGAATTCCACAATTTTAAGTGGTCGTTACGTTGAGTTCATTAAAGACACATCGGCTGTTATTGAGGTCGTTATGTGTAAACAATATTTGTTGTTATTTACTCTGCAGACATAGCTATTTATAGTACAAATGGACCTATCAGGACTGAAGCCTGTCTCTTCCAATATTGACTTTCCAAAAGAGGAAGAGAAGATTCTAGAATTCTGGAGACAGATCCACGTATTCCAGCAACAACTGAAACTCTCCAAAGACAGACCCAAGTACACATTCTACGACGGTCCACCTTTCGCCACAGGACTGCCACATTATGGACACATTCTAGCAGGAACCATAAAGGATGTGGTCACCCGGTATGTCACATTCCATATATCCATGGTACTATTCATAGGGTTTCCCCAGTTGAGCGAAACTAAATTGAGCGAAACCTAACTTAAAAATTGGAGGGAGAGTGAATGTGAACATTTTGATGAGTGATATGTATAAGAACTTAGTGAAAGGAGGAGGGGCATTTTAGGTTTGAAATAGTTTCCAACTGAGCGTGAAAGTGGCATTTTTATTTCATGAGGGGGGTACTGTGTGGCATTTTTGGTCTTATTCGTATTTGCAGTTTTAGGTCTTATTCTTACTTCAAATTAGGCCTTATTTCATCGATTCGGCTGAAGATATGATAGGAAAGGAAACTAAGTTGTCGGACAAATCAAATGCAAAATGCAGGCGCAGCACACGCTGTAGAGAATTCAAGTCGAATCCTGGCTATCAATCCATTTAATACTTCGCTCAATTAAGTTTCGCTCAACTGGGGACAAATCTATTTATAGTATCGATTCTGTGCTAGATTTAAGGTGTAGTGATTTTCCATTCTATTCATAGCTACGCCACTGCGAGTGGTTTCTACGTGGAGAGGAGGTTCGGCTGGGACTGCCACGGTCTTCCAGTGGAATACGAGATCGACAAAGCTAACAACATTACTGGTCCAGCTGACGTGGAGAAGATGGGAATAGACGTGTGAGTTTAAGCCAATCCAATTCTGTTTAAAAGTGATGTTTTCTGGAATTATTTTCCAAATAATTTGTTTGTTTCTAATGAAGTATTGTCGAGACTCGTTACGATGTGATATGCATAGAAACTAGACATGCCAGCTTGAGCCATAATAAAAGCGGGACGCAATAGAAAAGTATTATACACAGATTTCCAAAAAGAGGGACTTAATGGAGAAATTTCTTATAAAAACTGGACACTAAAGAAAGTTAGCCCATAGAAGGGATAAAAATCGGGACATCCAGCCAAAAACTGGATGGTTGGCATGTATGGGAAACCCTGGAATCTATTTCTGGACATATTTAACATATTTTCAAATGATTTTATTGATTTCATTACTGTCAATGTGTAGGATTTACAGAGAGATGTTCTCTTCCATTTGATAAATATCCAAATTTGGATTTAAAACCAATAATGATTTCCATGCTTTATGCACTCTTCAAAATCTGGATTCTCTCTGCCTATTTGATTTTGTTCGTTTTAGGGAATTATTGAACTCTTATTTTCATACCTATTTCCTATCTGTTCGTAAAATTTATACATTTTCAGAAGTTGACCAATCAAAATCTATAACTTTTCAATCCACACTGATACACTATTCACCATCACCACCATGCTAATGCTAATCTTGTAGGTATAACGCTAAGTGCCGTAGCATCGTGATGAGGTACGCCGGAGAATGGGAGGAGATCGTAGAGCGGCTAGGAAGATGGATAGACTTCCGTAACGACTACAAGACCATGTATCCATGGTTCATGGAGAGCATCTGGTGGGTGTTCAAGCAGATTTACAATAAAGGAATGGTGTACAGGGGATTCAAGGTTAGTGATAGAATTGTGATACAGAGACACTTTGAGGATTCTGCAGTTATTTGATGCCAGTGGTGTAGGAACTGACTTCCATACACTTTTGTTCATTGTTCGGTTTGGACAGATATAACACATTCGATAAGCAGTTTGGAGTAAGGCATTGTAGGGTAAATATTATCAGCTAGCTAAATATTTGGGAAAATTCTGACGAGGAAGTTATAATTAAACTTTGCGGTCGTACCACTTTGGGAGGATATGCTACGCCACTGTAGATGTCCTTCATGGGTTCATCTAGGATTTCCCAGTTCGGCACTTTTTTGAAGGTAATAAAAGAAGTTATTCAAGGAGACATTCGCTTAGAATCTAAGCGAATGTCTCAGAACTTCACGCAAGTCGTACATCCATGGTTCCTTTTATAAAGTGCCCCAGAATTTCACGCAACAGTACTTTGGGATTTGTTTATTAGCAATTTGCGTTCAGATTCATGCGATTAATTACGAACGAAGTAACCTAAGCGAACAGAGAAAAGAAATGACCGCAAACGAACTTATGATTCGCCATTCACTCCCGCTGTTTTTCCAAGTTTATATATTTCCTTATAAGGTAATGCCCTTCTCCACTGCCTGTCACACACCTCTGTCCAACTTCGAGGCGAGTCAGAACTACAAGGAGGTGGTGGACCCAGCCATCATCATCTCATTCCCGCTCGAATCCGAACCGGAAGTCAGTCTCATCGCTTGGACAACCACACCATGGACGCTACCGTCCAACCTAGCTCTGTGTGTGCATCCTGATATGGAGTATGTGCGGGTTTGCGATGTTAAGAAGAAGCGAGTGTATATTATGATGGAAGCTAGGCTCTCCGCTCTCTTCAAGAAACCAGAAGAATTCCAGATACTCGACAAGTTAGTTACTCTGGGATTAGGATTCTAACTCAAGGGTGTGACTAATTTCGGGATAGGATCATCCGGGAAATCTAAAGTATGGATACCTAATACGTATTAGGATGAGATGGGACGAAAATTGGGTATTTTATCCAACCCAAATTAGGCATACTCAACTCCTTATTACGTTTGGTATATTTTTAGATTTCTAGGGAAGAGTTTATTCGGAGTTCGCTACATTCCTCTCTTCGATTACTTCCTCGGAATGAAGTCAGATAAACCGGATGCAGGTATTGAAATCTATATTTAGTATCATAAATACAGTCGACTCTGCTTAATAGGGTCACTGTTTAATCGGGCCACTTTTGATAGGACCGGAATAGCTCTCACACATAGAAACTAATACAAAATATTTTCGGTAATAGGGTTCTCCGCTTAATCGGGACTAATTGTCCTCTGACCGATGTGACCCTATTAAGCGGAGTCGACTGTATTTTAATTTGTCAGTTGAAATATATTTTCAATTTTGCGATGCTCTTTTAGTTATAAATAATAAATTTTATTCGCTTCAATCGTGTCTATTTATAGGTGCATTCCGAGTGCTCACAGACACGTACGTGACGTCATCAGAGGGCACAGGAGTGGTGCACCAGGCGCCAGGGTTCGGAGAGGACGATTACAGAATCTGTCTGGCCAATCAGGTCTTCCTCAAGAGTGAGGCAGTCGTGTGTCCAGTGGACGAGAGTGGAATCTTCAAACCGGAAGTGAAGGACTTCAAAGGGATCTATGTCAAAGTAAGTTATATAACAGCGTTAGTATATGTCATCACAAAGAAGCTTGGATATAAAAATGCGTTGTGTTGAGCATCCATGGTGTGATTATATTATCTATGAAAATCCATAATCTGAGTGATCTTGGTGGGATTTGAATATTTAAGGTAATTTGAGGAAACATAGTATACTTGTTTATATACTTTTCAATCACAAATAGTCCTTTTGATTGTATGCATAAGTCATTACTGTTTTATCCTAATTTATTTGGATTATAAAAGAAACGAATTTCACCAAACAACCATTGCGTTCTAATGAATAAGATTATTTAACATTCCATCCTACACAGGACGCTGACAAGAAGATAATCAAGCATCTGAACACGCAAGGTCGTCTGGTGCACAATGGCAATGCTAAGCACAACTATCCCTTCTGCTGGAGATCTGACACGCCACTGCTCTACAAAGCTGTCCCCAGCTGGTTCATACGGGTGGGAGACATCATTCCTAAACTGCTGGAGAACAACAAGAAGAGCTATTGGTTGGTAAATACAGTCGACTCCGCTTAATAGGGTCACATCGGTCAGAGGACATTTTGTCTCGATTAAGCGGAGAACCCTATTAACCGAAAATATTTTGTGTTAGCTTCTATGTGTGAGAGCTATTCCGGTCCTGCTAAAAGTGGCCCAATTAAGCGGTGATCCTATTAAGTGGAGTCGACTGTATGTCACAATCGAAAATTCAACCCTTTTTATTGATGAAATACTGATACGTGTTTTATTGGTAAGAACAATTTCTCACCTTTTTAGGAAGGTGTGAAAATATGAATAATCATAAATCCAGATGCAAATCTATAATATATACGAATGTCTGTACGATGTACGTACATACATATTCAATGTCAATAGGTCATCTCCTATAATTGGAGCTAAGCTAAAAATAGGCAATTGACAAGTACATATGCCTAATACTTCAGTCCATTATAACACATACCAAACTCTTGATGAACATGCAGACTACTGTTATTCTCTTGCAGGGTACCAGAGTTCGTGCAAGAGAAGCGGTTCCACAATTGGCTGGAGAGTTCTCACGATTGGGCAATCTCTCGTAACCGCTACTGGGGCACTCCCATCCCCATCTGGACCAACCCAGACTTCTCCGAGGTTGTCTGTATCGGCTCTATCCAAGAACTGGAGGAGCTGTCTGGAGAGAAAATTTCAGATTTGCACAGAGAAAGGTACTTAATTAATCGGCCTAGTTTATTACAGTTGAAACAGATTACTTACATATACAGGAGCACGATCGTAATTCTTGATAGAGATATTTATTGGACAAACGCGCTTCGCTTGCTTGCGCTGCGCGGTTGGGAAACACTTCGTGTCCGCATGAGTCACTCTCTGCCCTCTTTCTGATGCAATCATTCTCAGTGCCTGGGTTGTAATTGCTAGTGAGATAGCCATATGTCATTACCGCTCAGGACCAATCAATTTCTCTGTTAGTTAGTAGGCCTTTCAGAGCGTATTTATAGTCTCGATGATTCCATTATTGTTGTTTGCAATGTCATTACTAAGGCCGCGTAAATCCATATTCAAAAGTGGGGGTACATATTATTTAGAGGAAGTGAAGCGATGGATATTAGTGTACCCTGTACCCCCAGGATTTATGCCCATGGTCATTACTGATAGTTGGTTACTATGACAGATTCGTAATTGAGACAGAGTGAGTTTTCTATAAATATTTTAAGAGAGAGAGAATAGCTTTAGCTTTTCTATTTAGCTCTTTTCGATAAACATAAATTCTGTATAATCCTAGACTCATTAATTAACGAATAAATATTTCATTAACACTCCTCACTCTAGCATAGATCACATCGAGATCAAGAGCAGGACGGGTGGTCCCAATCTCCGGCGTATTTCAGAGGTGCTGGACTGCTGGTTTGAGAGTGGCAGTATGCCATATGCACAGGCTCACTACCCCTTCGATAAGAAGAAACAGTTCGACTCTTGCTTCCCAGCTGACTTCATAGCTGAAGGAATTGACCAGACAAGAGGATGGTAAGTTCAGATATTCAAGACTGGTATTTATATAAACACGCTTCGCTTGCTTGTGCATAGTTGGCGAACACTTGTGTCGTCATGAGTCACCCTCTGGCGCCTATGCTAATTAAATAAATACCCGCCAAAATGAATACATTTGTAACCGTTTTTTTCTTAAACAGGGTTTTTCTTACTACTACTATTTCGAGATATTTTTAGTATACAAAATTCCAAATATATCTTAATTTCCATTGGCTCTTTGTTACTATCGTTTTTCTTACTATTTTGCCTGTAAAGCAATAGTGAGAGAAAACCGGTTTCGACTGTTTGTAATGATGGAATAACCCACGTCATTTAACACAATCTATACAGTCGTAACGTAGAATGCCCAGAGGGGACACAGTGTCCCCGATATAGCGGATGTCTCCCAGCCATTTTCTATGGCACTGAAGCCATATAAATGCTAGGCATTCTACAGTTAAGTTTGTTCCTATACAGAAAAGAATGCCAGTAAAGGATTGGAGATATTTACTTTGCGTAAACTGTCCTGGCAGATAGTAGACTACAAGGAAAATGTACAGTAGATTTAAATTGCTCTGATTACGAATTAGAAAGTTACTCTTCAACTTTCAATTATGTTGCTCTTTCTATTATTATATACGAGCACGCACACATATATCAACATTTTGGGTTCAAGAATGTGCTACTGTATAAATATATTTAAACAATTGGCTAGTATTATCGGAAACATATTTCGTTCACTGACTATTGGAGCATTTATTAGTTATTTGCTCAAAAATCACGGTTTGTACGTGCGAATGAATTTGTTGTGTCAACAATCTTGAGATGTATAAATACTAATTGAACCATACAATAGTCAGTTTCAATATTAAAAAATTTCTTGAATAATGATCGACTTGATTGAAAGGATTGAGCTGATTGGGTTCATCTCACTGCTCATTGTAGCGTTGTTACTGTCTAACATGTGGAACGTATATTTCTATAAGAAAATTGTGCTCTACTCCGGCAAACGACGAGATTGTCTCAGAAGAGCTGAAAATGATCCTTCCAGTAACTTCAACAAGTTGGCAGAATACTACAAGATAGATTTGATATATAAATACGCACTTATGTTAGCGATTAATATTACTGAGTTCGTATCGATGCTGATTTATGGAATTGGAATGTCACTAGCTTCATCCTGTAACCACAACACTACTCAGCTCCATAACTGTACTCTTGAGTCGATCGACGGTATAGACTTACAATTGATGATTGGGAGCCCAATAGCCTCCATTGTTCTATCAATCGGGCAGGTTGGAATAATATTTTCGTTTGCATTTGGCATTTGCCTCATGAAATATCTTCACTTTAACTACCACGGCATAGTCTCAAGGTCATTTGGCAGCATCAAACGAATTCTTTCCACCACTCTTCTGATCGGTGTGTTTCTCATCATCTCAGGGTCTATTCCACAACTCGTTATCATTCATAGACTTATTGAGCCGATAATTGTGTTAATATACTTCAGTGTTTGGGTTAAAAATGCGAAAAACCTCTATAAAACCTTAAAATGGAGAATAGCAGACTATCGAGCTAGATCTTTGAGTAAGTCAGCCATCAGAGAATCAATCGCTAGCTCTTACCTATTTCTCGTAGTCATTACTTTATTCGGAATCGGGAGTTTCTGTTTAATTATCGGTGCATTTATGGTAAGATACTTCCTTCTATTCAAAGCAGCTCTGTTATACGGACCATGCCTATTCAACTATCTCTATGGAACTCCGTATTATGAGCCACTAATCACCACTCAGCGACATATTGAGGTTATGGACATGTGCTCAGGGATTATGATATTATTCCAAGCGATAGTTAACTCTGTCGGTTCGTTTCTGATTGGTTCTCAGTACATTCTGGCCACTCTGCTACTTTTTGGAGGGATTATTCTGAAAAAGTTGAAGCTACGTTTTGGGAAAATTCGTACAAGGTTTACCCCTGCCTTTTCCCATTCTCTACGCCAATATTTAATTTGAAGCATTATATTTGTCAGTTTCTTTCTAAGGGGTACAAAGAAGGTCTATTCATCCACCCCAACATCTGATAGGAATAATATTCATTTATACAGCAGTCACACTTGAGTGTCAAATTGCCTCCCCTCCTGATTTTATGTCTAGAAAAGTCCCTGTATGTACTTTTGTATGTGTTTACTAAATTACTATTAAAACTTATATTCTTTCATAGCGCATGTTAATATTGGACTTTTGTACTTTATTACCTCTTACTTCAAGGAACTCCTCAATGGTATTTGACCCAGGAAATGATCTGAATAGAATTTATAGATTTGTATCAATTACTTTCAAAACCAGACAATTATTTAGTATTATGCTGCGATATAATGTTACTGACATCCTTCGACTGTTCAACTATTATTGCTTTCACTATGAGCAATAATTCACGCAACACACATCTAACATATTTGCTCAAGGAATAATTAAAATATGAAAGTATTTCTACCATTCATTATTATCTGTTAAATATTTCGCTTAGTAATCGTTGGAGCGCTAATAATTAATTCACCCACAATTCCGGGTTTGGCAATCTATGAATATATTGTGCCAACATCAACCTTGAGATGCATAAATAATGGATTCTGCTCATTATATGCTAACTAGTATATCTATTCATTTATAGTATTGAACTTACAAAAGAATGATTGAATTGATTCAAAAGATTGAGTTTGTCGGACTGTTCTCTCTACTCGTTGTTGGGTTTCTTCTGTCCATTCTATGGAATGTGCATTTCTATCAGATAATAATACTTTACTCTAGAAAACGACGAGAATGCCTCGAAATGGGTGAAAGAGATTATGTAGAATACTATAGGATAGATATCATAAATAAATACGCACTTATGTTAGCAATTAACATTACTGAATTCCGTCTCAATGTTGATCTATGCAATCGGAATGTCATTAGCTTCTCATAAAATTGAATCCAGTAACCACAACGCCACTGATTTCCATAACTGTACTCTTGAGTCTATCGACAGTGTAGATTTACAATTGATGATTGGGAGTCCACTAGCCTCCATTGTTTTATCAATCGGGCAGGTTGGAATAATATTTTCGTTTGCATTCGGCATTTGCCTTATGAAATATCTTCACTTTAACTACCACAGCATAGTTTGGAGGTCATTTGGCAGCATCAAACGAATTCTTTCAGTTACTCTTTTGATCGGTGTATTTCTCATCATCTCAGGGTCTATTCCACAACTCATTATCGTCCATGAAGCCATTGAGCCGATAATTGTGTTAATATACTTCAGTGTTTGGGTTAAAAATGCGAGAAAACTCTACAAAACCTTAAGATGGAGAATAGCAGATTATCGAGCTAGACGTTTGAGCAAGTCAGCCATCAGAGGATCAATCACTAGCTCTTGCCTATTTCTCGTAGTCATAGTTTTATTCGGAATAGGGAGTTTCTGTTTAATTATCGGTGCTGTGATGGTGAGGTATTTATTCTTAATCCAAACAGCTCTGTTATACGGACCATGCCTATTCAACTATCTTTATGGGACTCCGTATTATGAGCCACTGATCACTACTCAGCGACAACTTGAGGTTATGGACATGTGTTCGGATGTTATCATATTATTCCAAGCGTTTTTTATATCTTTCGGCTCATTTCTGATCTGTTCGGAGTACATTCTTGTCACTCTTCTACTTTTTGGAAGGATTATTCTGAAGAAGTTGAAGCTACGTTTTGGGAAAGTTCGTACAAGGTTTACACCTATATATACCTCTTCTCTACGCAGATATTTGATCTGAAACATTATATTTGTCAGTTTTTTCTAGAGTGTACAAAGAGAATCAATTTTCCCCACAACATCTGATAGGAATAATATTCGTATATACGGTAGCCAGACTCCACAACTTCCCTCTTGCCTCTCCAAGACTTTCTTTAGTATCAAGTTGCCCCCTGATTTTATATCTACAAAAGTCCCTGTATGTACTTTTGCATGTGTTCACTAAATTACTATTAAAACTTATATTCTTTAAATTTTTCTATTTCATTACCATTTAACACTAAGGAAGCCCTCAACGGTATTTGAGTTAGGAAATTATCTGAATAAAAATTATAGATTTAGAAAAATAACAATCAAACCAGACAATTATTTAGTATTATGCTGCAATAAAATGTTACTGACACCCTTCAACTGTTCAACTATGGTTGCTCTCACTATTAGCAAGAATTCACGCAACACACAGCTAATAGTTTGGCTCAATGAATAAACATTATATGAATGCATTTTTATTATTAGTCTTACTTTTCTGTTAAATATTTCGCTTAGTAATTCTTGGAGCGTTATTTACAGTATATATTGGATATAGAGATAATCTGACCAAAGTTCCCCGTCTCCAACACTACCTTTATGTCCAAATCTACTGTATTTGAATCAAAATTCCTGTTTTGGAATCTGTACAAATATGTTGTGCCAACATCAACCTTGAGATGCATAAATAATGGATTCTGCTCATTATATGCTAACTAGTATATTTATTCATTTATATTATTGAACTTACGAAAGAATGATTGAATTGATTCAAAATATTGAGTTTGTTGGACTGTTCTCTCTACTCGTTGTCGGGTTTCTTCTGTCCATTCTATGGAATGTGCATTTCTATCAGATGATAATACTTTACTCCAGAAAACGGCGAGAATGCCTCGAAATGGGTGAAAGTGATCATGCAGAATACTATAGGATAGATATCATAAATAAGTACGCACTGATGCTAGCGATTAACATTACTGAATTCTTCTCAATGTTGATTTATGCAATCGGATTGTCATTAGCTTCTCATAAAATTGAATCCAATAACCACAACACCACTAATTTCCATAACTGTACTCTTGAGTCTATCGACAGTGTAGATTTACAATTGATGATCGGGAGTCCAATAGCCTCCATCGTTGTGTCAATCGGACGAGTAGGGCTATTATTTTCGTTTGCATTCGGCATTTGCCTTATGAAATATCTTCACTTTAACTACCACGGCATAGTCTGGAGGTCATTTGGCAGCATCAAACGAATTCTTTCCACCACTTTTCTGATCGGTGTATTTCTCATCATCACAGGGTCTATTCCACAACTCATTATCGTCCATGAAGCCATTGAGCCGATAATTGTGTTAATATACTTCAGTGTTTGGGTTAAAAATGCGAGAAAACTCTACAAAACCTTAAGATGGAGAATAGCAGATTATCGAGCTAGACGTTTGAGCAAGTCAGCCATCAGAAGATCAATCGCTAGCTCTTACCTATTTCTCATAGTCATGACTTTATTCGGAATCGGGAGTTTCTGTTTAATTATCGGTGCTGTGATGGTGAGGTATTTATTCTTAATCCAAACAGCTCAGTTATACGGACCATGCCTATTCAACTATCTTTACGGGACTCCGTATTATGAACCACTAATCACCACTCAGCGACAACTTAAGGTTATGGACATGTGTTCGGAGGTTATCATATCATTTCAAGCGTTTTTTATGTTTTTCGGCTCATTTCTGATCTGTTCGGAGTACATTCTTGTCACTCTTCTACTTTTTGGAAGGACTATTCTGAAGAAGTTGAAACTACGTTTTGGGATGGTTCGTACAAGGTTTACACCTATATATCCCCCTTCTCTACGCAGATATTTTATCTGAAACATTATATTTGTACTTTTGCATGTGTTTTTGCTAAATTACCATCAAATCTTTGATTTTTTCTGAGTTTCAATGATATAATATTGTGCATGAATCTGTTCATTATGATTAAAACCTTTACTGAACTGTATGTTTGCATTTTACTTTGCATCAGGGTGGTCCCTGGGAGATGGAGACATCCGAGGCATTTGCCAATGGTTCAATATTGTGGCCTAACTTAAGCTAAAGGCGTCGGGTGTGCACCGAATTTATTTCGTTAGCCTCACTCCTGGACCAGGAATTCTGCCAAATTCCTTGGACCATCCATGGTTTGCTTGTAGATTTTGTTGATAGTAAGCATAATTGAATAATTGTGTGTCATATAAGTGTAACTTTTATGAAACATGGCTATCACATACATAAATTAATTGATTATTAACCATGGATGAATGAATGATTATTTACCAATTGGAAACCCCTATTTTCACACACACTTAACAACTCCACATCTCGCTATAGGTTTTACACACTACTGGTAATCAGTACTATTCTCTATGGGAAACCTCCATTCAAGAACTTGGTGGTGAATGGCATTGTGAAGGCATCGAATGGACAGAAAATGTCAAAACGACTCAAGAACTATCCAGACCCCATCCTAGTCGTGAACAAGTTCGGTTCAGATGCCCTGCGGCTATATTTAGTAACATCTCCAGCTGTGAGAGGGGAAGATCTGAAGTTCAGGGAGGAAGGAGTGAAGGACATTGTGAAAGATGTATTTCTACCTTGGTTCAATGCTTACCGATTCTTAGTGCAGACGATAATACTGAAAGAAGAGGTGAGTTGGATGTTTAAAGTAAATTTTTTATCTTCCTCACCCGACCCAATTATTATCTACCCACCGGACAATTATTGATAGTAGAACTTAATTTTGACCAATTATAATTTAGTTTGTATTTGATGTTATCATGAGTCTTGTACTTGAACCAATTCATATGAATACTGAATGGTATATGGTGTCAAAATAATTTTAATAAATAATGAATAAAACGCCGAATACCGTTCCTGATATCCAGAAAATGAGAGAATAAACATTAATTTACATCACCTTATATTCATATTAATTCTAACTATTTAATTTTATATTTAAGCTAATAGTTTTTCGTTTGCTCTTATGCTACAACTAAGGCTAATCCATGAACTATCAATGAATTACTCAAAAATTTGAATCTGAAATAATAAAATTCCATGTTTCGCTTCAAGGTGAACAACTTTTAAACATAAAATATGCACTAATATTTGAAATTTTGAATAATGCATTTACCTCCAACTTTTAATTATTTTAAGCAACTATTGTTTCTTAATAATTTTAATTAATCACTCAAGGATTGTTAAAAAATTTCACAAAAGTAGATGAGTGTTAATTATAAGTATATTGATAACGCTTTTTTACGAGATCTCATGATAATTTAAACTATGAATTGGTCTCTATTGATCTTCCAACTTTACACACCACAATTTGTACATATGTTCCTATGTAATGTAGTACACATACTTTTATATACATTTCAGCATACATTTCTAATATGAAAAACAGAACAAGAAGCAAAACTATGGTACATCTAATATCTATGTGAGATTCAAACAGGATTTCATAACAATTAGGTGCTCAAGTCAATCCCATTCTCACAGTTTAATAGCTTTATATTATCAAATTTAAGCTGTATCTCCCAATGGCTTTTCATATTTGGGTTTTCCAATGCAACTCAAAAGCCTTACACTCATTTTCTGCTGAACTTTAATTTCTGCGGCTTCATTCCGCTCCCTTCTGAAAGTATCCTTCTTCGATTGTTCCTCGGATTCGTTGTTTCTGGTTGATTCAGCTCTATGGCGCTTATTATTTCCTCGATCCTTTGCTATACTCACCAGTTTGGGGATTACCATTAGATTGGATACGATCACCAATCCTATAATCAAACTCGTGGAGGTGATCCCGTATCTGATATCAATCTAGAAAAAGGTCCATTAACTAAATAAAACTATTTCATGTACAAGCATGTTTATGTATCTCGGATTACAGATCTGATTTCGGATTTACATTCAGTATTGTATATACAGTCAGGGTCGCTTATTGTGAACCTCCAGGGGACCAAAATATCTGTTCATAATAGAGATACTTCATATTAAGCGAACTTGGTTCAATACAAATCCTATCTAAAAATGAGATTGGGACCAGGAGGTTAGTTTATAATAGACAAACGTTCATATTAAGCAACCCTGACTGCACTCCTCCAATACAAACTTACGTTGAGCTGAAGAATTTCGCTTGCTCCATACGCCACAGCTCCGAATATCGCGAGGGAATACACATTAATCCCAACATACCGACCATCATTCAGTCCTTCATAGTCTCGATCCTTTGTGATTATTACGAATACCATTCCGAGTATTAAGAGAATGCAATTCACAGCCACTAACACTCCTGACACGATCTGGCGCCCGAGGATAGAATCAGAGCCACAATAAGGTGTTGAAATTATTGTTGGGATTTGATTGATTGTTGTCATACTTTGTGTTTGTAGTGATAATCTAGAGATATTAGTATGAATATGCAGATCTGAATTCTGAACAACAAGCAGATATAAATAAGAATTCTATTTCTCTGTTTTGTAATTTATCAATCAAAGGCCGTAGGGATTTGTGAGGTTAGGTAAACTATGTGGACGCTTTAATAACGCAGTCAAAACCGGTTTTTCTCACACCGGGTCCTTAGTATAGGAGATTTAACATTACAGTTGGCTTTGATTTTATTGATTGATAGGGATTATACGTAGCTCAATGAACATATTCAAGTTAGAATCACTCTCTAGCCTTATGTAAGGATTGTTCATATTTCCAAAAATAAGGCCGTAGGGATTTGTGAGGTAGGTGAACCATTTATTATAGATATACCAATAAACAACGTGTTACCTTAGTCTCGTGCTACTGTTGGCAGTCCATATGAGTAAGTACAGTAGAGTTCCTGCTAGATAGACAACCAGCAGAATAGCTAGCACATGTATTGGCTTCGGTTTATATTTAATCCTATGATGAAGAAGATTCTTTCTATTCTTGAGTTCGAGGATGTAGAATGCTTCCAGCGTTCTCAGGAACATCGGCACGTAGGTTAATGCGAACCCCGTGAAGCCTAGCCACAAGTCCAAGTTGCATATGACGTCATACCCAGTTTCTCCTAATAAGAATTTGTTGACTTGTCCCACTTTCAGATTCTGTAACCCGTTTAGGATTATGAATGCGTAGAGAAAGAGTGTACCTAAACGTTTAATTTGTTTAATTTCTTATTGACTTATGTGATAGTTAAGAGGATAACTCATTCATTATTTTACGATCTTTTATATATTTAAAAACTTACCGAGTAGCATAGTAACCGTTAGGGTCGGAAAGAATGCATTAATTACATTCTTTTTCCAGTAAATAAGAGTCAGTAAACAATAAACAACCGACATTCCAGCAGCTAACAGAGCTAATAGAGACGTAACTACGAACTGAGGTATGCCAATTGCGTCTTGAATGTATTCTATTCCGTCAGATGGTACTTGACCTCCAGGCCACTGAATTCCTTCCCCTATGCTCATAATCTGATTTCCAAAGCTGAGTCCGATTTCTATGGGTTCTTCATTGAACCATTGTGACAATGTGACGTTAGCAATCCTGTCTCCCAAATAATCAAATTGAACTCTGCCTCCAACACCTAGATAATGTGTCATAGTTCAAATTATAATGGCAAACTTCCAAATAAATCCTGTATTTTTCAAAATTTTGATAATCTACAATATGTACCAATAATAGGAGTAATTTCTGGATTACTTTCCAGAGATAAGATTATGTTTTCAAGCGTTAGTTATAACAAAAGTAAAAAAAATAATTTAAATTTAATTAGTTCAGTTTCTCCACTAATTCATTCTGAAATTCAGAGGAAATTAAACTAAACAACCAAGTACAGTATAAAGGAATTTCGAAGAAGAGATCTTACCTTGAAAATCTGTTCTTTGGATTTCTTGAGTCAAAAGTTTGGAGATATTAACACTTCCATAATTGAAATTCTCCAGACAGTAGCTGCTATCTCGAGCGCACAATTCTCTGTTCTTTTTCTCATAAGAATCCAGTGCGTATACAATTGCACCAAAAGCATCAAAAATTGCTATTTCTAATCTATTATTGAATATTGAGCTAAATTCGTCAGTGCTCGGACCTAAGAATGTTGAGGCGTTTCGTTCGAGTGAGACGGGAGTGGAAATGAATGATACGGCATAGTCCAGCGCCCTTCTGAGTTCATCTGGAGTGCAAGTAGTCGTGCTTGTGTTCCAATAGTTTGGCGGGTACCTAGTTTATTATTTATTCAATGCCGTTTCATTGATGGAGATGTCCTAGTGACGTTAATGGTCTACTACAGCGGTTTTCAACCTTTTTTGACTGTGGACCCCCTTTTACTAACCGTACCGTAAACTGGGCGACTTTGGTCCTAAGAGGTGGCTTTGTCCCGCAATAGCAATTTTAGTGAAATATACTCAAACTTGTGAATCAATGTAATCACATTGATAATATGTTGAATTAAACTCTCAATATATCCAAAGGTATTTAAACCACAACATAGGTTTGAGTATATTAAAATTGCTATTGTGGGACAAAGCCACCTCCTAGGGCCAAAGTCGCCCCAGTTTACGGTAATACATAATTTCGAATCCTGTAGATCCCAGGTTGGGAACCACTGGTCTACTACATGCGCCCTTCCGTAACGAAATATAATCTAAGAGTTCGATGCTTATCAATTTTGATATGAAACATCTCTCTGCGTACAGAAATTTTAATTATAAAATCCTCTCGTTAGTATTTGTTCATTTTCTGAACCTTTTCTCCCAAACTGCGGATTAGTTTTACACTATCTGCAGGTTAACTGTACATTTAGAATTTCACTAATTAATATACCTACCAGCCAATCATGATCCAAGTAACCGGAGCAGCTAGCCTAGCCTTTTGGAATTCACACAGGAAAATGACCGCATCGCTTGCATAGAAATTTCCGATCAGGACACTATACCTCTCTTCTATTATGCGTTTGACCAGAGCTGGGATGGAGTCAGGTTCTAAGTAGAGAAATAGCTCTGTACTGACTTTACTCTTTGTAAGTCTTCTGCTCGTGGCACTGGCAATGGAGGAGAACAGTGGATTGATTTGTGAGATTATGCCTAGAAGATTTGATCGGATTATACAATTCCCTAGCTAATTGCAGATGCTGTTTGAATAAAATTTGAAAACTCACACAACATTCATTACAATTAAGTCCGAATATCCGATACAGCACAGTATCCAAATAAGGAAATGGTATTTTTCAAAATTCGTCTAATGATGTGAAAATATACACATACGTAATAATAATATTGAGACATCTATACAAGTTATTGCTTTGAAGTATTAATAAATGTGACAGTATATTATAGTGTCGTACAATGATTTCTATTGTGAGAGTGAAGCCATGCATATTGAATAGAAAATGTGTGAAAAATTGTCTTCCATTTTTTGCAGAGGTGTGAAAATTTCACTTAGTGGTATGAAAATTTCGCTTTAATCATAGACTCATCATTTGACACCTACATACCTTTTTTTGTATCTCTACAATTTGCCAATTCTTCACTCAATTCGGACATACGAACAAATCAACAACCAAACAAAAAAAATAAAAATGAGCGGTTTTTAGAGGTTCTATGCTCAAAAGAACCTGTACACAACCAATGTTAGATTACGAAGTTCTAGTATAACGAATAGAGTTGATAAATAGCATTATTCATTATAAACAGAGACATATTAATCTCAGATATGATCCGTACATAACTGTGCATCTCAAAATCGTCCCAAATGTATAGTTAATGTTTCCAGAGCAACAACAAAATTTTGAGTATACATATATGTACAATGTTTTGATGGCCTAACTAGAAAGCTTGAGTTATGGTTATGGACTTGGAACATAGTAACTGACTGAAGGGCTAGCAATAGTATTTACGATGCATTCTTACCAACTCTGTTCCATCCTTGAGACTTCACGAAGTTAACTCGACCATCCACCAGCACTAAATCAGAAGCTGCTACTCGATAGAAGTTCTGGAACGTGTCATTGTTGGATAGGACTGCACTGGTCACTGAATAGGATATTATGTGGATGTTCTTGGACACTACGTCTCGTGCGATGGGGTCTGCAGCAAGGGAACACGCTGGACCTATGAAATAACTGATAAATCGAAGGATTACAAAAATATCAAAATAATGACTAATAATGACTCCTTGAAAGTCTCATTAAATTTAGAATTTTTGAACAAAGTTTACGGCGTGCTTAGATCTCATCCTGTTATGTAATATTGACTGTAGACAACTTGGGGTCATTTCTATTTATAGTAAAGACCCACACTTTTAGGATTTCCCCGCTCAAAATGACTTAACCGGAAATGAGTTCCCTAGCTGTAATTACAGTCGACTACGCTTAATAGAGTCACTGTTTAATTGAACCTCTTAATCGGGCCACTTTTAGCAGGACCGGAATAGCTCTCATACAAAGAAGCTAATACAAAAATTTTTCGGTTAATAGGGTTCTCCGCTTAATCGGGGCAAAATGTCCTCTGACCGATGTGACTCTATTAAGTGGAGTCTACTGTATTTCAAAAATTTCCCTTTGTAAAACCTAGCTAATCCCTAGTCTGTAATTAATTAATTAAACAATACAAAACCTCACATTCTCTTACCTAGAATGAAGATGTTCTGCTGATCTGTTTGCAGCATATCTATGTATGCTCTGTTCCCCTCTGTCTGAGAGCATCCGGAATTATATGAGGTAAAGTTGAGTGTGTATCCATCCAATACACCACCCTTCTCTCTTACTTTCTCTATCCCGTAGTTCACCACTGCTTCATAGCCTAGATCGCTTACTTCAAATTGAGGTGATTCAGAGGCATGGAAGAAAGCGAACTGTATTGTCTTATTATTTCCATTTATTAGTGTCAGGAGTGAAATGAAAATGATTGGTAGAAGCATCTAGTTATAAAATTGAACGATTAAATAAGATGTAATTTGTGGTAAAAAGCCAATCTTAAGGAAACGAATCTCAAAAGATGGTTTGTTGAATATTATCTGAATCTATGTACTGTACGCTGGAATTTTTTTTATAGAATTGAAATAGCGGAAAAAATATCGACCACCTTGATCTTATGTAATTGATATAGGGGATTGTTTTGATTGCAACATTTATTTGATGAATCAGCAGTTCAAGATATCATTATTCTGACATTACCTAACCAATGATAAGGTTATTAATGTTATGACCTCGTTAAATTATCCCTCATGTTAACATGAGCCATAATGTGACCCTGCTACTTTATAATTCATTTGAATCCTGGCCTTATTTTTTGGGAAATTATAGTAGTGAATAATAAATATAGCATTGGCAACATTTTGATGAATAATAAATATAGCATTTGCAACATTTTGTTGAATAATAAATATAGCATTGGCAACATTTTGTTATGAACCTAAGACTTATGACACTTGTTTGTTTCGTCTTGATAACAATTTCTGAAGTTTTATGCGTCAAACAAGGTGCAATACACAATATTTGTCTGGTTTCCTGTTCTGATGAATGTTCATATCAACAATTTCCAGAAGAGAATGGTTGCAATGGTTAGCAAATGCGTTTCAACTGATATTTTTTCTAATAGATTAGTCACTAGATCCTACACGAACCAGTCAACTCATAACAAATAAAAAAGTCGACTCGTACCAATTACCAAAACGAAATGTATGATTCCTAGAGTATTTTGGATGAGATATTTGTAAGAACACAGTGAAAAGCAGGATTTTCTGTTGACTTGATATAAGTTGACTGGATTCGACATTTGAATACCGAGGGTTTAATACATACCAGTTATAATTCAGGAGATAATATTGGAAGGGATAGGTACAATGTTTTGAGATTATTTTCACGTTCATTCTAATCATCTAATTTTCGTTTGGTTCTGGAGATTATATTTTATTTCATAAATTATTCACCATATCTCTCTTAATCCAAATTGCACTAATCATAACTCTTTAACCTGCCGAGAATCCCTTCACACATATTATTTACACATATTATTTACACATATATTTACACATATATTTACACATATTATTCTCAAGGATTTTGATTAGAAACTCAAAGATTGAAGGAAGCAACACACTTAGTTGAGTTAGAGCATTACATTGGGATAGGAATGCCCGCTGGTAGAAACTACGTTTAAATTTATATTTTATATATTCTACGTACTTACATACTGTGTGTACGATTGTACAAATCAAGAGAAACTAATTCATAGTCTAAATTATTCTAAGATCTCATTAAGGACATATTCACACATAATTTTCACACTGTATATGATCCAAGTATGTATACAACACATATTTATATCAAATCTAGCTTAATACATACATTAATGACTGAGAAATGAAACTTGTTAAAACATTATATGAAATTCAAAGACATTGGATCTTGTGATCATTATATGAGGATTCCAGCAATCTTCTAGTTAGTCTCATTCTCATCTCTCTCAGGATTGATAGCTCTCATGTCTATTTCTTCTACATTATCCAATGACTTTTCTCCATATTTTGATTTCCTGACAGAGTCCAAAAGCTTTGCTTTCCAATTCTGCTCGACTTTCCTCCCCGCTGGGTCCGAACTATTGATCCGTTCCCTCAGATCAGTGTTTTCTGCTTCTAATGTGTCAACCCTCTTCTTCAATTGCACCGAGAAATCGCTGTCGTTTAGAGAGCTCTTCAGGAGTGGCACAACTCCATAGTCTTGTTCATCCTTTCTATCCCTGACAACCAGTACTAGCTTAGGAATGACCATTAGATTGGATACAATCACCAATCCTATAATCAAACTCGTGGAGATGATCCCGTATCTGATATCAATCTAGAAAACGAAAAGTTCATTAATTAAATAAAAATATTCCTTATAACTATCCTATTTCCGGAGCTAATAACTAAAGTCAAAGTCGTTTTATTAACAAAGTATTTTTATCCCTCTAATAATTTTTTATAAAACGTTGTTTCCATGTAATTAATTGTGTAGAATATTAATTAACTCTCCCAGACAACCTACATTGAGTTGAAGAATTTCGCTTGCTCCATATGCCACAGCTCCGAATATCACGAGGGAATACACACTAATCCCGATATACACACTGTCACTCAGTCCTTTGTACTCTAGATCCTTTGTGATTATCACGAATACCATTCCGAGTATTAAGAGAATGCAATTCACAGCCACTAACACTCCTGACACGATCTGGCGCCCGATAATAGAATCAGAGCCACAATAAGGTGTTGAAATTATTGTTGGGATTTGATTGGTTGTCACACTTTGTGTTTGTAATGATAATCTAGAGACATTTGTATGAATATAGATCTGTACAACATGTAGGTACAAATAGGATTCTATTTCTCTATTTTGTTCCTTTTTGCTTCAACTTCAGCCATCACATGGCATACGAAGTGAGGCTGGTAACCATGGATATTTGGGATGCACCTTAACATTATATACTTGCCAACTGTCCCGCTTTTTTCACCCTTCTACTGACCTAATTTTCTCGAGTGTCCCGCTTTTACATGAAATTTCCCCAGTATGCCCCGCTTTTTTGACTCTATGTATAATACTTTTCTATTGCGTACCGCCATGTCCCGAGAAATTTAACGCTGCGTCCCGCTTTTATCATGGTTCAGGTTGGCATGTATGACATTATATTCGTCCATCATTGCTTTGGGGACTGGAAATGCATACAAATATTTCTTAACAAACATTTGAAACACAAGTTTCCTATTCTCTAACGATGTATCCTTCCCTCTATTATAAACACAGATACCAATACACTGACGTGCTACCTTAGCCTCGTAGTACTGCTGGCAGTCCATATGAGTAAGTACAATAGAGTGCCTGCTAGATAGGCAACCAGCAGAGCTATCAGATATACTCTCTTCAGTACAAACTTCTTCCTCGCCATGGGGTACTTAGTCCGGTACTCCACGATGTAGAGTGCTTCCAGCGTTCTCAGGAACATCGGCACGTAGGTTAATGCGAACCCCGTGAAGCCTAGCCATAAGTCCAAGTTGCATATGACGTCATACCCAGTTTCTCCTACTAAGAATTGGTTGACTTGTCCCACTTTCAGATTCTGTAACCCGTTTAGGATTATGAATGCGTAGAGAAGTAGTGTACCTAAGTAATTTAGAACTGGTAACATATCATCATTGTTAATTTTTATACAACCTTTATACATTGAAACTTACCAAGCAGCATAGCAACCGTTAGGGTTGGATGGTATGCCTGAATAACCTTTCTTTTCCAGTAAATAAGAGTTATCACACAATAAACAACTGACATTCCAGCAGCTAACAGAGCTAATAGAGACGTAACTACGAACTGAGGTATGCCAATTGCGTCTTGAATGTATTCTATTCCGTCAGATGGTACTTGACCTCCAGGCCACTGGACTCCCTCCCCTATGTTTATGATCTCACTTCCAAAACTGAGTCCGATTTCTTTGGGGACTCCATTGAACCATTGTGACACTGTGGCATTGGCAAGCCTGTCTCCCAAATGATCGAATTGAACTCTCCCTCCAACACCTACGTATATATTTTGTCAGAATTAAAATTTTAATTACGGACAAAAAGAGACATTTTACCTTGAAAATCTGTTCTAAGGAGTTCTTGATTCAAAAGTTTTGAAATTCCAACACTTCCATAATTGAAATTCTCCAGACAGTAGCTGCTGTCTCGAGCACACAATTCTCTGTTATTTTTCTCATAAGAATCCAGTGAGTTTACAATTGCACCAAAAGCATCAAAAATTGCTATTTCTAATCTATTATTGAATATTGAGCTAAATTCGTCAGTGCTCGGACCTAAGAATGTTGAGGCGTTTCGTTCGAGTGAGACGGGAGAGGAAACAAACGACACAGCATAGTCAAGAGTCCTTCTGAGTTCATCTGGAGTGCAATTAGTCATGCTTGTGTTCCAGTAGTTGCGTGGGTACCTAGTTTATTATTTATTAATGCAGTTCAAATACGGAGACGCCCTAATGGCATGAATGGGGTACTACATTGAAACCTGCGAAATAGAAAAGTTTTCATTTCTTTTCAATTTTTATATGAAGGATCCCTCAGATTCCCTCTAAAGTACAGATGTGTACCAAATAATTATTTTCCTCAATTTTTAATAGCATCCGTTTTGTATATACAGTCAACTCCGCTTAATAAGACCACATCGGCCAGAAAACATTTTGGCTTGATTTCGCTGAGAACCCTATTAACCGAAAATATTTTATACAGTCAGAGTCGCTTATTGTGAACCACCAGGGGACCAAAATATCTGTTCATAATAGAGATACTTATATTAAGCGACTTGATTCAATACAAATCCTATCTAAAAATGAGATTGGGACCAGGAGATTAGTTCATAATAAACGAATGTTCATATTAAGCGACCCTGATTGTATTAGCTTCTATATGTGACAACTATTCCAGTCCTCCTAAAGTTGTCCGATTAAGCGGCTGGCCCTATTAACAGATGGTCCTATTAAGCGGAGTCAATTGTATTCATTTTCAAGCCTTTACTACTGAACTGCGTTAGAATATGTGAAAGAATTTGTTATACACTAAACAGGCTAACTGTATTTAGAAAGAATGTCGTTAAATTTACCTACCAGCCTATCATGAGCCATGTAACCGTAGGAGCTAGCCTATCCCTCTTGTAGAATTCACACAGAAATCTGACTGCATCTCTTGAGTAGAAATTCCCGATCAGTACGCTATAGCTCTCCTGTATAATGCGATTGACCAGTTCTGGGATGGAGTCTGGATCCAAGTAGAGGAATAGTTCTGTACTGATTCCGCTTTCTGTGAGTTGGCTGCTTATGGCACTAGCAGTGGAAGAGAAGAGCGAATCTAGTTGTGAGATGATACCTAGAAGTTTGGATTTAATTATAAAAGTCCCTTTTTATTATGATAAATAATTTCTGATGTAAAAAGTCCATTATAACGAATAAAACTGGTATTATTAAATCATTTATCATGAAAAGAGATAAATATTGCCAAAATAACCCCAAAGGTACATAATTAAGGATACTCATAGTCATAGGCGTCAGATTTACCTGGAGATTGTCGGACAATGTCCAGAGGGTATACCCGGTGTTACCGCTACACCAACAAATATTTCAGACCGATATACTATGTAGTTTGATTACTCTAGCTCTCGACAGAATCGAACTATGATCCTCGAATTGTATTGTTCTTACCAACTCTGCTCCATCCTTGTGACTTCACAAAGTTAACTCGACCTTGCACCAGCACTAAATCGGAAGCTGCTACTCGATAGAAGTTCTGGAATGTGTCATTGTTGGATAGGACTGCACTGGTGGCTGAATAGGAGACTATGTGGATGTTCTTGGACACTACGTCTCGTGCGATGGGATTAGCAGCTGGCGAACATGCTGGACCTATGAAATAACAGATAAATCAAATAATTACGAGAAGAAACATAATTATTAAATAGAGTACACTCATATTTGGACTTTCCCCCCGAATTTATATATTAAAACGCTAGGATTTTTTGTTTGTTCGTCCGAATTGATTGAAAAATTAGCAAGTCATAGAGATTCGAAAATTGACATGTGGATGTCAAATGATGAATTTCCGATTATTTTTGAAGAACTAAGCGAAATATTTACATCTCTGCAAAAATTTTTTTCACACCAATTTTTTCACACCTTAAGATACATAAAGTAAACAAATTACAAAAATAGGCTAGAGACAGCTTCCAACGGTTGACATGTGGTTTTCAGGGGTGTAGATTTCGTATATCAAATTTTCGAAGCTATATGATAAATTATTTGTTAACTTTTGTTTACAATATTTATATAAAGTAAACAAATACCCAAAATAGGCTAGATTGAGTAACTCCAGACGCCCGTAAGGAGACTCTGCAGACACAAAGTGTCCGCAAGCCGCGCAGCGAATGTAAGCGAAGCACGCTTGTGTTAATTAAAATTTAACATTTTGAACTTTATTCCCAAAAAACTTTATGATATGCTTAGATCTAAGCTGTTATTCAGTATTAAACTATGCCCCAAAAGCTGATGAGCGATCACATATCCTACCTAGAATGAAGATGTTCTTCTGCTCTGTTTGTAGCATATCTATGTATGCCCTGATTCCCAGGGTCTGAGAGCATCCGGAATTATATGAGGTAAAGTTGAGTGTGTATCCATCCAATAAACCACTCTTCTCTCTCACTTTCTCTATCCCGTAGTTCACCACTGCTTCATAGCCTAAATCACTTATTCCTAATTCAGTTGATCCAGGTGCATGGAAGAAAGCGAACTGTATTGTCTTCTCTCCTCTTATTAATGTCAGGAGTGAAATGAAGAATATTGGTAGAAGCATCTAGTCATAAATGTTAACAAATATAAATTATAAAACTCCAGAGTTGAGGGAAAGAGTTTGGGAAAAATACCAAAGATTGTTCTTGATAAATATCACCGACTGAATCTATGAGCTTATATGCTGGTTTTATATATACTTTAAAAAGCGGATAAATTATCCTTACACCATCTTGATGAATGTAATTGATATGAGCGATTATCTCTTCATTTTACCATAAACTAAACAAGTTGAGTTATGCTCAAGACTTTATGATTCATTTGTATTATAAGAATTCCTCAACAAATCAGGTAGTAACTAAGCCACAACATTTTATCAAATTTTTAGTTTATTTGCATAACGCATTTAAAAGTTGGTGATTCTTGGCAACCACCAAATTTTTATATTATCGACCGCTATCTAGGCATAATTTATTTGAGAATTTGTAGTATTTCTGTAGTGAATCGTAAAATTGAGCATTAACACAAATTGAAAGTTATGGCATACTATAACTACTTGGTTGCTACGTAATGGTAACAATATGGAATATCGGACTAATATATGTTCTTTTTGAAGATTTGGAACTCTCATTCTTTCTAACTAACCATAAAGTATGATTGCACCAAAATGATCAAACGACTAATACACATATAAAATTTAATTTTATCATTAACATTACTACATACAAGTACTTCTACTTAACTCCTTTGAGGAGAAGAGGCTGATGCAAGGCATTGGCAGGATAGTACACGTGGTATCTCGTGTACTTAGGGCTCTTCATTCTTGAGAGTAGATAACTGAATAGAACTGCACTGTAGATGATAAAGGACGACAGCATCCATATGATCCCCATGAGATACCTCAGTATTTGGAAAGTTCCACCGCCGATTTTGGCAGAGGATCCATGTAGTTGTAGCAAGATTCCATTTCTTACGACTAAATTAAGATTATCCATAGAAAATATCAAACCATATATTGTTATTAGAGTGTACATCTGCAAATTGTATCTCTTTTCTATCTTCTGGGATCGAGCATGATAGCGAGTGAAATTGCAATCTTGTCTCCTCCATCTGAGGAGCTTTCTTAGTCTGAAACAACCTTTCAACAGCAAGATGAAATTAATAGTGTTGAATGCTGCGTAGAAGTAATTTACGATAAATTGTTCTGCTAGATCGAGAGGGAGGCATACTATTACTTGTATAAGGATGAATACGGTCATGTATCGTATTATCCGCGTATTTCCATTTTGGTCCATGAACTTCTTAGCTAGATACAGAGCTAGTGTTGCCATATATCCGCCCATGCATAGGAATAGTACGTTTATAGCCGTTGCGTCAAGTAATACCTTACATTCCAATTTCACGAAAAATGACTGACAGAGAACAGCTCTATGAAACGTTTGAATCTCAGAATCCAGTTGAGCTCCGAGAAGGCTAATGTCTAAGGCCAGACACGTCAATAGTTCAAACACTAACACTACGATCATCAACCTGAATTTGATAGTGTCACACTTTACTATTGCTATTTCTCTGTACCTCTCTGATTCTCTCATCTTCAAAAGAGTCCGAATTTTCCTCTGATTCTCTCTGACAAATGTCCATAGTAGAATTATCCATATTAATAATATTACCGCGAAAATTGCAATTCCAATATACCCCAATGTGTAGAGGGACATTTCAACTATTTCTGTCACTCCGAATGTACTATCGTTAGACATTCTGTCTTATTCAAATGTATGATATGATTTAAATCTCATAGCCTGAATTTTGTATTTATATAAATACAAGAGTGCTTTGTTGTTCAGATTTAAAGATTTAAAGCACAAAATTGCAGACTGCCATTTTCTTGCCAGCTAATTATTACATGCTAATTAATGGAAATTGAAATTGAGTTTCAGTTATTACATATTTAATTATTGCACCAGATAGCCCGCACTAACACAGCCTATATGCAGTCTACAGCAGAGTGGACCATGGGTCACTTACAGTGACCCATGACCCATCTGACCCATTGCATGCGTGATCCATGACCCAGTGACCCAGTACGTGACCCAGTGACTGGGTCACTGGGACTGGGTCACTGGGTCACTGGGTCACCTGGGTCACTGGGTCAAGAGGTCGTGACCCATGACCCAACTGACCCAGCGATTTATGTGACCCAAGTGACCCATGACCTATGACCCAGTGACCCATGGTCCACTCTGGTCTACAGAAATAAAGTAATCGTTTACACAGCTGCATATACTCAATTTTGATGAGTTCAGAAAATTGCATTCTGCAAATCCTTTTCTCGAAGTGTAATAGTCAAAAGATGGAATTAATTGCAACCATTGATTTTAAGTCCATTGCATTAATAGCGTGTATTAGGAAATTTGAAATCTGACTCAGTTCTAAGCTAATATTGGTGTCATACTTAGTAATCCGTAGTTTATTGACATTCTATTTGAACTTGAGTTATCTTGCAAGATAGAAACTTAGTCTGATAGGTATAGCATAGCCTACTTAAGGTCTTCTATTTTTCTGGCCTTCTCACACGGCTGCATATTAAGTAGGCCATTGGTATAGCTCTGCATTGTCACAATGAAGAATCCAATTAACATGACGAATCCAGTGACACATAATAGTATGCTTGTTGACCAAGAAATTCCTACATGGACATGTTTGTATAGTTTTGCTGTGTCAGTTCTGATTTCTAGTTCAGGACTTTTGAACACTGTAAGTTAGATGAATGATCCTAAATTTGTATTTTCTTAAAGAGAATTATAAAAATGATGTTTTCTTTTACCAAAATCCGACTTTAGCAATTTTCAAATTCTGCACTGCTTGGTTTAATTTAATTTTAGTTAAAATTTAACCCTTTTAAATTAACTTTCATTTTTGAACTGTTTGAGATTTATTATCCTGAAAGCAAGATTTAGATGTATGCAATTATATAATGCAGTGCAGTGTATTATCTAATTTAATATGGAATCTGTTTCGGCGTTTTTTCAAAACTTAAGTAATAATATATAATTACACTTTTTGCTTTATTTGGGAATTTGAGAGGACACAAATTTGGAAAAACTGAAATTCAAGGTAAACGAATATGAATAATTAATATGCAAGAAATGGTTGCATGCAATTTCTGTCTCTGTAGCAAGGTCTACAGGGTGTCTCAAAAGTTCTACAACAAATGTTGCTGATGTATTATACATAGACAAATATATCGAATATCCGATACCTCTTTTTAATCAAAAATAGGGAGGATTATCTAAATTGTTTTGCATTCCCAATGGCCTGCTTTTCTCAATTTATTTGCAATGATGAATTCTATATATCGTTGTCTCGTAAAGAATATTTTTTATCTCAATAAAAAAAACTCATATCCCAGGTACATTTGACGTCTATACTTAAAAATACTCGCGTTCTTATCAAAGATTTCCGTTGCATAAATCAAAAGTAATAATATTATTTTAGTATTATGAATCAATTACAGAATATAGAAGTGATTAATATAATATTTCATCAGAAAAATAGTGATCTTCAAACTTGGCACTTTTGAGCTCCAAATTTTGGAGTAATTGGTATGTAATAATTTAAAATTTTATAAGAAATGCCTTTTGCGTAATAAGTTAAACTCATTTCTATGCAAGAAGTGTGCTAGATTTTATTTATGCGGGTAATTTGGAATAAAACCAAGTGATCTTAGTCAAATTAACAAAGTAAAATTGGTTGTTGCAGAACTTTTGAGACATCCTATCTAAATACATGTTCACACAAATTCTGAAATAAAACCCCACTGCATGAAAAGGACACAGGCAAACTGGAGTATTTTTTAAAATTTAATCATTTTCACATCTCTTACAAATCTATTTATCAAATTCAACCAATCATTAAATCACACAAACAATCACTAACTATACATATCTCAGTTGAGTAATGGGTCCATCAATTTTGAGTTAGTTTTTCTTGAGAACATAACCTTGCTTTTGTACTTTATAATGAAATGCATTGTCACAATGAAGAATCCAATTAACATGACGAATCCAGTTACGCCTAATAGAATGCTTGTTGACCAGGAAATTCCTATATGGACATGTTTGTATAGTTTTGCTGTGTCAGTTCTGATGTGTAGTTCAGGACTGAATTTTACGATTAACTTGAACACTGAACCTAGAATTTCACCAAGATAACCCAATGCAAAGATTACAGTGGCAGTTAGAAAGATGATTGTGAACCATTTGTATTTTGTGGCTGTGTTTTTATGCTCTCGATATAATGAATAGTTCTCGGCGATGATATTTTGATAATGACTCTTAAGTAGTCTGTATAAATACTTGGAGTTCTTAACTAATTGACAGAACTCATAGATGAATAAGAGTACGCAGACTATTTGAACGATCAGTGCCCCGGCTACTACTATGAATGAGGTCATGACTAGTGCTACAGCAAGTCCCAATAGCTTCCAAAGCTTTCTTTTGATTGGTCTAAAATCGGTATAGGAGAGTTGCACGTAGATCAGGTAGAGTGTGAGTATGTTGATGAGGGAAACGGTTGTTAAACCAATAACATAGGTGAAAGATTTTAACGTCATAGTAATGGCTACCGTTGTTAGTCTTATAGAAGTAGTTTGGTTCAAGTCTCTAACTGATAGTTCGAATCCATATCCCACTGCGTGTGGGATGAAGTTCAACGGTTCGATTAGAGTGATTGTTATGAAAAGAGCGTATTTGTAATACTCTGTCTTAGATCTGTACTTTACTTCAAACGACTCATTATCTCCAATCGAACATTTCAACCGACGGCAAGTTAAGAATCGAGATATGAAATATATCAACCATATGATGTAGAGGATTAGGCCTACAATGTTTGTTAGGAAATAAATTGGTGTTATGATTGACTGGCAAATAATTCCGCAATTATATTCAGGTCCCATTGAATTCGAAGTTAGAACTTTTGTACTAATAATATTGTGTTGAGTGAATAGTTATTTCCATATTTATACCCTTTATTAGAAGTTAGTATAATTGCTACCCATAAATAATAATGTGTCTTGCTAGCATTATTTGACCCTCTTTTTAATTAATAGAAATACGTGATTAGTATTTTTCCTGAAAGCAAAATTTGGAAGTAAGCAATTGAATAAATTATTGCAGTAATTATCTGAGTTGTGAAATATATGACTACGTGTGTGTGATCAATTGTACTTTCAAATTGAAAGCTTATTGCATTATTTTGCTTCGGATATCAGACGGGAATTTGAAACGGTAATAAGAAGGAAATAAGCTGGAACTAAATTCGATGTGAATAATTAAAATGCAAGAAATGGTTTTTTGCAACTTCTAAAGCTTGAATAATTCTTATAAATGGCCATGTTCACAGTTTTAAAAGTAAATAATAACATCTTATATTTAAACAATATATAATGTTTATAAACAACACACCTATCGAGCCAGTAATTGTTGAGAACATCTTCTACATTATCGGATATGTCGGTATCGCAGCTTTACTAGTGGTGATACTAACATGGATATTTCTGCTTGGAACATTTTTTAGAGATAATCAGATAAAAATCGGATATCTTTTAAGGCAAAATAACTCTGAGAAAAGTAATGAAATAGCTGCAGTTAAGTTTGACATCACAAAATTACGATTGATGATGGTAATACTTATATTTGAAGTTCTTACCTGTATTGCCATTGAATTTAGTCTCTTCGGAAACCAAATGCAATCGCACGTTGAAGCAAGAAATAGAACAGTTAATTGTCAGCCCTTAGTCATGAAATTTGAATGTTGGTTTCTGTTTTACCCCGCACCTGTCAATGTACTATTCTTATGCATGGCTGGATATATGGCAACACTAGCTCTGTATCTAGCTAAGAAGTTCATAAACCAAAATCGAAATACGCGGATAATACAATACATGACCGTATTCATCCTTATACAAGTAATAGTCTGTCTCCCTCTTGATCTAGCAGAACAATTCGTAGCAGCTTATGTGTACGCAGCATTCAACACTATTAATTACATCTTGCTGTTGAAAGGTTGTTTCAGACTGAGAAAGCTCCTCAGATGGAGGGCACAGGACTATAACTTCACTCGCTATCATGCTCGATCCCAGAAGATAGAGAAGAGATACAATTTGCAGATGTACACTCTAATAACAATATACGGTCTGATACTTTCTATGGATAATCTTAATCTAGTCGTAAGAGATGGGATTCTCCAACCTGTATCATCTATTCCGAGAATACCGGATATAATTTTAGAACAAGTATTTCAGGTACTGAGGTATTTCGAGGGAACTATATGGGTGGTCTGCTCCATTATTCTATACTCCTCAGTGTTGAAGGGTCCTAAGTTCTCCAGATCAGAGTGGACCATGGGTCACTTACAGTGACCCATGACCCATCTGACCCATTGCATGCGTGACCCATGACCCAGTGACCCAGTGATCCATGACCCAGTGACCCATGACCCATGACCCAGTGACCCACCAGTGACCCAGTACGTGACACAGTGAGTCAGTGACCCAGTACGTGACACAGTGAGTCAGTGACCCAGTACGTGACACAGTGACCCAGACTAGTTTAACACAACACATACAAGTAAATGATGTTAATCAATTAATTTATTCTTATAACCTTCTAAAACTACAGAGATGATCCATCGATTTATGTGGCCCATGTGACCCATGACCCTGTAATCCAGTGACCCAGTGACTGGGTCACTGGGTCACTGGGTCACTGGGTCACTGGGTCACTGGGTCACTGGGTCACTGGGTCACCTGGGTCACTGGGTCAAGAGGTCGTGACCCATGACCCAACTGACCCAGCGATTTATGTGACCCAAGTGACCCATGACCCATGACCCAGTGACCCATGGTCCACTCTGCTCCAGATACCACGTCTACTATCCTCCTACACTGCACCAGCCTCTTTTCCTTAAAGGGATTAAATAGAATTCTGTTGTATCATATGTATGTATGTATGTAGTATTGTTAATTAGATTAGTTACCCCTAATATATAATGGAGAAGGTTTCTAACTCTGTGTGATTAGTCTAAATGCTTGGGCCTTGTAAATACATTGAGGGTTTGTTGAGGGTTTGAAGGTTGAAACCGATTGAAACGAATATCAGTATTCGTGAATACTTGTAGTTCCCTAACCGAATATGAATACTGATAATATATTCGATTACTCCAACCAAATACAAATACTAATATTCGGTTCCCAACCGAATATAAACTATTTGCCAAACATTATTTGGTATAAAGGAATATTGAACTATTCTGTTGCAACCTTGAAATTTACTATTCCAGAACTGATATTTCAATTTGCGACCAGTTTTGGTGTAAATAAATTCTATAATCAACATACAATGTAGTCCATCTGATATGAGTCGAATTGTGTTGAAATTTGCTTCCTAATTAACGAACTGTATAAATAAGCCAACAAAAAGATATCGAAATACGTATATATTCAAGCAAGTTATACGTAAGGAGAAGTAAAGCAATCTTGAAGTAAAGTATTTGTCTAGTAAACAACTGTTGTTTACTTGTTTTCTTTAGGTAACTAACACCAAATTCCAATTTGACGAAACTTCAACTCTCCATCCAGAAAATAGACTGGACAAATGGATTCTCTCAGTCTCACAAATTCTGATAAAGTTCGTGAAGTCTGAGATGAAGATCTACCATTTATACACAGTCACTCCTCGACTGCTGCTCTTCATTGAGCAGCTGACCAAGTGGTATCTCCGGCTGAACAAGAAGAGATTGAAGGGGGATGAGGGACGAGGAGAATGGGATGTCTCTCTTAGGACACTTTTTGCTGTTATTCTGAATATGGTGAAGTTGATGGTAAGAATCTCATCAAAATATCTGAACCTATTATGTGAATGGTGGACACTTCGTCGCACGGACATTTCGTCACGCGGAATTTTGTCCCCAAATGCCCAATTTGCACCTACTTATTTCTCAATAAAAAGTCCTCATTTTCACCCTTTTTTCAAATATACTCCACTCCAAAAGTCTCAATTTCCGTTCCTTACATATTAGTACCCGTTTATTTTAGTCTCTAATGAGACGAATTTTTCGGGGACAAAAATTCCAGGGACGCTACTCATTATCCGGTAACTTATGTTCAGGAGACAAAATGTCTGCGACAAATGTCCGTGCGACGAAATGTCCGTTTACCCTATTATGTCGATGAGTTGTTATAGTTTTAAGACAATTTATGGTAGTTTTTTTTGTACGAATTTATTCTCTCACCCTTCTAGTCTTCTTTCACACCTTTCATCACAGAATTCATGTACCAAAATCTAAAATTAGCACTCGCACTGCCTCCACATGTCAACGAAAACAACAACAAGCAAGTCTCCAAGCACTTATCCGAGACAGAATCAGTGCATTATCTGCTGCTACCAGATTCCAAAGATGATTATATCGACAAAGAGATTGAGTTGGGAGTGGCTAACCTTCAGGCCGTGATAGAGCTGGGATGGATGATTCGAGAGAAAAACGCTGTACCCCTCAAGGTATGTGTGTGTATGTACAATACACTCAAATTAAGCAGATTCTCTGTTACATTTTTGGCCCAGCTGTGTGATTAATTTTATTGGCTTATCCCATTGATAGAACCCCCTCATCAATGTTACCTACTAACTCAGCGGTTTTCAAACTTTTTTGACTGTGGATCCCCTAAAGCAATTTTTCTATATTCTGTGGAGTGTGGGCCCCTTCCTATTGACCGTAATACAAAATTTTGAATCCTGTGGGCCCCCGATACCTTCTGTGGACCATTAAGGGGTCCATGGATCCCAGGTTGGGAACCACTGCTCTAACTCTTCGCATCCACTTCTATGCTGTGGCATTAAACTATTTTATTTGTGTGTTTTATTTAGCAACCTCTGAGGACTTTTGTCATAATCTCAGATAATCAGGAATTCATTGACCTAACTACTCCCTACGTCTCCTACATTAAAGAGGTCAGTTTGATATTCCGCACGAGAAATTAGGAAAGTTGATATTCTAGATATTCTAAATATACATATGTCGAATTAACAGTACGACTTTTTGAGTAAGAACTAATTCAGGAATTTCATACTGATAGCTTATTCGATGAAAGAGTAAGATTTTTTTGTAAATTTATGGATATATTACACTGATGTTCTTAAGAAAGCAAATATCTCGGTTCATAGAATGGAAGTGAGAAGGAAGAATCTAATGTTTAATTCTGCATAGGAACTGAACGTCCAAGAAGTTGTTTGGTCTAACGAGCCTCTCAGATTCGGATATTACAGAGGCGCCGAGCCTGAGTTCCAGGCCCTGGGGCTACGTGTGAAGGGGAGTATGTCTGCCGTGGCAGAGAAGATCAGACAACTGGACGAGGGGTCCATCTTGAAACTGAAGACCGGAGAGTTCGATCAGTTGGCTATCGAGGGGTTCCAGATAGGTCCTGAGGATATTCGGACTGTGTTCAAGAAGAAGGAGCAGCACTCGTCTTTCTTTGAGGCGCAATCAAATGAAAATGTCAGTTAATCAAACCATTGCGTATTCGAGGGAGAGTTGCACGCGGGCCGAAATTTGTACCCGCGGCCCGCAATTCTAAGTTAACCCGGCCCGCAAGAATCCAGCATAAATATTGCCCGCGAGCCGATAAGAAAAGTCGGTCCACAGACCGCGGGCCCGCGTGCAACTCTGATTCGAGGCAATTTTTCTTAGATTTATCCGGTATACTCATCATCTACAAGTGTGTGAATTTCAGAAAATATTTATTTCCGTACGAGAATCCTAGACCCACTCTACTAGATATCAAAGCATGTAATCAAATGTTAATTTAGTATCTGCGATGTAATGAACTACTAATTTACAGTGTGCTCGAGACTAGCTTTTAACAGTACAGTCAGGTTCGCTTATTATGAACCCGCTTAATAAGAACATTCGTTTATTATGAACTAACTCTCTGGTCCCAATTCAACAGGTTCCATAGGATTTGTATTAGGTCGAGTTCGCTTAATATGAAGTCTCTCTATTATGAGCAGACTTTTTCGTTCCCAAGGTGTTCATAATAAGCGACCCTGACTGTATTTATGAAGGCGTATTGCACTATCGTTTGGGATTGCTTGGAAACTTTATCTAGGGTTTCTGACAGTATTACTGGAGTTGTCAGGTCCCCTTATCTGGGTCTGTGTTCTATATTTAGGTACTTGTACTGTTGAGTGTGTGTCCTAACTATCAGCTGATGGAGGAGGGAGTGTTGAGAGAGGCGACCAATCGCGTGCAGAGGCTGAGGAAATTTATGAAATTATCTCCAACTGATTGTGTGGATATCAGCTACCAAATGTTTCCTGCGAAGTCCATTGGCTGTAGCCAAGAGTTAGTGTCACACGGGAAAAGTATTCTCACAAGTTGGTATCTTGTAACATTTTTAGGAACACAATCTAGTTGTTAAATTTAAAGCACATCCTTATATTAAAATTACAATATGCTAAGCCAGGTTAAGTTAATTTGGAATATAGTCGACTCCACTTAATAGGGTCACTTTTGGAAGGACCGGAATAGCTCTCACACATAGAAGCTAATACAAAATATTTTCGGTTAATAGGGTTCTCCGCTTAATTTGGCCAAAATGTCCTCTGACCGATGTGACCCTATTAAGCGGGAGTCGACTGTATATTTTGTTTCTTTTTGTATATTTTGAAGTGTATTAGAAAGCTTTATATATACTACATACGTGACATACAAAGTTTCTTATCTAATACAGACGTAAATATTACTCACAAAATATACTTGTGTGCGAGTAATTGCGCGATTAAATGTTAATTTAGACATGAAGTCAATACACGATATAATAAGATTATTAAAATCAAATTGGGTCTCGACTAGTAAAGTGTTAAGTTGAGAGACGATTAAGGGAGTAAATCTTCCATATAATTAGTACAAATTCTCTTTTATATATAGTAAGGGCATCGGATAGACACCCAGAGCATAGAGCTCAACTTACCTGTATTTAGTTTTGTATGAAGTTTTGAAGAAGTTTTATAAAGCACTGAATTAACTCTATTCTAACCTATAACATAGTTCTATCAGAGTAATGTTATGGGTCTGTTATAATATAGTTATCCTCAACGTTGTTCAATGGCATCACTCTATTCACTGTATAACATATTAGGTTTCTACCATATTGATTGTAGTAAATGCAACTAATTGTAATATAAATAGACTAATAGAGAAGCTACGAATGTAAAAAATAATTCAGAAGGAAGATATAGCCACATTTGCAAGTTTAATTTGTTATTTTATATAATAATGTAAGTCATCTCACCAGCCTATGCTCTATACTAAGTTTATGCATCCACAACATACCACCAATGTATCCAATGATTCCGCTACACAAGTATTTGAGATACTTTAACTTAGTAGAAAGATTTCCATAATGATTTTAACGATCTTTTTCATTTGACAGTTTCAGTTATTAACCATTTAAATTAACTTTTGCAATAACAGCCATGGCATTTTCACTAATCTGGCATTCATATTAATTGTTAGCACATAAGCTACGGTAATGCAATTGTATAGGACTCCTCAGCGAATGCTTGACTCAGTTATCTCAACTCGTGTTGAACTCCAGCATAGACCCGGACCAGGGATACTCAATGCTAGAATGCTGCATAGCCTGGATACAAGGAGAGTCTGTGGTTAGGCTAGAAGATGCGCTGGAAGGAGAGAAAGTGAGAGTCTTGACTCTGTCCCGAGAGAAGTTGGCTCAGAAAGGTGAGTTAGACAGAATTCTAGACCTCAGATGATAAATACAAGCCTGCCAGCATTCGCAGTTAGAACAGCTTAAGTTCGAATATATGTCTGATGCAGGGGTTTCTAGGTGCCAGTCTGGTATCGTCCGAGGAGCCAAGGTGCTTGCAGTGTGATTCAATTTTGTGCCATATTACCACCATCCCTGAATTACAAGATAAACCCTGTTTGGGCGCCATGTAATTTTTATCACCTTCAAAATAGTGTCGGACTGGGAAATCCTAAATAAACTCATGGTCTGATGTTGTGTTATGCTAAAGCGCTCAGAATGGGAGAATTTTAGGTAGTCCAAACGCTGATTGAATGCTGTCACTAACTGGCTGAGTATAGTTGCGTTGAATCTTTATTTATTTTATTTTCTTTATAGCTGATAATCTGTATAGAGAACTGATCAAGTGGTCTCAGGATTTCCTCTCTGCACTGACCAATCAGAAGATAACTCCTGCCATCCTGGATGCAGTTTCAAATTTGGTATCGAATATTGGAAAATCGGAAAAACCGGCGACAGATCCCAAATCAAAATTCCGAGAAACTCCCAAAAACTATAAAAATATAATTGAGAAAGAAACAAAGTTAGAACCGAAAGAAGTACTTTATTTTGTGTCAGAAATAGAAGCTCGATTTGTAGAGATGTGTCATCAAGATAGCATGGAAGTAGAACATAACTTGAAAGGTATTCACATAAATGATTAACACCATATACCCTTGAATAGTAGCCGATGCGATTATTAATATTAGCTCCATTTCCCACCTGATGGAAAGTTAATATTTCAGATTTTAAGATTAGACTCTTCAGTGAATATAACTGCACTAATGATTGTATAAATGATGAGAGTGAAAACTTGCATTAAAACTCTATTCTAAGCCTAAAGGGTAGCAAAGAATAAATCCTCATTTTTTATTATTCAAGGGTCAGCTACTATTCGAGTATTTACTTTAATCGGAGCAGTTTTAGTTCATAATTACTAAGTATGACTGTATTATAATGTACAGTCGACTTCGCTTAATAATGTCACTGTTTAATCGGGACACTTTTGGCAGGACCGGAATAGCTCTCACACATAGAAGCTAATACACAATATTTTCGGTTAATAGAGTTCTCCGCTTAATCGGAGCAAAATGTCCTCTGACCGATGTGACCCTATTAAGCGGAGTCACCTATACTCTATGCTATTTAGATATTCAAGCGAAGTTAGAATTGAAGCTAAAAGAACTGTTTTCGGACGCAGAACGAAGGTTGATGCAAGACTTAGAGAGTTTCACACACGAATCCCTCCCACTGACTCTCGATAAGAAGCAGTCCCTCCAGACTAAATGGGTGTCCAATCTCAGAAATAAAATCGAGACATGGATGGAGCAATTCCAGATTTTGGAGCAGCTTTTGAGAGGTTTTGGAGAGGAATTGAACTCCAAATGTTTCACGCAACAGCAGGTTCTAGAGAAGAAATCCAAAAGTCTCATTGTTGAGAAAGCCTTTCAGAAGGTTTGTTTCTGTATTCCATGAGACTAAATATTTCCAGTTTACACAGGCAGTAGACTCTGGTTCAAGTTTTAAATCGCTGCATTTGAGTATACATATCTGAATATATCCAGTTAATAATTATATAGTCAGAAGCTGTAGAAGTATGACAATCAATCTAAATCACCAGGGATACTTTTTCAGTTAAATATTTCTAAATTCTGTAGAAAATGCTTAATTTACTCTTTAAATCTTGAAAATACAGTCAGGGTCGCTTATTGTGAACCACCAGAGGACCAAAAAATCTGTTCATAATAGAGATACAGTCGACTCCGCTTAATAGGGCCACATCGGTCAGAGGACATTTTGCCCCGATTAAGCGGAGGACCCTATTAACCGAAAATATTTTGTATTAGCTTCTATGTGTGAGAGCTATTCCGGTCCTGCCAAAAGTGCCCCGATTAAGCGGCTGACCCGATTAAACAGTGGCCCTATTAAGCGGAGTCGACTGTACTTCATATTAAGCGAACTTGACTCAATACAAATCCTATCTAAAAAAAAGGAGTCAGAAAGTTGGTTCATAATAAACGACCTTGACTGTAATCATCTTAGAAATTGCAGCATCTCGAGGTTACACTACAAAACCCGGATAAAAGCAATCCCTGGTGTCCTTATAGGATTTGAATACTGAATATTTTATTTTTAGCATACTTGAATAATTAAGCTAGCTGTCTGATTAATTATCTCTGTAGCTGAATGCCACGCGGTTCATACGGATACAGTTCGGTTTGATTGAGACAAGACGTACCAGTCAACCATTCTGTGATTCCACTAGTGTTGTGTACAAGACACACGCTACCCAGGTTCTACTTGAGAACCCGAAAGGGTGTAGCATTCCTATAACAGATGTGGTTGCTAACGTGAGTATTCATTGCTGTATATCTCTATCTTGTTATTGTTGTTATTGTTGTTTGTTCTTATCTTGTAGATAAGGAATGTTTTAGATATAGAGAGACCAAGTAAACTTTTAGAAGGTAAAGTTCCCATTTAAAGATTTTATTCGTATTCATTGAATATCACCGAAATATCCTCGTTTAGTAAACCCGAAATTTGGCAGGAAAACAACAACGTTTATTCAAGATTCAAAGGTTAGTGAATGATTAATCCTCGTTGTAGCTACACAGTGGGTTGATTAGCTGTCGCTTTAATAAGGATGGTTTAATAAGGTCCAAGTGAAGTTATATGTTAATTCAACCTATTCCGCTAACAAGTGGTGATGAATAAGCTTATTTCGAGCAAAAACTCTTCTATCTTAAGCACATCTCAGTGTAGTAACAAATACAGAGTGTCTCAAAAGTTTTTTTCGGTTGTACAATTAATAATACAACCAAAAAAAAACTTTTGAGATACCCTGTATATAACTGAGATGTTAATTAATTAATCAAAGTTTAAAATTTAGGGAAAGAAAAGGCTATATTTTGGTATATTATTTGCTTTAGAACTATTTTTAGTTTGTCGACTCTACTCATTTGAATCAATAAATCCGTGTAATTATTGTTATTCCTAGCATGGCTTATCTGTGAGAGTAGAGGAGCATGACGAATTAGCAAAATGTGCCTACGTCAATATCGAGTTTCAGGATTCTGGGAAAGCTGAGAGAGCTACTGTCCTACTAGAAGCTCCAGTCGGATACAACTACGTCCTCACCCGGACAGAATTAGTCAAGAAGGTATCTCACACATTTTTAGATTTTATCATAGTTTTACGAAGGGCAAGCTTTTTATTTTTTAATTTCTAGATTAAAATAATTCTTGATACAAGAAAAAACATCCAAGTGTTTCAAGGTAAACCAGTTTGTAGCTCAGGTTTAAGAACATTTTTCACACATTCCAACCTCTCTCTTTCGTATCTAGGTACATCTCTAGTTCCTTGCTCTTGGGACTCCGTTGACTTAATGTCTGGAAGAACTCTCACAGTCACCACTCTCTAACCACTTTAGTAATCATTAGCAGCAGTTAGTTATAAAGCTAGGCACAGGAATATTAGCAATTGTAGATATTTTTCTAGAAAGTTCTTTAGATTGAATTCCTTCACTTGTTGTGTTTCGTCATAGATTTATTATAGAAATAACTGAAATTCCACCTTGCCCGCATATTCTACCCTTCCAGATGATGACACACACTTTGAATCACAGGGGTTAATGTCTAAATTATCTGAAGAAAGCACTACAGCCGAAATCGTTTTTTAGTGCAGCTCCTAGTATAGATGTCTATGTCATGATCGGCGTGCGACATCCGTCCATGTTACGTACGTACTTCCGTCTGCTCGCTCCTGGAAATTCGATTGGACCAAATTGCACCAAATTTAGACCATATATTCCTTATATGGTGGAGATTTGAACCTTTTTTCACACCTTTTGATAAAAGGTGTCAAATGTTCAGAATCCTGAGATTTAACATTACAGATATCCGAGACTCCAACTGTAGTTTTTCTCATACACGAAATTCGAAATTCAGTATTACAAACTATAAGAAACTTGGGAATATGTATACAATCTCTAATACTAGTATAATTGAACTCATATCCAATACTACACAACAGTAATGAACCACATCACAAGCTGAGTACATGCTAATCACTCCACATGAGTCTTCTGCCTGTGCTCAATCCCTGACACGTAGAACTTAGCCATGTTGTCGATGGGAACGATGTACTTGATATAGCTGCTAGCGTACACCTCTATCACAGGAAACTCCTCGAGCTTTTTCTAAAACAGGACAAGATCAATGCTGTGTTAAGAACAGAGTTGCACGCGGGCCGAAATTTGTAACCGCGGCCCGCAATTTTAAGTTAACCCGGCCCGCATAAATATTTTCAGCCCACTTTGTTAGTTACTAACTATAGAGAGACACTTAGGGAATCCTTTTATGGGAGTGAGTTTTTCTGCAAACACAAATAAGTGGAAACTAACAAAGTTCCATTTACGTAAGTATTCCTTAATTGGTACCTCGTGACAGTTACAAACATTGTCTCGGTTGTCATCGCGGGGAGTTCTGCCAATATTCCTGCCGCGGAGCCCGCAAGTTATTATATTCGGCCCGCACGGCCCGCGTGCAACTGGTTAGGAATTTCAGTTTACTTTGAACGAAAATATACATTTGAAATTCTCATTTAAAATACAGTGGAATTGGTTTATTAGCAACTAGAGTTTGCTCATAAAATAGTTGCTAATACGCGAAGTTGCTATATGGGAACATAATTGATACAGAATATACACTCTGGACTTGGTTGCTAATAGAGCAATATTGCTAATAAGCGAATTCCACTGTACAATAGACTTAGCTTGATAGACCCACCGATTAATCGGAGTATTCTGCATATTTTTTTTAAGCAAAATTTTCGATTTAACAAACATATTTCCCTTTTTACAATAAGACTCTTTGGCCATTCAGTCAATAGTAACAACTCTGTAGTAGTCCTACCTTCGCCATCATTCTGTTCAACTCTGGGAATATCCTCCAGTTGGCTAGCAGTATGGAGAGGAACGTGTGGTTGGGATACTCAGTGACAAGTCCGTTCTTACAAAGTGGAAACGTGTGTAGAGTGTAGCCTGACCTCTCCAAGTGTGCAGGGAGGTGTTCTGAGTCATCTGGGAGCATGCAGCCGACTATGCACTGTAGATCTGTACTCGGAACCTAGAGTATCTTTTCAATAACTGATCATAACGAATTGCTAGCTGTCATTTTCTTAACCAAACCATTATTAGACTTTTAAAAATCCTGCTTTATTCCCCTAAAATTTTCAAAATAATAGTTAGCCAACCGTATTCGGTTAATGTCACATAAGTATCTATTGTCAGTTAACATTGGTGATATTAATTAAATCCGTATACAGTAGAACCTAGTTTAATACGAACAGATATTAGTTAAAGTCTCTACTTCCGCTTAATACGAACAAATTTCAAACGTCTCCTGATGTTCGTATAACGAAGTTCTACTGTCATTCTCCTAACTCACCTTCTCAGGGTCATCGTAGTAGATGGCGAAGGTCTTGCAGTTGCGAGCTAAATCCATGGTTTGCCTGACGAGGTATCCCACATGTTTGTACGGGCCCTTCGCCACCAGATAAGCGGCTCTCTTCGGGACGAGCTCCGGGAGGGGACGTATGAACCTCAGCGTCACCGTGTAGAACAGACCCGACCTACTCAGGAATAGTATGAAGCATACCAGTGTTGTTGCTAGGCTACCGAGTATGATGTAGAGAATGCTAACTTCGTAGCCGAATATTTGCATTCTGCCAAGATAATGTATCAACTCTTTTAAGACTAAATATTATCCAAATTTATAGGATTTTCTGCAAAAATTATCGTTTTAAATGGAATTTGTAAATTTTTTAGGGTTAAAATATTAGAAATTTATATAGAAATTTATATGATATACAATTTCAGTACAATAAAATAAATAAAACCAGTATTTAGTCCGGAGAATTGTTGCGTAAGCGAATGAATTTTCAGATTTCTTCGTTTCAATAAGTTCCTTATGCTAGATTCAATTTCCCATAATTCTCCATTAGTAAGATTCATATTTCTTAGTAGGAAAACTATAAATATGTTTGGCCATACCAAAACGAATTGCAATTAGATTGAAAATACAATAATAGTGTATTTCCACTGTTGAAATAATATACAGTATCGTCTGTATTAGTTGAATGTATGGGCTTGTAGTAACAGCAGCCATAGCTTAGGTTGCTTTAAAATTTATATTTAATTGATCTATAGTTTTATTCATTTCATGTACGCGTTATGAATTTAAGGTTAAGTCCGTTTTAAACCAAGTTTCTTCTTTTGTGCTATTTCTGGAACTAAAATTGAGTATTTCATTCACTTGTGATCTGCGGACATGCTATCAAGGCAGCTGTTTTCTACTTTCTTTAGCCGTGGACTCCATATTTCATTTTACATTATGTAGACCCATTTCCATTAATCGTAATACAAAAATTTAGAATCTGTGTACCCCTGATATACCCCAGAGTTGCACGCGGGCCGAAATTTGTAACCGCGGCCCGCAATTTTAAGTTAACCCGGCCCGCAAGAAGCCCGCATAAATATTTTGGCCCACTTTGTTAGTTACTAACTATAGAGAGACACTTAGGGAATCCTTTTATGGGAGTGAGTTTCTGCAAACACAAATAAGTAGAAACTAACAAAGTTCCATTTACGTAAGTATTCCTTAATTGGTACCTCGTGACAGTTAAAAACATCGTCTCGGTTGTCATCGCGGGGAGTCCTGCCAAGATTTCCGGCCCGCGGAGCCCGCAAACTATTATATTCGGCCCGCACGGCCCGCGTGCAACTCTGATATATCCTGCGAATAAACTGATATACAAACTGCACTCTCTTTGTATCTACAGCCTGATAAACTGTAACAGAGATTCGTAACAATACATGTTATATTAAGTACATTTCAAACAATGAATCTAACTTTCTGGAGTTATGTCCAGGAGTTCGCTTATATCTTACCATTTGGGGAGATCAGTTTTCAGAACTTAGCTACTCATTATGGATTATTCTCAAGAGTGACACACATACAAACTAAGCTAGATTGAATTCTGTCAAGAAAGAAACTATTTTCATCTGAAATATAATCTAAAGAAAGAATTATAACTTTGAAGAATGTCGAAACGTAAGTTTCTTATTAGTAATATATTTCAACCAAACTTCAACCATCCTCCACGTTCAAATCGTGTCTACGATATCTGTAACTACATTTATTTTAAAATGGGGACCATGAATCTATGATAAATTTCCCGCAGTAAATATCATAGAAACAAAAGTCTAAAATAAAAGTTAAAAGTTGGATTTAGGACACCGAACTTTTGGAGTCTTGGGCTAATTGAGAAGGGGTCGATGGGAGTTCAGACCTAAATTTTGTATAGAGTATATAAGCCATCTTCTAATCTTGGGGGAAACCGAACCCCTAACACCCCTTCGCAGGATGGGTGCCTATGGTCGGCCTAAAAAGTGATAGAACCATGCCCCCCAATTACCCATACCCCATCCCCCTACTCCTATGTTAAGGATGAATGTCATTGTGTGTAGGTGGAGGTAGACCGAAACAGAAAGTGAAAGCTAAGGGAGGCCCCCGGATGTTCTCAAGTGAGGATCAACTGCGTGAGGAGAATGAACAACGCATGCGCGAAGAGGAATGGCTAGTAAGTATAAATTGGACCATGGATTAGTCCATTCTTTCAATGCATCTCTTTAAGATCTTTATCAGCCTATTTCTGGAGAATATTTCTAATTTTCTACAAATTTATAGACGCGTCGGGACATTCCTAATGAACAAGATGGGGAAGATTTAGGCGCCATTAAAGAGGACCCTCCAAAGGGGGGAGCTAATTTTATCCCAGGCGTTGATGACGACGACGACGATGATGGTTCTAGTGATGATGAGGTGAGGACACTTAACATTGATTGGTTGAATGTGTAGTTACTTATTTCTAATTTAGTCACAAAAGAATAAAGGTGTCAGCTATCTGATTGAGATAGAGAATCCCAATCGAAGAGAAGAGAAGCAATCAATCAAAGTTGAAGAGATAGGAGAAGTTAAGATGACGCGAAAGCAAAGGTATTTCACTCAGTAACAATTCAAGAACTCCAAAAATTATATTTTATAAACTGTCTACATTAGAATAGTTGAAACCCTTCGAATAATTGGCCCAAAAACGGAGCTAATTTTTAAAAAAATGTTTTAACACTTTAGAATAAAGTTTTACAGATAATATTTCTCTCTTCCATTTATCCAATCACTCGTATGGTTCATTGGAAAGTCTCATATCTGAAATATAAAATGATCATCATGATAAATGGGGCTAAAACAATAATCTTCCTGGATACAATTCGAGGATATACGATGCATTCTATTTCCATACTAATTGAGCCAATAAGAAATTAGAATAGTCATACATGCCAACCTGAGCCATGATAAAAACGGGACGCAGTGTTGAATTTCGCAGGACATGGCGGGACGCAATAGAAAAGTATTATACATAGAATTTAAAAAAAGCTGGACGTAATGGGGAAATTTCATGTAAAGGCGGGACATTCGAGAAAATTAGCTCAATAGAAGAGTGAAAAAAGCGGGACACCCCACCAAAAACGGGACAGTTGGCGTAAGTATGAATAGTCTATATCAATATCTACTGCTTAATCACTGCAGAGAGCAAGCACAGTACGAGAAGGACAGAGCTAGACAGCTGAGACAGATGCAGGAGGGAACGAGTGCTCAGGCGAAGAGAGACATCGCCAGGTTAGAACAGATTAAGAAGGAGAGAGAGGAGGCATCTAAACGGAGAGAAATGGAAAGAAAAGGTTAGAAAATATGAAAATGAGAACTTTGTGCTATTCTGCAGTGATTAGTAATATAATAGTGTCTTAAATACTTCTCCACAAAACATGAAAATGTAGTTTATGGACAGTACGAGAGAGAGAGAAGTGTAAATTTTATTTTTATTTTTAGCCAAAGAAGAACGGGATCAACAGAGACTAGCTTCCTTGAAATAGCATCCATACATTATTTTTGTGATTATAAACAGTATTATTTCTGTCTAGACAATAATTAAACGTTACAAATATATATCAATTTTCAATATTTATTTGTTTAATAATTATATTAATCAGGGATCTATGCTATTAGGAATATCCAATCGCTACATTGGACATTCGTTCAGCATTAAATGACTATGTATGCTACGTATGAGATAGAATTCATAGAGTTCAGAGTTGGAATTGAGTTTGTTTTCAATCTCAGTCAAACCTTCTGGTTGGACGCTAACTAAACTTCAGATTCTATTCTCACTGAAGTAGTCGTGTAGACTTATGACATATCCACACCTGCCAACTAATCCACTCAAATTCCTGGATGCTTAACCAATTACCCTGGACTTTTGTTCATATCCTTGGACGCACAGATATTATACTAAATTAAATAATGCAATTATAATTTAAACCTAAATAATTATTACATCAAAAAGTTGTTAATGAATATAATGAGCTAAAATACAAATACGTAGTCTAAGGAGGAAATGAGAAATGATGAATTCTAGATATTCCCTGGACGCAAGGATAAACAATAAAATTTCAAACACGAAACTTTCCACGGACGAAAATAGGAGCCATTATGGCCATACCAGACTCGCAAACATTTATCCACCTTCCCAGCTGTGACTAAGAGCTCTTTTTCTGAGTCCTGACAGATAGTAATGCATAAGGCAGTGGTTCCCAACCTGGGGTCCATGGACCCCTTAGTGGTCCACAAAATTCGAAATTTTGTGTTACAGTTAATAGGAGGGGGTCCACAGAATATAGGAAAATTGCTATAGGGGGTCCACAGCCAAAAAAGGTTGAAAACCGCTGGCATAAGGAGATAGTGTATAAAAATAGCAATTAAGACAACTGAGAACAGTATCCAATAAATTCAACAAAGATCAAGACTGCTACTCCATAATATCCGCATATTGACGAAAACATAACATTAAGATTGAGAGTATGAAATACTACCAATTTCGAATTTCGTAAAGCAAACAACGTAAGCAAGGATAATCATCTAATCTGTTTACATATGAAGTTATATTATTAACTCCCACCGTTCATATTCAATTACACACCATGTCAGCAATGTAGCTCCTTATAAGAAAGCCAAGAAATATAATCCATAATTATGCACAGTAAATACGATAACTGATGATATATTAGACAAAGTGCTCAAATAGAATCTAACACAATTTCATTTCTATCAGTTACAACAGATACAAACTACTACAATAAACAGATTGATCACGGTTTTAACAGTTCAAGTTAGTTTATTATTCTTTGTAATCATTCATATATCTGTATGTACTCGAAGAGTAGCCGACCTTCGAAAAATCAATCCCCAAAGAGCAGGGGGGGAACTACCATTGAGGCAGAGGAGGTAGTTGCCTCCTCGCTTTTTCTGGCAGTGGTCTCCAGGACAAGGCACCTAACTGTTGATAATCTGCCTCCTCGCTTTGGAGATTCAGTTACGCCCCTGAAGAAGGTCCAAATTTTATTGCTACCCTTAAGAATATAGTTTCACCGCAAATTATTTCCTCCCACTTTTATCCAATCATTCTTGCGGCTCATTGAAAAGGCAAAGCTGAAATATTAAACTTTCATCAAGTGGTAATTGGGCCTCAAATTTATAGCTGCTACTATTCGAGGAGATACTACTGTATATTAATTTCACTCATTAACTATCAGTAGAACATTGAAGAGCGCCAATCTTTGGATATTGTAAGTAGGGACGGAAAGCAGAACCTGCCCACTAGACAGTACTATTTAATAAGTACAGTAGAACTTCGTTAATACATACTACATGTGTTTATCCCCTACCGAGGACAATATATTCAGATAACTTAATAGGTTAATACGAACAAATTTGACCGTTCCCTGGTGTTTGGGTTAACGCGGTTCTACTCAGAAGCATAACCAGGATGTGTCACATGGGGCCTAGGCCGCAACCTCAAAGGCTGTGCCCAATAAAAGTTCACGAACTAGCATCGGGTGTCGGAACTCTCTCACGGAATAGACTGGAATCGCCGCACCCTAACATTGTGCTGGCTATGCCTTCGGTTCTACTTTATATCACATAATTTTCCCAATGCCTTGCTCCTGAAATGAATTATAGGATAATGTCCAAGTATAAAGTATAAACCATGGCAATTATCCACCGCTTCTAGCTTAGGGTAGTAGTTCCCAACAAAAGCGTAGCCAGCACAACTTTAAGGTGCGGCAATTCCAGTCTATTCCGTGAGAGGGTTGCTGCACTCAATGTTAATTTGTGAAATTTTAGTGGGCACAGTCTTTGAGGTTGCGGCCTAGCCCATGTACTGCACCCTGGCTACGCCTATAGACAGTGGCGTGGCCAGGTGAAAAAATTTGGGGGGCCTCAAGATCAAGACGCCACATAAATTCCCACTTGAAAAAGTGTAGTAGGTTAAATTAGTAAATTGTAAAAATTTTGGGGGCCTAGGCCCCCCCAGGCCCCCCCATAGCCACGCCACTGCCTATAGATCCAAACCTTTTCGCCACGTTGCTCCAAGTTGTATACTTTAGGTCCTTTTCCGATTCCACACATCCAGCAATAGTAGTAACGTAATAATTTTAAAATTTCAACCAAACAAATTTCAAGCTTGAGAGTAGTCATAACTTCTGACATGCATTGAGTTAGGTCTAATCCCTATTGATCAATTATATCAAAGCTAGTAGCAATACTAAAAAGGATTCTGATTGACCCAATTTAAAACCTGTACAAAGGTGCTAAGATTTTATAAAATTGCAACCAGGTTCAAATCTCTACCAGATGAGGAATTGGCCCAAATTTGGTCAATTCAGTCACTAGATAGGAAGAGTATACCTCTATCTGTATGCACTCGAATTGTAGCCGGACCTCAAAAATCGTCCCACAAAGAGTGTGCTAATTCTTTTGTTACATTTAAGATAATTTACTGCAAATTATTAATTCCTACCATTTCATATGCTTCATATCATGAAACACTAAAACTAATCGAGATATGATTCGGGATCATAAATCATAATTTCAGCTAAGATCGGGAACGGAATCGTAATTCTTTTTCACGATCGAGTAATGCCCTAGATATAATACGGTTGATCCGGCCGGCCATTTTAATCCAATTCCTAGCATAAGAGATGCTTTATGTAATGTTGCAGTGTCACGTCCGCACGTACTCCTTACTATTTCCACCTGGGAATTATATTGGACCAAATTGAAACAGATTTAGAGCATATATTCCTTCATCTTTTGGTGGAAATTTGAACCTGTTTGATTGGTTAACTTGAAAAATATGCCTTCAATACAATTAATGCTATATTTGATACAAACAAATTAATATTTATAATTGAAATAAGGTCTCTGAGTATTATTACTTTGTATATTGTATTTCATTCTATATATTTCAAATTTATAAAATGAATAGTACTTAAAATATTAACAATTGATATTCTTCCAGTCACTAAACGGATCTGCGCGACATTTTAGTAATTTCGATCATTATTTCTAGTATGGCTCAATTTATCTCTAATGGAGATGAAACAGATGAGAAAAAGGATTCTTTTCATTGTGTTACTCCCAAAGGCAGTGATTGTATTGAATTATCTCCCACTGATCCAGATTCAAATGTAGGAGATAGCTGTAATCTAACTCCAGAGCATAGCTTAAGCAAGTCTCTGGATTCCTCCAAACATAGTGTTGTGAGGCACGATTCATTGAGGATTAAAAATTCTCGTAAAGCTAGTCTACATATACCTTTTAGGAGATCTTTTTCTATGCGAGAGAAGAAAAAAGACTCAGACATGGGCGCGCGTTTGTATGCATTAGGCTTGAAAAAGAATCAGGTTGATCACATTCTTGAGAAGGGAGAGAAATATTTAGAAAAACCACACCTCTTAGCGAAAAAGTTAAAAATTCATGAGGATGTTGCCATCAGAGCGTTGGATATTTTGAAAGTAGAGCTTGTACTTACTCCGAAAGTTTGTAGGAAAATCAATTCATGTTTGATGGAAAATCCAGACATAGAAGATCAAAAAGATATCTCGCTGTTTGCTGACGTTGAGGAGGCTTTAGTTTCCAAATTTTTCGAAATGCTACCTTTAAATAAAAAGCAAGAAGAATTTATTCGACAGAGGTTTGAGCAGAATATTCCCGTCAGTGAAATAGCTAACCAATTGAACATCGCCATTAAGAAGGTCGAGGAATATATTGCAATTACGTTTGTGACCTTTTCTTGTAACAATGGAGGACAAGTTCTTGATATTATCAAAAGCTATTGTGGTGATGTGCCAAAAAATACATTACGCGAGAGAATTTTATCCAAGAATCTGAAATTACAGGATCAGTTATATTGTCGCCTGCGCCGAGAAAGTAAATCTGAATATGAGATTATCAGCAAATATTTGGGCGGATATGAAGAGTCTGAAAACTTCCTGATAGTTGATGTTGATTTAACCATGGATGAAATTTTAATAATCAAGGAAAACAGCAAAGAAAACGTTGAAGAATTGAGTAAAAAATTGAATACAGTTGAGTCGGTTATAGCAGATTATATCCATCAATACCGTGCATATCCTGTTGAAAGCAAATTCCTTACAGATACTCAGGAAAAAAAGATTCTAAGTATTTCTAAGGCTTTTGGGGCCAAAACATTTTCTCTAGAAAATTATAAAACAGTCATTACTGATTCGTTTGATAATATTATTGGTCGCATTGAATCTGAAAAAAGATCTGAGAAAGCAGTAGATCTCTTGTTCGAATTATTACCTCTAATCTTCCATTATTTGAAGTGTAGTCTCCCCTTCGAAGACATTGCACGAATATTTTCCAATATTTCCGACATTGCTTTAACTACCCACGATTTATTCCAAATAATATTCCAACTGTCAGACTCTGTACTGAGAGGATTATGCATCGAGCATTACTCGTTCAGCAATCCAGTTCCTCTCTACTATCCCAAACTCAAACATCCACAAAGCAAATCGAGCGAGATTCAATTCGAAATCTGTAAAGAGCTGTGGTACTGTCTGGAACAGTACAATGGATTGATATCATTCGGGTTAGGGAGAGCCAGCTGGAATGTTGTCGGAAAGTCTTCACTTCTAGATTTAATATTCAAAACTGATTTCGTGAAGGGAAGTCCTCAGAGCAGCGCGTTCCATTTCCGGTCTATCGATATTCAATTGACTAAAAACCTTTTTGGCGAATCTACTTCTTCAGAATCCACAAAATGGGCTTACATAGACTGTCACGGCTATTCAGACTTAAGTGTGATTCAGGTTCTGTGTTCTCATCTAGACGTAGCTCTAATACATGTCTGTTATAACGATTACAAAAACAATAAAGCTGAATTGGACGAGGAATTACGTAATTTTGAATTGAAACACATTTACATTCTTATAAGAGACAGTATTGAGAGTGATGAAGTAACTATTGAACGTAAACATAGCAATGGAGTAGCCTTAACCCACGTTTTCATGCCTAATTTATCTGGAAAAGATAAACTACCTCACTCAATTGCGAAATCGTTAAAGAGAATCGGCTATGAAATCTACCATCTAAACATTCCGAATCCCAAACTTATCCAAAGTCAATTTCTATGTGAAATACTGAAATGTTTAAATGAACCGTCTTTAGAAGATATACAAACTGACGGTATATGCATCCATACTATTACCCAAATGTTTGATAAATCACATGATTTTACACCTTTAAATCGCTACCCTTCATTTGTTAAATACATGAGTTCATATTACAAAGCCTCAAGTGAAGTAGATCAGAAAAAGATAGATGCACTCAACTTTGAATGTGGACACCTTGACGAAGAATTGAAAAACAGTCCAATGAGTGATACCGTTAACTATCTAAATTATCTTCTTAAACAGCAAAATTCTGTTTTGCTATTGTGGAAATTATCACGAGAGCTATCACGCATGTCATACTTCATAAAGCTTGAGATGGACGATACAGAAAAGGAAGTGAAATGCAGCCTTGAAATATTATGGAGAGAATCTCTACTATTTCACAAGTATGCGCGGAACATCGAGAATTCACAAGATCAATACCACAAAAATCTCTTTGCTGCAGACTATAGCAAACATGTTGGAAGTGGTGAGGCCTTTGAGCTAATTGATGGGGATAATTTGAGATTTTTTAACAAAGAAATCGATTCACTTTTGTCTCAATTTTATATGAAACAAAAAGAAATGCTTAAAAGGCAAAATAAGAGGAAATCTGTGAAGATAAAATCAGCTCCAATCGTAATAAGTATTTTCGGCCCACAAAGCTCTGGAAAATCAACGCTTCTAAACTATTGTTTCGGCTGTAAATTCCTAACAAGTGCTGGCAGGTGCACGAGAGGAATCTATGGATCTCTTTCCAAACTGGATAGACCTGTCAACCTCTCTCAATCCTTCCTAATCCTCGACACAGAGGGACTGGATGCTATTGAGAGAGATAACATCAAGGACACTTCTATGATCCACTTTGACAGGACGATGGTTCTATTCTGCTTAGCTGTGTCTCAAGTCGTCATAATTAACATTAAAGGAGAAATCGGAAGTGAACTACAGAATCTGTTGCAAATCTGTGCTTACTCTCTGAATCAACTTAAAGTTAACAAAGTGAAAGCTCCTAAGATCTTCTTCGTACTGAACCAACAAGCAGAACCAGATCCTAACAAACATCTCGTTGCGATCAATATCCTCATGGAGAAACTCAATTCGGGGTTTGGTCTCATGGAAACTGAAGGAGTGGAAATATCAGATTTAATACAAATTTCAAGGGAAAATCTCTTCATATTACCTACCGCGTTCAATTCCCAACCAGTGAACGATATTGATGCCAAACTATTTGACTCAGATGTAGTCAAGCTCTCTCCAACCATTGAATTTGCTAGAAAATGTACTAATCTAAGAGTTGCCATAATAGAACAGCTGGATCATATGTCATGTGATGACAGGGCTCCTTTCCAGAACATGAGTGAGTGGATGGAGATGGCAGGCGTTGTTTGGGACACCATTATAAAGCATCAGGACATTGTCAAGTACAAAAATCTCGATGAATTAAAATGTAGCAACCAACTTGACCAAATAGTTACAGATTTGATGCAGAAACACATCTACTGTAATCAGAACGATTTCAAGGCCGTAACTCAAAATCTTTGTGAAAAAATAAGTTCTATCAAGTCATGCTTTAATGGTAATATCAAACTAGACGAGGTCATGTGTGATTTTGATAAGGTTTTTGAGTCATACAAAGATTCATGTATTGGTGAATTTTCAAAAGAATGTCAAGATAATCAACTTTTTAGAAGAATGGAACATATTTGCAGTGAAAAAAAGTCTAATACACAAAGGTTAATCATTGTCGAGCGAAAAACATACCGAGATCATATTCAACTACACATCAAATCAGTCCTTACTGAAATATATCTCTCTGAAAGTATGAAAAAATTTCAGTTGGCTATTGAACAAAATGTTGAGATTTATTGCAGTTTTAACAATAAAGAGATCAAAGATGCTTTCGAAAATATTTGGAAACAAACATTCGGCATTGAAGATGACGATGAAGAAAATCGTGAGTTTGAGGAAGTGTTTTCAAACTTGTATTCGATTTTCAGAATGGAATATAATTCAATGGAAAACATGAAAGAAATTTCTTCTCTTTTCCAACAGTTACAACTCCGAATTGATGTGATCATTGATACACTTAAGAGTGAAATAATAAACAGATTTGTAGATTTGTCCCCCCAGTTGGAACAGTTCATAGTCCCAATTGATCACCAACACATTCCTATTAAGGAAATGGTACCTTACAATGGAGGACAAGAGTATAGCTACCTGTGTCAGAAGTCTTTGTATGAAGTCGAAAAACCTTGGTATAGTCCAAAACCATTCATTGTTCGTTTGGATTGGATCCCATCTGAATGCGAAACTCTCTTACAAGACTGTTCTGGTTATTACAACCATCCAGATCTCGTTTGGAAGTGCAGCAAGACGGTCCAGATAACTACTTTGAGTCCTTATTTAATAAATCCAAACGATTTGAAGACTAGCACATGGGATAAATTTGTGACAGACATATCATCTGATGTTTTAAATTTATTGCATCAAGACTGTGATGTTTCCCCTGCAATCATAAAAACATTAATCCATGCATTGTGCTCCAGGATAAAACTACTCAATTATGAGATTGGATTCATTCATGCAAGTCTATCTAACACTGCTGAGAGAATTCTAGCCACTTTAGTTTTTGCATATGCGTTTAAGTTCTTATGGAAAAAGAAGGTCCAGTTCAGACAAGAAAATACAAAGAAAAAGGAAACTGAAAAGAAAGGTCTTTATCAATATTTTTCTCAGAAAATTGAACAGCACAAGATGATTTTAGGGAAATGGGATCGAAATTGGATGGCGAAAATTGACAAAGAAATCTCCCAAAAATATTCCTTTGACTTCAGTGAATCTGTTAAGAGAGGTTTGAAAACTTCAAAACAGCAAAATTTAATGAATTTTCTTGAAGATACATGCAAAAGGGAATCTCTATCTCATGATAGCATGCTCTCTCAAGCTTACGAAATGGTACTTGAAGAACTTGAAAAGAATCCTGAGGATGAAGTCACAGATACAGAAAATTTTGTTGTTCAGTACATTTGTAACAGAAATGAAGTTCTTCAGAAAATATTCACAAATAAATGGGAAGAAGTAGAGAAGGAACTATACCGAAATATTTCTAAAAATATAAAATTGGATTTCAGTAAAATAATATCGATTTTGAAAAACGTTTTACAAATTCTTCTTCAAGATCTAGATAAACAGCGTAAAGATTTTGAGTTTGATTCTGACAATTATTTCAAATTTATTGAACAATCTAATTTTCAAGAAACCAAAAAAATTAGATTCAAAGCCATGAATTTATACTTGCGAAATTATCTTGATCCCACAGTGACCCCAGAGGAGTTTGGGAACTTTCTTCATGACATACTTAAAATAGATGGATTTGAAATTAAATTCTGTGAAGCTAATAGGCTTCCATCTAAACAGCCAACGCTTGTCTTAGAAGAAGATACCTTCAGAAGACTTCACAATACTGAAATGTTCAATGATACCGAATTGATATTTAACATTTACAATTATGTTAAACACTTCTTATCTGGTCTGGATGAATATCTTATTGAGTTGAGACAAGACGAATTCCAGGAAATGATTGCACCTCTAAAAGGTGAGTTTGAAAAGAACATGATCGGCTGTCCTTCTCAATGTCCCATTTGTGGAAAATTTTGTGAGAGAGAAATCCACACAAATGAGGGAAAATGCCAAATCAAAACAGGACATCAGATCTCATCAATGGGAGGTAAGGTCTGGAATAAAGGCGGAGACAGCACAGCAGTCTTGTTCATGTGTGATGACTACAAAGACCACACTCAGATTCAATTGCTAGGCAGTTCCATTGAATGGGGAGAGTTTAAAGACAAATGTGGTGGCGAATGGTACTGGGATCCTCATACTGAGGAAAATTCCAAAATGAAGAAAGAAGCCAACCCAAAGCTTATGAAGGATATCTGGAACAAGTTCGGCCGTGGAATATTGAAATATCAAAACCAAAAACAAAGTACAAATATCTCATTTGTCCCTTACACTACATATGAAGAAGTTAATGAACCGTTACTTCCCATTAACTATTACATTTGCTTCGTTATTGATGGAACAGGTTCAATGAATCTTGATATTACTCGTGTTAGACTGTCTGTGGGACAGCTGATTAGCAGTTTCATATCGCAAGGACATTCTGCACAATTCAGAGTCGTGATATATCGAGATCATTGTGACGATGAAATTATTGAAACTTTTCCTCATGGAAATGAATTCACTCCCGAACATAATACCGTGGAGGATTTTCTTAACGGTGTCGAAGCTACTGGAGGTGGAGATTTCCCTGAAGCTATGTTAGATGGTCTAGCAACTGCCGCCACTCAATCTGAATGGAGATGTGCTCTCGGAGTCAGGAATAAGATCATTCACATATTCGACGCCCCTCCTCATGGAGATTTCCCGAACTATACAGAGCATAGTTCTTACAGCAACAAAGGCAATTGCTGTTGTTGCAACCAAGGCGAAGAATGCAAGTTTGATTGGGACAGAGATGTTTGGAAAGCGCTTAGAAGGCTTAAAATCGAGTATCATGCTATTAATACCACTTCAAAGCAATTTGAATTAAGTTCATTCAATCAATTCAAAAAGAATATCAAAAAGATGGCTATGGAATGTTATCATATGATCGACATTGATTCAGTCTATTCCAAGTACGAAACAAAAATGAGAAAAGAGCTTGGGCATCTTTGTGGCAACTTCCAAGATGTTTGCAAAGAAGTTGTAAACGATGCTATCCTCAAGATATTTGTTGATTATAAGAAAGAAAAAGAAACCTGGTGTGTACTTTAGTAATAAGAACTTTGTTAACTATCGAAAATGTCCCCACTGAGAGAATTTGTATTTTTAGTTTTTAGGTTAGATATCATAGAGAACAGTTTATTACCCCTAGATAGGAACATGAGTGAATCTGCCAGTTTACCTCGAATTTTTTATACCTTCTGTGTATACATTATTATTTTCTGTTTGTATATTTCTTAGTTATTCATATTGTGTGTATATGTTGAGTTCATAGATCTTTGTACTATGATGGGGATGATCCATAGAAATGGAGAATTGAGATATTCGCCCCAATTGGGATATTATGCTCAATAATATTAAAAACCGTGGGCACTCTATCACCTTTATTGATTTATCGTAGTGTTAATCTTGAAATTTAAATACCCAACATTAAATTATTCTATTCAATCGTAATCAAAGTGTGGGATCAATAAATGATTGAATATATCTATTTTGAGTCTATAGTTTGATCATTAAAAAGTATTTTATGATCAAATTGATTTGTTATAGTACATAATACATACCTCGATTGCTGTTAACGTTACTCGACTGAAGTTTAAGATTCAGATTGACATTACGTCCAGGATTAGCAAGCCTAATACCAAGCAAATTCTTTATCATGAACCTAATTTTTATTCTCCAATTCTGAATTCATGATTAATCGTCGACACTTTAGTAGAAAATTAGAAAGCGATCAACCGTTACTCATGCCAACTTGAGCCATGATAAATGCGGGACGCAGCGTTGAATTTCGCGGGACATGGCGGACGCAATGGAGAAGTATTATACAAGAATAAAAAATAGCGGGACATAATGGGGATTTCATGTAAAAGCGGGACACTCGTGAAAATTAGCTCAATAGAAGAGTGTAAAAAATGGGACAGTTGGCAAGTATGGTTACTCAAATATATATATTATCCCGCAGGGCTACTCTGCGGACACGTAGTGTCCGTAAGCCGCGCAGCGCAAACAAGCGAAGTGCGCTTGTATATTATATATACCCTTAATATGCAGCAAATGATGCTTAATACTACTATATTCTAAGAAATAGTATTACAGTTATTATTTGCTATATAATTAACATTTATTCATTTTAATATTATACATCTTAAGATCCAACATATTCTGGTCGAAGTTTTAACACTTCAGGTGAGTTCCTCAACAATCCTTACTATTAAAACTCTATTATTAATTATTAATGTGTATGTGTGTATATATATATGTTACAGGGTATCTGTAAAATCAGGGTAATTGTAATTACCCTGATTTTTTTAGGGTAATTGTAATTACCCTGGTTCAATCAGGGTAATTGTAATTACCCTGACTTTTTCAGGGTACTTGTAATTACAGTATAACCTCCATAAGTGGGGGAGCATGGGACGGGATAAAACTGGTTTATCCCCCATTCCCCGGTTAAAATTCAATTATAATTTTCTAGATGAGAATATCTAACAGCCTATTTGAAACTTGTAGAATTTCAGAAAATACATAGTACATAGTACATATAACACACCCATTAATGTACCAGTTGAGTTTTATAAGTTACACAATTACATTTAGAAAACTCCACTTCCTAATATGGTACTTAGGTGGTATAATTGTTAACTTATAGTATGGAAGGGGGGGAAATTCAGGGTGGGCAATG